>SJXQ01002277.1:0-227933 GCA_006408695.1 Aepyceros melampus
GCACGCTTGCTCTCCTCCTGAGAGGTAGCAACACTGTCAGGCTTCCTGTCGCGTTGACACAGGTATCTGTGGCTTTCCCTCTAGATGCCACCAGGGCTGTCACACGTGCCAACGTTGGGTCAGTCAATCCTCGGGGTGACAGTTGAGAGAGTGCAGGGAAATCAGGTTCCTCTGGAGTGGATTGGGACTTCTGGGTACTTGTGGCCTGATGGCACGATCCCTGGAGATCATCCTGACTCTCCTGTGGAGAGCACCTCCTTCTGGCATGCAATGGGAATGCCGCGAATCCCTTCCCGACGAAGAACGGAAACTAACTCACCTCTAGCTGAGGAAAAGACAAAGGGGCTCCTCTTGAGTTATGGCGGAACCATCGGTGTTCCTGACGAGTGGAGGCGCGTGTGTCTGGTAACTTCTTGAGTTGCAGCAAGGGAGTGAATAAACTATCGAGTTCCAAGAGGGAAGGTGTGATTTCCCTCAACATACAGCAGCAGAAAAGGGCCTCAACACGCATGGAAGGGAGAACCTCCTGGTGTTTATCGAGTTGCAGCAGGTCCTTCTCGAGTTACGACGGGGACCTCAGGGACCTTCCCGTGTGGCCTCAGGAGAGGCCAGTCTCCGTGCGAATGGCGAGGGACATTTTGGTATTCCTACCCAGTCAGTGGCGGGTCCTAGATCCACATCTGGAGTTGCGCTCCCACCCTGAGCTTTTCTTGAAAGTGCTGACATGGGACTTGGGTCCCTCTGGAGTGTCCACAGGGTGGTCAGGCCTCGTCTCCAGTGGAGACATGCACGCCCGCTCTCCACCTGATCGGTAGCAGCACTGTTAGGCTTCCTGTCGCGTTGACACAGGGATCTGTGGCTTTCCCTCGAGATGACACCAGGGCTGTCAAACATGCCACATTTGGTCAGTCGATCCTCGGTGTGATAGTCGAGAGAGTGCAGGTAAATCAGGTTCCTCTGGAGTGGATTGAGACTTCTGGGTCCTTGTGGCCTGATGGCAGGATCCCTGGAGATCATCTCGACTCTCCTGTGGAGAGCAGTTCCTTCTGGTGTGCAATGGGAACGCCGCGAATCTCTTCCCGAAGAATCACAGAAACTGAATCTCACCTCGCGCTGAGGATGGGACAAAGGGGCTCCTCTTGAGTTATGGCGGGACCCTCGGGGTTCCTGTCGAGTGGAGACGCGTCTGTCCGGGAATTCTTGAGTTGAAGCAAGGGAGTGAAAGACCCTTTCAAGGTCCAAGAGGGAAGGTGTGATTTCCCTCAACATGCAGCAGGAGAAAAGGGCCTCAACGTGCATGGAAGGGAGAACCTCCTGGTGTTTCTCGAGTTGCAGCAGGTCCTTCTCGAGTTACGACGGGGACCTCAGGGACCTTCTCGTGTGGCCTCGGAGAGGCCAGTCTGCATGCGAATGGCGAGGGAACTTTCGGGATTCCTCTGCAGACGGTGGCGGGTCCTAGGTCCACGTCTGGAGCTGCTCTCGGACCCTGAGCTTTGCTCGAAAGTGCTGACATGGGACTTGGGTCCCTCTGGAGTGTCCACAGGGTGGTCAGGCCTCGTCTCGAGTGGAGACATGCATGCCCGGTCTCCTCCTGAGCGGTGGCAGCACGGTCAGGCTTCCTGTTGCGTTGACACAGGGATCTGTGGCTTTCCCTCGAGATGCCACCAGTGCTGTCATACGTGGCAACATGGGGTCAGTCGATCCCCTGGGTGACAGTTGAGAGAGTGCAGGGAAATCAGTTTCCGCTGGAGTGGATTTAGACTTCTGGGTGCTGGTGGCCTGATTTCATGGTCCCTGGAGATCATCTCAACTCTCCTGTGGAGAGCATCTCCTTCTGGTATGCAATGGGAGCGACGCGAATCCCTTCCCGAAGAAGCACAGAAACTAACTCTAACCTCGCTCTAAGGGGGGGACAAAGGGGCTCCTCTTCAGTTATGGTGGGAAACTCGGGGTGTCGAATGGAGGCGCGTGTGTTCCGGACATCTTGAGTCGCAGCAAGGGAGTGAAGGACTCTTTTGAGGTCCAATATGGAAGGTGTGATTTCCCTCGACATGCAGCAGCAGAAAACGGCCTCAACGCGCATGGAAGGGAGAACCTTCTGGTGTTTCTCGAGTCGCAGCAGGTCCTTCTAGAGTTACGCCGGGGAACTCAGGGACCTTATCGTGGGTCCTCAGGAGAGGCCAGTCTCCGTGCCAATGGCGAGGGACATTTCGGGCTTCCTCTCCAGGCGGTGGCGGGTCCTAGGTCCACGTCTAGAGCTGCTCTCGGACCCTGAGCTTTGCTCGAAAGTCCTGACATGGGACTTGGGTCCCTCTGGAGTGTCCACAGGGTGGTCAGGCTTCGTCTAGAGTGGAGACATGCAAGCACGCTCTCCTCCTGAGCCGAAGCAGCACTGTCAGTCTTCCTGTCGCGTTGACACAGGGATCTGTGGCTTTCCCTCGAGATGCCACCAGGGCTGTCACAAGTGCCACATGGGGTCTGTCGATCCTCCGGGTGACAGTCGAGAGAGTGCAGGGAAATCAGGTTCCTCTGGAGTGGATTGAGACTTCTGGGCACTTGTTCCCTGATGGCACGATCCGTGGAGATCATCTCGACCCTCCTGTGGAAAGCACCTCCTTGTGGTATGCAATGGGAGTGCCGCGAATTCCTTCCCGACGAAGCACGGAAACTAACTCTCACCTCACGCTGAGGAGGGGACAAAGGGGCTCCTCTTGAGTTATGGCGGGACCCTCAGGGTTCCTATCGAGTAGAGGCGCGTGAGTCGGGGAACTTCTTGAGTCGCAGCAAGAGAGTGAAGGACACTTTCCTGGTCCAAGAGTGAAGGTGTGATTTCCCTCGACATGCAGCAGCAGAAAAGGGCCTCAACGCGCATGGAAGGGAGAACCTCCTGGTGTTTCTCGTGTTGCAGCAGGTCCTTCTCGAGTTACAACGGGGACCTCAGGGACCTTCTTGTGTGGCCTCAGGAGAGGCCAGTCTCCGTGCGAATGGCGAGGGACTTTTCGGGATTCCTCTCAAGTCGGGGGCGGGTCCTAGGTCCACATCTTTAGCTGTGCTCGGACCGTGAGCTTTGCTCGAAAGTGCTGACAAAGGACTTGGGTCCCTCCAGAGGGTCCACAGGGGAGTCTGGCCTCGTCTCGAGTGCAGACATGCCCGCCTGCTCTCCTCCTGAGCTGCAGCAGCATTTTCAGGCTTCCTGTCACGTTGACACAGGGATCTGTGGCTTTCCCGCGAGGTGCCACCAGGGCTGTCACACGTGCCACCATGGGGTAAGTGGATCCTCAGGGTGACAGTCGAGGCATTGCAGTGCAATCAGGTTCATCTGGAGTGGGTTGAGACTTCTGGGTACTTGTGGCCAGATGGCACGATCCCTGGAGCTCCTCTCGACTCTCTTGTGGAGAGAACCTCTTCCTGAGATGCGACGGGAATGCCGGGAAACCCTTCCCGACAAAGCAGGGAAAGGAACCCTCATCTCGAGCTGAGGAGGGGACAATGTGGCTCTGCATCAGTTGTGGCAGGACACTCAGGGTTCCACTCGAGTGGAGGCACGTGTGTCTGGGAGTCCCAGCAAGTTAGTGAAGGACCCTTTCGAGGTCCAAGAGGGAAGGTGTGATTTCCCTCGACATGCAGCAGAAATGGGCCTCAATGCGCCTTGATGGGAGAACCTCCTGGTGTTTCTCGAGTTGTGGCATGTCCTCGAGTTACGAAGGGGACCTCAGGGACCTGCTCGTGTGGCCTCAGGAGAGGCCAGTCTCCGTGTGAATGACGCAGGACCTATCGGGATTCCTCTCCAGTCAGTGGCAGGTCCTAAGTCCTCGTCTGCGCTGCGGCCGGATCCTAGGTTTCCTCGAAATTGCTGACATGGGACTTGGGTCCAACAGCAGTGTTCACATGGGAGTCGGGCCTCGTCTCGAGTGGACACATGCACGCCCGCTCTCCTCCTGTGCTGTAGAAGCACTGTCAGGCTTCCGGTCGTGTTGACACAGGGATTTGTGGCTTTCCCTCGAGGTCCCACCAGGGCTGTCACACGTGCCAACACGGGCAGAGTCCATCCTCGGGGTGACAGTCGAGGCATTGCAGGGAAATCAGGTTCATCTGGAGTGGATTGAGACTCCTGGATACTTGTGGCCAGATGGCACGATCCTTGGAGTTCCTCTAGACTCTCCTGGGGAGAGCACCTCCTCCTGAGATGCAACAGAAACGCCGGGAATCCCTTCCCGACGAATCAGGGAAAGGAACCATCATATTGAGCTGAAGACGGGACAACAGGGCTCCTCTTGAGTTGTGGCGGGACCCTCAGGTTTCCTCTCAAGTTGAAGCGCGTGTGTCGGGGAACTTCTTGAGTTGCCGCAAGGGAGTGAAGGAGACTTTCGGGGTCCAAGAGGGAAGGAGTGATTTCCCTGGACATGCGGCAGTGGAAAAGGGCCTCAATGCGCCTGGAAGGGAGAACCTCATGGTTTTTCTCGACTTGGGGCAGGTCCTTCTCGAGTTACGATGGTGACCTCAGGGACCCGCTCGTGTGGCCTCAGGAGAGGCCAGTCTTCGTGCGAATAGCGAGGGACCTCTCGGGATTCCTCTCTAGTCGGTGGTGGGTCTTAAGTCCTCATCTGGAGCTGTGGCCGGACCCTGAGGTTTCCTCGAAAGTGCTCATATGGGACTTGGGTCCCTCCGGAGTGTCCACAGGGGAGTCAGGCCTAGTCTCGAGTGGAGACATGCACGCCCGCTCTCCTCCTTAACTGTAGCAGCACTGCCAGGCTTCCTGTCGTGTTGACACAGGGATCTGTGGCTTTCCCTCTAGGTGCCACCAGGGCTGTCACACATGCCACCATGGGGTGAGTCGATCCTTCGAAAGTGCTCATATGGGACTTGGGTCCCTCCGGACTGTCCACACGGGAATCAGGCCTAGTCTCAAGTGGAGACATGCACGCCCGCTCTCCTCCTGAACTGTAGCAGCACTGCCAGGCTTCCTGTCGTGTTGACACAGGGATCTGTGGCTTTCCCTCTAGGTGCCACCAGGGCTATCACACATGCCACCATGGGGTGAGTCGATCCTCGGGGTGACAGTCAAGGTAGTGCAGGGAAATATGGTTCATCTGGAGCAGATTGAGATTTCTTGGTACTTGTGGCCTGATGGCAAGAACCCTGGAGTTCCTCTCCACTGTCCTTTGGAGAGAACCTCCTCCTGACATGAGAGAGGAACGCCGGGAATCCCTTCCTGATGAAGCAGGGAAAGGAACCCTCTGCTCGAGCTGAGGACGGGACAATAGGGCTTCTCTTGAGTTTTGATGGGACCCTCGGGGTTCCTCTCGAGTGGAAGAACGTGTTTCAGGGAACTTCTTGAGTCACAGCCACGGAGTGAAGGACCGTTTCAAGATCCAAGAGGGAAGGTTTGATTTCCCTCAACATACGGCAGGGGAAAAAGGCCTCAACACGCCAGAAAGGGAGAACCTATTTGGTGTTTCTCGAGTTGCAGCAGGTCCCTCTCGATTTACGACGGGGACCTCAGGGATGCGAATGGCGAGGGACTTTTCGGGATTCCTCTCAAGTCGGGGGCGGGTCCTAGGTCCACATCTTTAGCTGTGCTCGGACCGTGAGCTTTGCTCGAAAGTTCTGACAAAGGACTTGGGTCCCTCCAGAGGGTCCACAGGGGAGTCTGGCCTCGTCTCGAGTGCAGACATGCCCGCCTGCTCTCCTCCTGAGCTGCAGCAGCATTTTCAGGCTTCCTGTCACGTTGACACAGGGATCTGTGGCTTTCCCGCGAGGTGCCACCAGGGCTGTCACACGTGCCACCATGGGGTAAGTGGATCCTCAGGGTGACAGTCGAGGCATTGCAGTGCAATCAGGTTCATCTGGAGTGGGTTGAGACTTCTGGGTACTTGTGGCCAGATGGCACGATCCCTGGAGCTCCTCTCGACTCTCTTGTGGAGAGAACCTCTTCCTGAGATGCGACGGGAATGCCGGGAAACCCTTCCCGACAAAGCAGGGAAAGGAACCCTCATCTCGAGCTGAGGAGGGGACAATGTGGCTCTGCATCAGTTGTGGCAGGACACTCAGGGTTCCACTCGAGTGGAGGCACGTGTGTCTGGGAGTCCCAGCAAGTTAGTGAAGGACCCTTTCGAGGTCCAAGAGGGAAGGTGTGATTTCCCTCGACATGCAGCAGAAATGGGCCTCAATGCGCCTGATGGGAGAACCTCCTGGTGTTTCTCGAGTTGTGGCATGTCCTCGAGTTACGAAGGGGACCTCAGGGACCTGCTCGTGTGGCCTCAGGAGAGGCCAGTCTCCGTGTGAATGACGCAGGACCTATCGGGATTCCTCTCCAGTCAGTGGCAGGTCCTAAGTCCTCGTCTGCAGCTGCGGCCGGATCCTAGGTTTCCTCGAAATTGCTGACATGGGACTTGGGTCCAACAGCAGTGTTCACATGGGAGTCGGGCCTCGTCTCGAGTGGACACATGCACGCCCGCTCTCCTCCTGTGCTGTAGAAGCACTGTCAGGCTTCCGGTCGTGTTGACACAGGGATTTGTGGCTTTCCCTCGAGGTCCCACCAGGGCTGTCACACGTGCCAACACGGGCAGAGTCCATCCTCGGGGTGACAGTCGAGGCATTGCAGGGAAATCAGGTTCATCTGGAGTGGATTGAGACTCCTGGATACTTGTGGCCAGATGGCACGATCCTTGGAGTTCCTCTAGACTCTCCTGGGGAGAGCACCTCCTCCTGAGATGCAACAGAAACGCCGGGAATCCCTTCCCGACGAATCAGGGAAAGGAATCATCATATTGAGCTGAAGACGGGACAACAGGGCTCCTCTTGAGTTGTGGCGGGACCCTCAGGTTTCCTCTCAAGTTGAAGCGCGTGTGTCGGGGAACTTCTTGAGTTGCCGCAAGGGAGTGAAGGAGACTTTCGGGGTCCAAGAGGGAAGGAGTGATTTCCCTGGACATGCGGCAGTGGAAAAGGGCCTCAATGCGCCTGGAAGGGAGAACCTCATGGTTTTTCTCGACTTGGGGCAGGTCCTTCTCGAGTTACGATGGTGACCTCAGGGACCCGCTCGTGTGGCCTCAGGAGAGGCCAGTCTTCGTGCGAATAGCGAGGGACCTCTCGGGATTCCTCTCTAGTCGGTGGTGGGTCTTAAGTCCTCATCTGGAGCTGTGGCCGGACCCTGAGGTTTCCTCGAAAGTGCTCATATGGGACTTGGGTCCCTCCGGAGGTCCACAGGGGAGTCAGGCCTAGTCTCGAGTGGAGACATGCACGCCCGCTCTCCTCCTTAACTGTAGCAGCACTGCCAGGCTTCCTGTCGTGTTGACACAGGGATCTGTGGCTTTCCCTCTAGGTGCCACCAGGGCTGTCACACATGCCACCATGGGGTGAGTCGATCCTCGGGTGACAGTCGAGGTAGTGCAGGGAAATGAGGTTCATCTGGAGTGGATTGAGATTTCTTGATACTTGTGGCCTGATGGCAAGTACCCTGGAGTTCCTCTCCACTGTCCTTTAGAGAGCACCTCCTCCTGACATGAGACAGGAACGCCGGGAATCCCTTCCTGATGAAGCAGGGAAAGGAACCCTCTGCTCGAGCTGAGGACGGGACAATAGGGCTTCTCTTGAGTTTTGATGGGACCCTCGGGGTTCCTCTCGAGTGGAAGAACGTGCTTCAGGGAACTTCTTGAGTCGCAGCCACGGAGTGAAGGACCGTTTCAAGATCCAAGAGGGAAGGTTTGATTTCCCTCAACATACGGCAGGGGAAAAAGGCCTCAACACGCCAGAAAGGGAGAACCTTCTGGTGTTTCTCGAGTTGCAGCAGGTCCCTCTCGATTTACGACGGGGACCTCAGGGACCCGCTCATGTGGCCACAGGAGAGGCCACTCTCCGTGCGAATATCGAGGGATCTCTCGGGATTACTCTCCAGTTGGTGGGGGGTCCTAAGTTTTCGTCTGGAGCTGCAGACAACCGAGAGGTTTCCTCGAAAGTGCTGACATGAAATTGGGTCCCTCCGGAGTGTCCACAGGGGAGTCAGGCCTCGTCTCGAGTGGAGACATGCACGCCCGCTCTCCTCCTGAGCTGCAGCACCATTTTCAGGCTTCCTGTCACGTTGACACAGGGATATGTGGCTTTCCCTCCAGGTGTCACCAGGGCTGTCACACATGCCATTATGGTGAGAGTCGAACCTCAGGGTGACAGTCGAGGCAAGGCAGGGAAATTAGGTTCATCTTCAGTGGATTCAGACTTCTGTGTTTTGTGGCCTGATGGCACCATCCCTGGAGTTCCTCTTGACTCCCCTGTGGAGAGCACCTCCTCCTGAGATGCGACCAGAACGCCGGGAATCCCTTCCCGATGAAGCAGGGAAAGGAACCCTCATCTCGAGCTGAGGAGGGGACAACGGGTCTCCTCTTAAGTTGTGCGGGACACTCGGGGTTCCTCTCGTGTGTAAGCGCGTGTGTCAGAGAACTTCTTGGAACGCAGCAAGGGAGTGAATGACCCTTTCGAGTTCCAAAAAGGAAGGTGTGATTTCCCTCGACATGCAGCAGCGGAAAAGGGCCTCAACGTGCCTGAAAGCGAGAACCTCCTGGTGTTTCTCGAGTTGCGGCAGGTCCTTCTCGAATTACAACGGGGACCTCAGGGATCTGATTATGTGGCCTCCGGAGAGGCCATTCACCATGCAAATGGTGAGGGACGTCTCCGGATTACTCCGCTTTCGGTGGCGGGTCCAAAGTCCTCATCTGGAGCTGCGGCCGGACACTTAGCTTTCCTCAAAAGTGCTGACATGGGACTTGGGTCCCTCGGGAGTGTCCACACAGGAGTCAGGCCTCGTCTCGAGTGGAGACATGCACGCCTGCTCTCCTTCTGAGCTGCAGCAGCATTTTCAGGCTTCCTGTCACATTGACAAAGGGATCTGTGGCTTTCCCGCGAGGTGCCACCAGGGCTGTCACACGTGCCACCATGGGGTAAGTGGATCCTCAGGGTGACAGTCGAGGCATTGCAGTGCAATCAGGTTCATCTGGAGTGGGTTGAGACTTCTGGGTATTTATGGCCAGATGGCACGATCCCTGGACCTCCTCTCGACTCTCCAGTGGAGAGAACCTCCTCCTGAAATGCGACAGGAACGCCGAGAAACCCTTCCCAACAAAGCAGGGAAAGGAACCCTCATCTCGAGCTGAGGAGGGGACAGTGTGGCTCCTCTTCAGTTGTGGCAGGACACTCAGGGTTCCACTCGAGTGGAGGCACGTGTGTCTGGGAGTCCCAGCAAGTTAGTGAAGACCCTTTTGAGGTCCAAGAGGGAAGGTGTGATTTCCCTCGACATGCAGCAGCAGAAAAGGGCCTCAACGCGCTGGATGGGAGAACCTCCTGGTGTTTCTCGAGTTGCGGCATGTCCTACTCGAGTTACGAAGGGGACCTCAGGGACCTGCTTGTGTGGCCTCAGGAGAGGCCAGTCTCCGTGCGAATGGCGCGGGACATATCGGGATTCCTCTCCAGTCAGTGGCGGGTCCTAAGTCCTCGTCTGCAGCTCCAGCTGGACCCTAGGTTTCCTCAAAATTGCTGACATGGGACTTGGGTCTCACAGCAGTGTTCACATGGGAGTCGGGCCTCGTCTCGAGTGGAGACATGCATGCCCGCTCTCCTCCTGAGCTGTAGAAGCACTGTCAGGCTTCTGGTCCCGTTGACACAGGGATATGTGGCTTTCCTTCGAGGTGCCACCAGGGCTGTCACACGTGCCAACATGGGGTGACTCCATCCTCGGAGTGACAGTCGAGGCAGTGCAGGGAAATCAGGTTCATCTGGAGTCGATTGAGACTTCTGGATACTTGTGGCCTGATGGCATGATCCTTGGATTTCCTCTAGACTCTCCTGGGGAGAGCACCTACTCCTGAGATGCAACAGGAACGCCGGGAGTCCCTTCCTGATGAAGCAGGGAAAGAACCCTCTGCTCGAGCTGAGGACGGGACAATGGGGCTTCTCTTCAGTTTTGATGGGACCCTCGGGGTTCCTCTCGAGTGGAAGAACGTGCTTCAGGGAACTTCTTGAATTGCAGCCACGGAGTGAAGGACCGTTTCAAGATCCAAGAGGGAAGGTTTGATTTCCCTCAACATACGGCAGGGGAAAAAGGCCTCAACGTGCCAGAAAGGGAGAACCTCCTGGTGTTTCTCGAGTTGCAGCAGGTCCCTCTCGATTTATGACGGGGAACTCAGGGACCTGCTCTTGTGGCCTCAGGAGAGGCCAGTCTCCGTGCAAATATTGAGGGATCTCTCGGGATTACTCTCCAGTTGGTGGGGGGTCCTAATCGTCGTCTGGAGCTGCAGACAACCCTGAGGTTTCCTCGATAGTGCTGACATGGGATTTGGGTCCCTCGGGAGTGTCCACAGGGGAGTCAGGCCTTGTCTCGAGTGGAGACATGCACGCCTGCTCTCCTCCTGACCTGCAGCACCATTTTCAGGCTTCCTGTCACGTTGACACAGGGATATGTGGCTTTCCCTCGAGGTGTCACCAGGGCTGTCACACGTGCCATTATGGTGAGAGTCGATCCTCAGGGTGACAGCCGAGGCAAGGCAGGGAAATTAGGTTCATATTCAGTGGATTCAGACTTCTGTGTATTTGTGGCCTGATGGCACCATCCCTGGAGTTCCTCTTGACTCTCCTGTGGAGAGCACCTCCTCCTGAGATGCGACCAGAACGCCGGGAATCCCTTCCCGACGAAGCAGGGAAAGGAACCCTCATCTCGAGCTGAGGAGGGGACAACGGGGCTCCTCTTGAGTTGTGGCGGGACCCTCAGGGTTCCTCTCAAGTGGAAGCACGTGTGTCGGGGAACTTCTTGAGTCGCAACAAGGGAGTGAAGGACCCGTTCGAGGTCCAAGAGGGGCAGTGTGATTTCCCTCGACATGCAGCAGCGGAAAAGGGCCCCAACGCGCCTGGATGGGAGAACCTCCTGGTGTTTCTCGAGTTGTGGCATGTCCTACTCGAGTTACGAAGGGGACCTCAGGGACCTGCTCGTGTGGCCTCAGGAGAGGCCAGTCTCCGTGTGAATGGCGCGGGACCTTTCGGGATTCCTCTCCAGTCAGTGGCGGGTCCTAAGTCCTCGTCTGCAGCTGCGGCCAGACCCTACGTTTCCTCGAAATTGCTGACATGGGACTTGTGTCCCATGGCTGCATTCACATGGGAGTTGGGCCTCGTCTCAAGTGGAGACATGCAGGCCCGCTCTCCTCCTGGGCTGTAGAAGCACTGTCAGTCTTCCGGTCGCGTTGACACAGGGATCTGTGGCTTTCCCTCGAGGTGCCACCAAGGCTGTCACACGTGCCAACATGGGCTTGTGAAGGACCCTTTCGAGGTCCAAGAGGGAAGGTGTGATTTCCCTCGACATGCAGCAGCAGAAAAGGGCCTCAGTGCGCCTGGATGGGAGAACCTCCTGGTGTTTCTCGAGTTGCGTCATGTCCTACTCGAGTTACGAAGGGGACCTCAGGGACCTGCTCTTGTGGCCTCAGGAGAGGCCAGTCTCCGTGCGAATGGCGCGGGACCTATCGGGATTCCTCTCCAGTCAGTGGCGGGTCCTAAGTCCTCATCTGCAGCTGCGGCCGGACCCTAGGTTTCCTCGAATTTGCTGACATGGGTCTTGGGTCCTACGGCAGTGTTCACATGGGAGTCGGGCCTCGTCTCGAGTGGAGACATGCACGCCCCCTCTCTTCCTGAGCTTTAGAAGCACTGTCAGGCTTCCGGTCGTGTTGACACAGGGATCTGTGGCTTTCCCTCGCGGTGCCACCAGGGCTGTCACACGTGCCAACATGGGCTGAGTCCATCCTCGGTGTGACAGTCGAGGCAGTGCAGGGAAATCAGGTTCATCTGGAGTGGATTGAGACTTCTGGATAATTGTGGCCTGATGGTACAATCCTTGGAGTTACTCTAGACTCTCCTGGGGAGAGCACCTCCTCCTGAGATGCAACAGGAATGCCGGGAATCCCTTCCCGACGAATCAGGGAAAGGAACCATTATATCGAGCTGAGCAGGGGGCAACGGGGCTCCTCTTGAGTTGTGGCGGGACCCTCAGGGATACTCTCAAGTGGAAGCGTGTGTGTCGGGGAACTTCTTGAGTCACAGCAAGGGAGTGAAGGAGCCTTTCGAGGTCCAAGAGGGAAGGAGTGATTTCCCTAGACATGCGGCAGCAGAAAAGGGCCTCAATGCGCCTGGAAGGGAGAACCTCATGGTTTTTCTCAACTTGGGGCAGGTCCTTCTCGAGTTACGATGGTGACCTCAGGGACCCGCTCGTGTGGCCTCAGGAGAGGCCAGTCTCCGTGCGAATGGCGAGGGACCTCTCGGGATTCCTCTCCAGTCGGTGGCGGTCCTAAGTCCTCGTCTGGAGCTGTGGCCGGACCCTGAGGTTTCCTCGAAAGTGCTTATATGAGACTTGTGTCCCTCCGGAGTGTCCACACGGGAATCAGGCCTAGTCTCAAGTGGAGACATACACGCCCGCTCTCCTCCTGAACTTTAGCAGCACTGTCAGGCTTCCTGTCGTGTTGACACAGGGATCTGTGGCTTTCCCTCTAGGTGCCACCAGGGCTGTCACACATACCACCATGGGGTGAGTCGATCCTCGGGGTGACAGTCGAGGTAGTGCAGGGAAATAAGGTTCATCTGGAGCGGATTGAGATTTCTTGGTACTTGTGGCCTGATGGCAAGAACCCTGGAGTTCCTCTCCACTGTCCTTTGGAGAGCACCTCCTCCTGACATGAGAGAGGAACGCCGGGAATCCCTTCCTGATGAAGCAGGGAAAGGAACCCTCTTCTCGAGCTGAGGAGGGGACAATGTGGCTCCTCTTCAGTTGTGGCCGGACACTCAGGGTTCCTCTCGAGTGGAGGCACGTGTTTCTGGGAGTCCCAACAAGTTAGTGAAGGACCCCTTAGAGGTCCAAGAGGGAAGGTGTGGTTTCCCTAGACATGCAGCAGCGGAAAAGGGCCTCAACGCGCCTGGGGAGGGGAACCTCCTGGTGTTTCTCGAGTTGCGGCATGTCCTTCTCGAGTTACGAAGGGAACCTCAGGGACCTGCTCGTGTGGCCTCAGGAGAGGCCAGTCTCCATGTGAATGGAGTTGGACCTATCGGGATTCCTCTCCAGTCAGTGGCGGGTCCTAATTCCTCGTCTGCAGCTGCGGCCGGACCCTAGGTTTCCTCAAAATTGCTGACATGGGACTTGGGTCCCACGGCAGGGTACACATGGGAGTCGGGCCTCGTCTCGAGTGGAGACATGCACGCCCGCTCTCCTCCTGTGCTGTAGAAGCACTGTCAGGCTTCTGGTCACGTTGACAGAGGGATATGTGGCTTTCCCTCGAGGTGCCACCAGGGCTGTCACACGTGCCAACATGGGGGACTCCATCCTCGGAGTGACAGTCGAGGCAGTGCAGGGAAATCAGGTTCATCTGGAGTGGATTGAGACTTCTGGATACTTGTGGCCTGATGGCATGATCCTTGGAGTTCCTCTAGACTCTCCTGGGGAGAGCACCTCCTCCTGAGATGCAACAGGAATGCCGGGAATCCCTTCCCGATGAATCAGGGAAAGGAACCCTCATGTCGAGCTGAGGAGGGGACAATGGGGCTCCTCTTGAGTTGTGGCAGGACCCTCAGGGTTCCTCTCAAGTGGAAGCGCGTGTGTCGGGGAACTTCTTGAGTTGCAGCAAGGGATTCAAGGACCGTTTCGAGGTCTAAGAGGGAAGAAGTGATTTCCCTGGATATGCGGCAGCGGAAAAGTGCCTCAATGCGCCTGGAAGGGAGAATCTCATGGTTTTTCTCGACTTGGGGCAGGTCCTTCTCGAGTTACGACGGTGACCTCAGGGACCCGCTCGTGTGGCCTCAGGAGAGGCCAGTCTCCGTGCGAATGGCGAGGGACCTCTCGGGATTCCTCTCCAGTCGGTGGCGGGTCCTAAGTCCTCGTCTGGAGCTGTGGCCGGACCCTGAGGTTTCCTCGAAAGTGCTCAAATGGGACTTGGGTCCCTCCGGAGTGTCCACAGGGGAATCAGGCCTAGTCTCAAGTGGAGACATGCACGCCCGCTCTCCTCCTGAACTGTAGCAGCACTGCCAGGCTTCCTGTCGCGTTGACACAGGGATCTGTGGCTTTCTGTCTAGGTGCCACCAGGGCTGTCACACATGCCACCATGGGGTGAGTCGATCTTCGGGGTGACAGTCGAGGCAGTGCAAGGAAATCAGGTTCATCTGGAGTGGATTGAGATTTCTTGGTACTTTTGGCCTGATGGCAAGAACCCTGGAGTTCCTCTCCACTGTCCTTTGGAGAACACCTCCTCCTGACATGAGACAGGAACGCCAGGAATCCCTTCCTGACGAAGCAGGGAAAGGAACCCTCTTCTCGAGCTGAGGACAGGACAATGGCGCTTCTTTGAGTTTTGACGGGACCCTCGGGGTTCCTCTCGAGTGGAAGAACGTGTTTCAGGGAACTTCTTGAGTCACAGCCACGGAGTGAAGGACCATTTCAAGATCCAAGATGGAAGGTTTGATTTCCCTCAACATACGGCAGGGGAAAAAGGCCTCAATGCGCCAGAAAGGGAGAACCTCCTGGTGTTTCTCGAGTTGCAGCAGGTCCCTCTCGATTTACGACGGGGACCTCAGGGACCCGTTCGTGTGGCCTCAGGAGAGGCCAGTCTCTTTGCGAATATCGAGGGATCTCTCGGGATTACTCTCCAGTTGGTGGCGGGTCCTAAGTCGTCATCTGGAGCTACAGCCAACCCTGAGGTTTCCTCGAAAGTGCTGACATGGGACATGGGTCCCTCAGGAGTGTCCACAGGGGAGTCAGGCCTCGTCTCGAGTGGAGACATGCACGCCCGCTCTCCTCCTGACCTGCAGCAGCATTTTCAGGCTTCCTGTCACGTTGACACAGGGATATGTGGCTTTCCCTCGAGGTGCCACCAGGGCTGTCACACGTGCCAACATGGGCTGAGTCCATCCTCGGTGTGACAGTCGAGGCAGTGCAGGGAAATCAGGTTCATCTGGAGTGGATTGAGACTTCTGGGTACTTGTTGCCTGATGGCACGATGCCTGGAGTTCCTCTCGCCTCTCCTGTGGAGAGCACCTCCTCCTGAGGTGCAACAGGAATGCCGGGAAACCCTTCCCGACGAATCAGGGAAAGAAACCATCATCTCGAGCTGAGGAGGGGACAACGGAGCTCCTCTTGAGTTGTGGCAGGACCCTCAGGGTTCCTCTCAAGTGGAAGCGCGTGTGTCGGGGAACTTCTTGAGTCGCAGCAAGGGAGTGAAGGACCCTTTCGAGATCTAAGAGGGAAGGAGTGATTTCCCTGGACATGCGGCAGCAGAAAAGAGCCTCAATGCACCTGGAATGGAGAACCTCCTGGTGTTTCTCGAGTTGCGGCATGTCCTTCTCGAGTTACGAAGGGGACCTCAGGGACTGCTCGTGTGGCCTCAGGAGAGGCCAGTCTCCGTGCGAATGGCGAGGGACCTCTCGGGATTCCTCTCCAGTCGGTGGCGGGTCCTAAGTCCTCGTCTGGAGCTGTGGCCGGACCCTGAGGTTTCCTCGAAAGTGCTCATATGGGACATGGGTCCCTCCTGAGTGTCCACAGGGGAGTCAGGCCTAGTCTCGAGTGGAGACATGAACGCCCGCTCTCCTCCTGAACTGTAGCAGCACTGACAGGCCTCCTGTCGTGTTGACACAGGGATCTGTGGCTTTCCCTCGAGGTGCCACCAGGGCTCTCACACATGCCATTATGGTGAGAGTCGATCCTCAGGGTGACAGTCAAGGCAGTGCAGGGAAATTAGGTTCATCTTGAGTGGATTCAGACGTCTGTGTATTTGTGGCCTGATGGCACCATCCCTGGAGTTCCTCTTGACTCTCCTGTGGAGAGCACCTCCTCCTGAGATGTGACCAGAATGCCGGGAATCCCTTCCCGACGAAGCAGGGAAAGGAACCCTCATCTTGAGCTAAGGAGGGGACAACGAGGCTCCTCTTAAGTTGTGGCGGGGCACTCGGGGTTCCTCTCGTGTGTAGGCGCGTGTGTCAGAGAACTTCTTGAGGCGCAGCAAGGAAGTGAAGGACCCTTTCGAGGTCCAAGGGGGATGGTGTGATTTCCCTCGTCATGCAGCAGTGGAAAAGGGCCTCAAAGCGCCTGAAAGCGAGAAACTCCTGGTGTTTCTCGAGTTTTGGCAGGTCCTTCTCGAGTTACAACGGGGACCTCGGGGACCTGCTCGTGTGGCCTCCGGAGAGGCCATTCACCGTGCAAATGGCGAGGGATGTTTCGGGATTACTCTACTTTCTGTCATGGGTCCAAAGTCCTTTTCTGGAGCTGCGGCCGGACCCTTAGCTTTCCTCAAAAGTGCTGACATGGGACTTGGGTCCCTCCGGAGTGTCCACAGGGGAGTCTGGCCTCCTCTCTAGTGGAGACATGCACGCCACTCTCCTCCTGAGCTGTAGCACACTGTCAGTCTTTCTGTCACGTTGACACAGGGATCTGTGGCTTTCCCTCGAGGTGCCACCAGAGCTGTCACACGTAACAACACGATGTGAGGTGGTCCTCGGGGTGACAATCGAGGCATTGCAGGAAAATCAGGTTCAGGTGGAGTGGATTGAGACTTCTGCGTATTTGTTGCCTGATGGCATGAGCCCTGGAGATCCCCTCGACTCTCATGTAGAGAGCACCTCCTCCTGAGATGCGATGGTAACCCCCAGAATCCCTTACCAATGAAGCAGACAAAGGAACCCTCATCTCGAGCTGAGGAGAGACAATGGTGCTCCTCTTAAGTTGTGGCAGGACACTCGGGGTTACTCTCCAGTGGAGGCGCGTGTGTCGGGAACTTCTTCACTCGCAGCAAGGGAGTGAACAACCCAGTCGAGGTCCAAGATGAAAGGTGTGATGTCCCTCGATATGTGGCAGTGGAAAAGGGCCTCAACGAACCTGGAAGGGAGAATCTCCTGGTGTTTCTCGAGTTGTGGCTGGTCTCTCTCAAGTTACAACCGGGACCTCAGGGACCTGTTCGTGTGGCCTCAAATGAGGCCAGTCTCATCAAATGGTGAGTGACCTCTCGGGATTCCTCTCCAGTCAGTGTCGAGTCCTAAGTCCTCATCTGGAAATGCAGGCGGACCCTGAGGGTTCCTCGAATGTGCTGACATTGAACTTGGGTCCCACTGGAGTGTCCACAGGGGAGTCAGGCCTCATCTTGTGTGGAGACATGCACGCTCGCTCTATTCTTGAGCTGTAGTAGCACTCTCAGTTTTCCTTTCGAGTTGACAAAGGGATCTGTGGCTTTCCCTCAAGGTGCCACCAGGGCTGTCACACGTGCCACCATGGGGTGAGTCGATCCTCAGTGTGAGAGTCAAGGCAATGCAGGGAAATCAGGTTCATCTGGAGTGGATTGAGACTTCTGGGTACTTGTGGCCTGATTGCACAATACCTGGAGTTCCCATCGACTCTCCTGTGGAGAGCACCTCCTCCTGAGATTGACGGGAACGCCGGGAATCCGTTCCAGATGAAGCAGGAAAGGAACTCTCATCTTGAGCTGAGCAGGTGACAGCGGGGCTCCATTTGAGTTGTGGCAGAACCCTCGGAGTTCCTCTCGAGTGGAGGCAGGTGTGTCGGGTAACTTCGTGATTCGCAGAAAGGGAGTGAAGGACCCTTTTGAGGTCCAAGAGGGAAGGTGTGATTTCCCTCAACATGCAGCATTGGAAAAGGGCCTCAACGCACCTGAAAGGGAGAACCTCCTGGTGTTTCTCGAGTTGCGGCAGGTCCTTCTGGAGTTTTGACGGGGTCCTCAGGTTTCCGCTCGTGTGGCCTCAGGGGAGGCCAGTCTCAGTGTGAATTGCGAGGGACCTCTCGAGATTCCTCTCCTGTCGGTGGCGGGTCCTAAGTCCTTATCTGGAGCTGCGGCCGGACCCTTAGATTTCCTCGAAAATGCTGACATTGGACCTGGGTCCCTTTGGAGTGTTCACAGGGGAGTCAGGCCTCGTCTTGAGTGGAGACATGCACGCCCACTTCCCTGCTGAGCTGTAGCAGCACTGTCAGGCTTCCCGTCGAATTCACACAGGGATCTGTGGCTTTCCTTCGAAGTGCCACCAGGGCTCCCACAGGTGCCACCACGGGGTGAGTGGATCCTCTCAGTGACAGTCAAGGCAGTTCAGGGAATCAGGTTCATTTGGAGTGGATTGAGACTTCTGGGTACCTGTGGCCTAATGGCACGATCCCTGGAGTTCCTCTTGACTCTGCTGTGAAGGGCACCTCCTCCTGAGTTGCAAAGGGAAAGTCGGGAACCTGTTTTTGGTGAAGCAGGGAAAGAAACCCATATCTCGAGCTTAAGAGGGGACAACAGGGCTCCTCTTGAGTTGTGGTGGGACCCTCGGGGTTCCTCTCGTTTGCAGGCGCGTGTGTCGGGGAACTTCTTGAGTTGCAGCAAGAGAGTGTAAGACACTTTTGAGGTCCAGGAGGGAAGGTGTGATTTCCCTCGACATGCGGCAATGGAAAAGGGCTCAACGTGCCTGAAAGGGAGAACCTCCAGGTGTTTCTCGAGTATTGGCAGGTCCCTCTCGAGTTACGATGGGGAACTCAGGGACATGCTCCTGGGGCCTCAGCAGAGGCCAGTCTCCGTGTGACTGGCGAGGGACCTCTCGGGATTCCTCTCCAGTCGGTGGTGGGTCCTAAATCCTCGACTGGAGTTGCAGCAGGACCCTGAAGTTTCCTAGAAACTGCTGACATGGGACTTGGGTCCCTCTGGAGTGTCCACAGGGGAGTCAGGCCTCGTCTCCAGTGGAGACATTCACGCCCAATATTCTGCTGAGCTGTCGCAGCACTGTAAGGCTTCCTGACGAGTTGACACATGGTTCTATGGTTTTACCTCAAGGTGCCACCAGGGCTGTCACACGTGCCACCATTGGGTGAGTAGATCTTCGGGTTGACAGTCGAGGCAGTGTAGGGAAATCAGGTTCATCTGGAGTAGACTGCGACTTCTAGGTACTTGTGGCCTGATGGCACGATCCCTGGAGTTCCTCTAGACTCTCCTCTGGAAAGCACCTCCACTTGAGATGTGATGGGAACCCCAGATATCCGATCCTGACGAAGCAGAGAGAATAAGCCTCATCTCGAGCTGAGGACGGGACAACGGAGCTTCTCGTGAGTTGTGGTGGCACACTCGAGGTTCCTCTCGAGTGGAGGCGCATGTGTCGGGGTACTTCTTCAGTCGCAGCAAGGGAGTGAACGACCCATTCATGGTCCAAGAGAAAAGGTGAGCTTTCCCTTGACATGCAGCAGCCGAAAAGGGCCTCAACGCACCTGGAAGGGAGAACCTCCTGTTGTTTCTCGAGTTGGGGCAGGTTCCTCACGAGTTACGATGGTGACCTGAGAGACTCACTCGCGTGGCCTCAGGACAGGACAGTCTCCGTACGAATGGCGAGGAACCTCTCAGCATTCCTCTCCAGTTGGTGGCGGGTCGTAAGTCCTCGTCTGGAGCAGCGGCCAGACCCTGAGGTTTCCTCGAAAGTGCTGACATGGGACTGGGTCCCTCTGGAGTGCCCACAGGGGTGTCAGGCCTCGTCTCGAGTGGAGACATGCTTGCCCGCTTTTCTCCTGAGCTGTAGCAGTACTTTCAGACTTCCTGTCACATTTACACAGGGATCTGTGGCTTTCCCTCGAGGTGCCACCAGAGCTGTCATAAGTGCCACCATGGGGTGAATTGATCCTCGGGGTGACACTCGAGGCAGTGCAAGGAAATATGTAACATCTGGAGTGGACTAAGACATCTGGTTACTTGTGGCCTGATGGCATGATCCCTGGAGTTCCTCTCGATTCTCCTGTGGAGAGCACCTCCTCCTGAGATGCGACAGGAACTACGGGAATCTGTTCCCAACAAAGCAGTGAAAGGAACCCTCATCTTGAGATGAGGAGGGGAAAACGGGGCTCCTCTTGAGTTTTGTCCAGACCTGTGGAGTTCCTCTCAAGCGGAGGTGCGGGTGTCGAGGAACTTCTTGAGTCACAGCAAAGGAGTGAAGGACCCTTTTGAGGTCCAAGAGGGAAAGTGTGATATCTGTCAACATGCGGCAGTGGAGAAGGGCCTCAACGAGCCTGGAAGTGAAAACCTGCTCATGTTTCTCGAGTTTAGGCAGGTCTCTCTCGAATTACTACGGGGACTTCAGGGACCCGCTCGTGTGGCCTCAGCAGAGGCCAGTCTCCATGCAAATGGCAAGGGACTTGGGATTACTCTCCGTTCAGTGGTGGGTCCTAAGTCCTCCTCTGGAGCTGTGGCCTTACCCTGAGGTTTCCTCGAAAGTGCTGACATCGGACTTGGGCCCTCTGGAGTGTCCACAGGGGAGTCAGGCCTCATCTCATTTGGAGACCTACACGCCCCCTCTCTTCCTGAGCTGTAGTAGCACTGTCAGGCTTCCTTTCGAGTTGACACAAGGATCTGTGGCTTTCCCTCGAGATGTCACCAGGGCTGTCACAGGTGCCACCATGGGGTGAGTCTATCCTCGGGGTGACAGTTGAGGCAGTGCAGGGAAATTAGGTTCATCTGGAGTGGATGAGACTTTTGGGTACTTGTGGCTTGATGGCTCGATCCCTGGAGTTCCTCTTGACACTCCTGTGGAGAGCACCTCCTCCCAAGATGCGACAGGAACGCCGGGAATCTGTTCCCCACGAAGCAGGGAAAGAAACCCGCATCTCGAGCTGAGGAGGGGACAACGGGGCTCCTCTTGAGTTGTGGCGGGACCCTCAGCGTTCCTCTCGAGTGGAGGCGCGTGTGTCATGGAATTTCTTGAGTCGCAGCAAGGGAGTGAAGGACCCTTTCGAGGTCCAAGAGGGAAGGTGTGATTTCCCTCGACATGTGGCAGTGGAAAAGGGCCACAACGTGCCTCGAAGGGAGAACCTCCTGGTGTTTCTCGAGTTGCCGCAGGTACCTCTCCAGTTACGACAGGGATCTCAAGGACCCGCTAGTTTGGCCTCAGGAGAAGCCAGTCTCTGTGGGAATGGCGAGAGACCTCTGAGGATTCCTCTCCAGTCGGTAGCGGTTCCTAAGTCCTTGTCTGGAGTTTCAGCCGGACCCTGAGGTTTCCTCAAAAGTGCTGACATGGGACTTGGGTCCCTCTGGAGTGTCCACAGGGGAGGCAGGCCTCATCTCGAGTGGAGACATGCATGCCCGCTCTCCTCCTGAGTTGTAGCAGCACTGTCAGGCTTCGTGTCGAGTTGACACAGGGATTTTGATATTCCCTTGAGTTACCACGAAGGCTATCACATGTGCCACCATGAAGTGAGTCTATCCTCGAGGTGACAGTCGAGGCAGTGCAGTGACATCAGGTTCATCTGGAGTGGACTGAGACTTCTGGGGTTTTTTTAGCCTATTGGCATGATCCCTGGACTTCCTCTCGACTCTCCTGTGGAAAGCTCCTCCTTCTGAGATGCGACAGGAATGACGGGAATCTGTTGCCAATGGAGCAGGGAAAGGAACCCACATCCCGAGCTGAGGAGGGTACAACGGGGCTCCTCTTCAGTTGTGGCAGGACCCTCGGGGTTCCTCTCGAGTGGAGGCCCATGTGTTGGGGAACTTCTGAGTCACAACAAGGGAGGGAAGACCGTTTCGAGGTTCATGAGGGAAGGTGTGATTTCCCTCGACATGCCGCAGCGTAAAAGGGCCTAATCACGCCTGGAAGGGAGAACTTCCTGGTGTTTCTTGAATTGCAGCAGGTCCCTTTCGATTTACGATGGATACTTCAGAGACCTGCTCGTGTGGTTTCAGGAGAGGCCAGTCTCTGTGCGAATGGTGAGGGACCTCTCGGGATTCCTCTCTAGTCAGTGGCTGGTCCAAAGTCCTTGTCTGGAGCTGCAGCTGGATGCTGATGTTTCCTTGAAAGTGCTGACATGGGACTTGGGTCCCTCTGGAGGGTCCCAGGGGAGTCAGGCCTCGACTCGAGCACAGACTTGCACGCCCACTCTCCTCCTGATCTATAACAGCACTGTCAGGCTTCCTGTCGAGTTGACACGGGGATCTGTGGCTTTCACTTGAGATGCCACCAGGCCTGCCACACGTGCCATCATGCGGTTAGTCAATCCACGTTGTGACAGTCGAGGCAGGGCAGGGACATCAGGTTCACCTGGAGTGGACTGAGACTTCTGGGGGTCTTTTGGCCTTGTGGCACGACCCCTGGGGTTCCTCTCGACTCTCCTGTGGAGAACACCTCCTCCTGAGATGCGACGAAAATGCGGGGAATTCTTTCCTGATAAAGCAGGTATAGGAAAACTCATCTCGAGCTGCGAAGGGGACAACGGGGCTCCTCTTTAGTTGTGGCAGGACCCTCGGTTTCCTCTCGAGTGCAGGCGCCTGTGTCTGGGAATTTCTTGAGTCATAGCAAAGGAGTGAAGGACCCTTTCAAGGTCCAAGAGGGAAGGTGAGATTTCCTCGACATGCCGCACCAGAAAAGGGCTTCATCCCACCTGGAAGGCGGAACCTCCTGGTGTTTCTTGAGTTGTGGCAGGTCCCTCTCGAGTTACGACGTGGAACTCAAGGACCCGCTCGTGTGGCTACAGGCGAGGCCAGTCTCTGTGGGAATGGCTAGACACCTCTATGGATTCCCTCCTGTTGGTGGCGGGTCTTAATCCTCTCCTGGAGCTTCAGCCAGATCATGAGGTTTCCTCGAAAGTGCTGACATGGGACTTGATTACCTCTGCAGTGTCCATAGGGGAGTCAGGTGTCGTCTCGAGTGGAGATATGCACGCCCGCTCTCCTCCTGAGATGTACCAGCACTGTCAGTCTTCCTGTCAAGTTGACACAGGGATCTGTGGCTTTTTCCCGAGGTGCCACCAGGGCTGTCCCACGTTCGATCATGGGGTGAGTAGTTCCTCGAGGTGACATTCGAGGCAGTGCAAGGACATCACGTTCATCTGGAGTTTACTGAGACTGCTGGGGGTCTTTTGGACTGGTGGCATGACCCCTGGAGTTCCTCTCCACTCTCCTGTGGAGAGCACCTCCTCCTGAGATGTGACGCAATGGCGTTGAAACCATTCCTGAAAAGGCAGGGAAAGAACCCTCATTTTGAGCAGAGGAGGGGACAATGGGGCTCCTCTTGTGTTCTGGCGGGAGCGTTGGGGTTCCTCCTGAGTGGAGGCACGTGTGTCCGGGATCTTCTTGAGTCATAAGGAGGAAGTGAAGGACCCTTTCGAGGTCCAAGAGGGAAGGTGTGATTTCCCTCGACATGCTGCCTCGGAAAAGTGCCTCATTACGCCTGGAAGAGAGAACCTCCTGGTGTTTCTCGAGTTGAGGCAGGTTCCAATCGAGTTACAATGGCAATCTCAGGGACCCGCTCACGTGGCCTCAGGAGAGGTCAGTCTCTGTGCAAATGGAGAGGTATTTATCGGGATTCCTCTCCAGTCGGTGGCGGGCCCTACGTCCTCGTCTGGAGCTGCGGCCGGACCCTGAGTTTTCCTTGAAAGTGCTGACATGGGACTTGGGTCCGTCTGGAATGTCCACAGGGAAATCAGGCCATGTCTCAAGTGGAGTCATGCACGCCCGTTCCCCTTCTGAGATTTAGCAGCTCTGTCCGGCTTCCCATCGAGTTGACACAAGGATCTGTGACTTTCCATCGAGGTGCTACGAGGCTGTCACACGTGCCTCCATGGAGTGAGTGGATCCTTGGGGTGAGAGTCGAGGCAGTGCAGGGACATCAGGTTTATCTGGAGTGAACTGAGACTTCTGGGTGTATTTTGGCCTTGTGGCATGAACCCTGGCATTCCTCTCAACTCTTCTGTGGAGAGCACCTCCTCCTGAGATGCGACGGGAATGCCGGGAATCCATTTCTGATGAAGCAGGGAAATGAACCCTCATCTCGAGCTGAGGAGGGGACAACAGGGCTCCTCTTGAGTTGTGGTGGGATTGTCGGTTTCCTCTCGAGTGGAGACGCGTTTGTCGGGGAACTTCTTGAGTCACAGCAAGGGAGTGAAGGATCCTCTCGAGGTCCAAGAAGGAAGGTGTGATTTCCCTCGACATGCTGCAGTGGAAAATGGCCTATCGCACCTGGAAGGGAGAACCTCCTTCTGTTTCTCGAGTTGAGGCAGATCCTTCTCAAATTATGATGGGGACTTCAGGGACACGCTCGTTTGGCCTCATGAGAGGCCAGTCTCCATGCGAATAGTGAGGGACCTCTCGGGAGTCCTTTCGAGTAGGTGGCGGGTCCTAAGTCCTCGTCTTTAGCTGCGGACAGACCATGAGGTTTCCTCGAAAGTGCTGACATGGGACCTGGGTCCCTCTGCGGTGTGCACAGGGGAGTGAGGCCTCGTCTCGAGTGGAGACACGCACATCCGCTCTCCTCCTGGCCAGTAACAGCACTGTCAGGCTTCCGGTCGGGTTATCAAAGGCATCTATGCCTTTCCCTAGAGGTGCCACCAGCACTATCACACGTGCCACCATGGGGTGAGTGGATCCTCGGGGTGATATTTGAGGCAGTGCAAGGACATCAGGTTCATGTGGAGTGGACTGAGACTTCTGAGGGTCTTTTGGCCTGGTGGCACAAACCCTGGGGTTCCTCTCGACTCTCCAGTGGAGAGCACCTCCTCCTGAGATGTGACGGTATCGCCTTGAAACTGTTCCAAAAAAAAAAAAAAAAAGGGAAAGAACCCTCATCTAAGCAGAGGAGGGGCAATGGGGCTCCTCTTGCGTTTTGGCGGGACCGTCGGGTTCCTCTCCTGTGGAGGCGCGTGTGCCCAAGAACTTCTTGAGTCGTAGCGAGGAAGTGAAGGACCCTCTAGAGGTCCAAGAGGGAAGGTGTGTTTTCCTCGACATGCTGCCTCGGAAAATTGCCTCATAGCGCCTGGAAGAGAGAACCTCCAGGTGTTTCTCGAGTTGCGGCAGGTCCCCATCGAGTTAAAACGGCGACCTCAGGGACCTGTTCATGGGGCCTCAGAAGAGGCCAGTCTCTGTGCGAATGGCAAGGGACCTCTCGGGATTCCTCTCCAGTCGGTGGTGGGTCCTACATCCTCGTTTGGACCTGGGGCCGAACCCTGAGTTTTCCTTGAAAGTGCTGACATGGGATTTGGGTCCGTCTGGCGTGTCCACAGGGGAGTCAGGCCTCGTCTCGAGTGGAAACATACAGGCCCGCTCTCCTCCTGAGATATTGCAGCAATGTCCAGCTTCCCATCGAGTTGACACTGGGATCTTTGGCTTTCCATCGAGGTGCTACCAGGGCTATTGAAAGGTCGTTTTTGAATTACGACACCAGGATTCTTGGCCTCCGGAGGAGAATAATTCAATCCGGGGCCAGAGACGAGGCTTGATCGCTCAGAGCTTTTGTGTAATAAAGTTTTATTAAAGTATAAAGGAGATAGAGAAAGCTTCTGACATAGGCATCATAAGGGGGTAGAAAGAGTACCCCCCTGCTAGCCTTCAGCTGGATGTTATATAGTCACCAGCAGCCTGTTAACTTAGAATGGCACCAGGCCCTTCAGCCATAAGATGTATTTTGGGATAACCTGGGCTCCAAATGGTTTATCTTGGGCCATAAAATGATTAACTTGAATCTTGAAGAAGGGCAGGTCACCATACAAAAAGTTTCATTTACATAGATTAGAGGAACAATATTGGAGTATAACATACTGGTTTATCAAGTAGGTTCTGAGCCCAAAAGGCGGAACCAACTTGAAGACAGAGTTGGGGAGGATGCATAGTACATTAGCATAGCTTAAGACAAACATTTCCATAAGAAAAAGGCATTGGTTAACTTCAGGTGAAACCAGATGTCATTATGGCAACACAGAATTTTAAGAGAAACTTCCTTTTAAATTTGTATAGAGAAGGAAAAATATCGCTATTTTGTTTCCTCCTGCCACTTAAGAGAGATAAAATGTCTGATACTTGCAGGCTGTTTCCTCCGTTTGGGGACCCCTGGCCTTCCTGCCTGTTACCCTCTCACTATAACACCTGCCACCATGCAGTGAGTCGATCCTTGGGGTGAGAGTCTAGGCAGTGCAGGGACATCAGGTTCATCTGGAGTGGACTGAGACTTCTGGGGTTCTTTTGGCCTGGTGGCACAACCCCTGGGATTCCTCTCGACTCTCCTGTGGAGAGCACCTCCTCCTGAGATTCGACGGGAATGCTGGAAATCCATTCCCGATGGAGCTGGGAAAGGAACCCTCATCTCGAGCTGAGGAGGGGACAACGGGGCTCCTCTTAAATCTTGGCGGGTTTATTAAAGTATAAAGGAGATAGAGAAAGCTTCTGACATAGGCATCATAAGGGGGTAGAAAGAGTACCCCCCTGCTAGCCTTCAGCTGGATGTTATATAGTCACCAGCAGCCTGTTAACTTAGAATGGCACCAGGCCCTTCAGCCATAAGATGTATTTTGGGATAACCTGGGCTCCAAATGGTTTATCTTGGGCCATAAAATGATTAACTTGAATCTTGAAGAAGGGCAGGTCACCATACAAAAAGTTTCATTTACATAGATTAGAGGAACAATATTGGAGTATAACATACTGGTTTATCAAGTAGGTTCTGAGCCCAAAAGGCGGAACCAACTTGAAGACAGAGTTTGGGGAGGATGCATAGTACATTAGCATAGCTTAAGACAAACATTTCCATAAGAAAAAGGCATTGGTTAACTTCAGGTGAAACCAGATGTCATTATGGCAACACAGAATTTTAAGAGAAACTTCCTTTTAAATTTGTATAGAGAAGGAAAAATATCGCTATTTTGTTTCCTCCTGCCACTTAAGAGAGATAAAATGTCTGATACTTGCAGGCTGTTTCCTCCGTTTGGGGACCCCTGGCCTTCCTGCCTGTTACCCTCTCACTATAACACCTGCCACCATGCAGTGAGTCGATCCTTGGGGTGAGAGTCTAGGCAGTGCAGGGACATCAGGTTCATCTGGAGTGGACTGAGACTTCTGGGGTTCTTTTGGCCTGGTGGCACAACCCCTGGGATTCCTCTCGACTCTCCTGTGGAGAGCACCTCCTCCTGAGATTCGACGGGAATGCTGGAAATCCATTCCCGATGGAGCTGGGAAAGGAACCCTCATCTCGAGCTGAGGAGGGGACAACGGGGCTCCTCTTAAATCTTGGCGGGACCCTCAGGTTTCCTCTCGAGTGAAGGTGTGTGTGTCGGGGAACTTCTTGAATCACAGTGAGCTAGTGAAGGACCCTTTCAAGGTCCAAGAGGGAAGCTGTAATTTCTCTCTACATGCTGCGGCGAAAAAGGGCCTCATGGCGCCTGGAAGGGAGAACCTCCTGGTGTTTCTCGAGTTGTGGCAGGTCCCTCTGGAGTAATGACGGGGACCTCGGGGACCTCAGAGACCTGCTCGTGTGGCCTCAGGAGAGGCCACTTTCCATGGGAAGGGCGAGGGACCTCTCGAGATTTCTCTCCAGTCAGTGTCAGGTCCTAAGACCTCATCTGGAGCTGTGGCCAGAACCTGAGGTTTCCTTGAAAGTGCTGACATGGAACTTGGGTCCCACTGGAATGTTCACAAGTGAGTTAGGCCTCGTCTCGAGTGGAGACATGAACGCCCGATCTCCTCCTGAGCTTTAGCAGCATTTTCAGGCTTCCAGTCAAGTTGTCAAAGGGATCTGTGGCTTTCCATAGAGGTGCCACAAGCGCTATCACACGTGCCACCATGAGGTGATTCGATCCTCGGAGTGAGAGTGGAGGCAGTGTAGGGACATCAGGTTCATCCTGTGTGACTAAGACTTCTGGGGGTTTTTTGGTTTGGTGGCAGGACCCTTGGAGTTCCTCTCGACTCTCCTGTAGAGGGCACCTCCTCCACAGATGCAATGGGAACGCCTTGAATCCATTACTGATGAAGCAGGGAAAGGAACCCTCATCTCGAGCTGAGGAGGGGACAATGGGGCTCCTCTTGAGTTGTGTTGGGACCCTCAGGGTTCCTCTCGAGTGGAGGCGCGTGTGTCGGGGAACTACTTGTGTCACAGTAAGGGAGTGAAGGACCCTTTCGAGGTCCAAGAAGGAAGGTGTGATTTCCCTCGACATGCTGCGTTGGAAAAGTGCCTCATCACGCCTGGAAGGGAGAACCTCCTGGTGTATCTCCAGTTACGGCGGGTCGCTCTAGTGGTACGACTGGGACCTCAGGGACCCGCTCCTGTGGCCTCAGGAGAGGTCAGTCTCCGTGCGAATGGCGAGGGACATCTCGGGATTCCTTTCCAGTTGGTGGCGGGTCTTAAGTCCTCGTGGGGAGCTATGGCCGGAACCAGTAGTTTTCTTGAAATAGCTGACATTGGACTTGTGTCCCTCTGAAGTGTTCACAGGGGAGTCAGGCCTCATCTCGAGTGGAGTCACACATACCCGCTCTCCTCCTGAGCTGTAGCAGCACTGTCAGGCTTCCTGTTGAGTTGATACAGGGATATCTGGCTTTCCCTAGAGGTGCCACCAGGGCTGTCACACCTGCCACAATGGAGTGAGTCGATCCTCTGGGTGAGAGGTGAGGAAGTGCAGGGACATCAGGCTCATCTGGAGTTGACTGAGACTTCTAGGGGGCTTTTGGCCTGGTGGCACGACCTCTGGGGTTCTTCTCGACTCTCCTGTGGAGAGCACTTCCTCCTGAGATGTGAGGGGAATGCCGGGAATCTGTTCCCAATGAAGCAGGGAAAGGAACCATCATCTCGAGCTTAGGAGGGGACAATGGGGCTCCCCTTGAGTTGTGGGGGGACCGTCAGTGTTCCTCTCGAGTGTAGTCACGTGTGTTGGGGACTTCTTCAGTCACAGCAAGGGAGTGAAGGACCCTTTTGAGGTCCAAGAGGGAAGGTGTGATTTCCCTCGACATGCTGTGGTGGAAAAGGGCCTCATCGTGGCTGGAAGGGAGAACCTCCTTCTGTTTCTAAAGTTGCGGCCGGTCCCTCTCAAGTTACGACTGGGTCCTCAGGGACCCGCTCATTTGCACTCAGGAGAGGCAAGTCTCCGTGCAAATGGCGAGGCACTTCGAGGGATTCCTTTCCAGTCAGTGGTGCGTCATAAGGCTTTGTCTGGAGCTGCGGCCTGACCCTGAGGTTTCCTCGAAAGTGCTGACATGAGACGTGGGTCCCTCTGGAGTGTCCACAGGGGAGTCAGGCTTCGTCTCTAGTGGAGACATGCACACCCGGTCTCCAACTGAGCTGTAGCAGCACTGTCAGGCTTCCTTTCAAGTTGACACAGGGATTTGTGGCTTTCCCTCGAAGTGCCACCAGGTCTGTCACATGTGCCTCCATGGGTGAGTCGACCCTCAGGGTGACAGTCGAGACAGTGCAGGTTAAGACATCAGGTTCATCTGGAATGGACTGAGACTTCTGGGGGTCTTTTGGCATGGTGGCAGGTCCCCTGGAGTTCCTCTCGACTCTGCTGTGGAGAGCACCTCCTCCTGAGACGTGACAGAAATGCCAGGAATCCGTTCCTGAGGAAGCAGGGAAAGAAACCCCCATCTCAAGCTGAGGCAGGGACAATGGATCTCCTCTTGAGTTTTGGCGGGACCCTCGGGGTTCCTCTCGAGTGAATACGTGTGTTTCGGTACTGAGGTCCAGCCCCGGATGATCCAGAGAATTCGAAGCAGGGACGGCGTGGGCAAGGAAAAACTTATTTATTTGAAAATATATGAAAAAATTAGGAGGAAATAGTATAGTAGGAAAATTAGATGAAGTAAAAAGGTCTGAATAACTTGGTTCACGGGGAAAGCCAATAAAATCTCAAGACAAGAGATTTACCACATCTATGTGGGCCACTGGCGTCTGCTTCAACCTCTAAAGGGCCCCACCATGGGTCTTTTTTCTTGCAGATCTTAGGGCCAGGGCAGGTAAGTAGACGTGGTGAGCCTCCTGCTCTATATGGTAAATTAGCCTGCAGTTAAATTTCAAGAGGACAGAGAGAGAGAGACATGGGGGTAGCTAGATTTCATTTTTCCAATTAAAGAGTTTGTGAGAGAAAATCATCTGAGAGGCTTTTCCTAGAAAACTGCCCTACTTTATTTTTCACAAGCCCCTTTTTTATACAAATGAAAAGCAATGGGTATTCAAATTTCAACAATGTCAGCACCCCTGACTCTTATTGAGACCAGGCTTATTCTTTGCATACCTATTTGTATACACAAGTCTTAGGTAATTTACATCATCTTCTAGCCAAAAGGCCAATTCAACAATTTACAGCTCTTTTCTGATAAGTGTTATTTTTTCCTAGGTCTGGCGCTATTCTCGGGGTCACTAAACAAAGGTGCATTCTTACATGACAAGGACACAGCCAGCAAGGGGAATACAATGATTTATAAAAGAAAGCAATAATTCAAAAGCCTAGTATTGCTAACATCAAAAAAAAAAAAAAAACTACTACATATCTTTTTTAAATGATGTTTGTAAAGCTGAAACTTTCAGGTGCAAATAAGGAGGTCTGGCAGCAATTGTTGAGTTAACCATGAAATCCTGTCACCAATATGAATTTGAAAAGGCTCTTAAACTTTAAGATACTTTAAGGCTTTTGTGCCTCTCACAGTTGGGAGGTTGTAAGCAATTCACAAGATTGTAGAAGGTCAGGGGGACTTGTTAGGCAGGCTAGAGCTTTATCAAAAGGGGGTTGGGCAGGAATACTCATTTCAAATGCAGAAGGCCAAATCCCTGAATTAACTTTTTCCTGAGAGAGTCAGAAAATAATGGGAAAACAGACAAATTCTTATTTTGGGGGGCACATGTTCAGGAAAAACCAGGGAGAAATCCGATGACTCAAATTTCCCTGCCATCTGAGTTTGCCACATGACCCTGTCACAGGTGGGATTCCCGCTCTGGCTTCTGACATTTCCCGCTTCTTTGGTTTTTTAGAAAAATCAGGCACAGTTTAGTTGGGAGATTAGAGAATAATCTTTCCAGAAATGAAGTTAGAGAAGGTGTGGAAAAAGTCTTTGGCTTCTCCTGCAGTGGTAAGTTTTAATTGGAGTTTTTCAAGGTCTGAATCTGATTATGAAGTTCCCATAAATCTAAACTAATTTCTGAGCTGTTCCAAACTCCTAAAATATGAGTTTTCAACATATTGGGCATTTGCACTTGTTGAGTCAATGATTGCTGCCTTAGTAATAATAACAAGAATAAGAGTAACATTTGTTGTAACACAGTAAGACCATAATTTTCATCTCAATAGATTGTTACAGTTAGAGGCATCATAGGGTGGACGTTTTAAAACTCACAAAAGAGCACATATTATATTGAGAAGTTAAACAGGATGAAAGCATACATTGTTCACAAGACACTACATTAGGTCCACCTGTATAATTCAATCATCTGTTAAATTTTCCAGAGTCATTAGTGAAAAGAAAAACATAAGGAGAGGGCAGACATACTAATACAGAGTAGATAGAATTATTTTTTGTCTGAGTTCACGTTGCAGCAGCTGTCAGTCCCGCCAGAATCTCCTGCCGGCAGGAGCGGCGGCCCTTGCCCCGCCCTTCCCTGAAATGGCTTCAGGTGGGCCACGAGCTATGCACAATGGGACCCATCAGTCAGTCTGGCCCTGCCCACGGCTCCTGGCAAGCGGCTATTTCATGCGGGAGCAGCGGCTGCAGACTGCCTGTTTTCTCTCTTTTTTTTTCCTGTGGTCTCAGTGGTGGAGGAATCAGGTACCTGGGGGACTGCAACATGACGAATTAGCTTGTCCAGGATTAAAATTGGGGCAGAGTGGGGCTATTTTTCATTCCCTGAGGCAAAACCTTCCACTGAAACCGTAAGTAAGGTTGTTTGAAATTTTCAGATGGTAGGCTAAAGGCCAATCGCTTTTTATCCTCAGCATTTAAAGGAATGGTGAAAAAGAATCTTACAAATCAATTACAATTATAGTATATCCCTCTGGAATGGCTACAGGGGAAGGGATACCGGGTTGCAAGACTCCCATGTCTTTCATGGTGGCATTAATTGCTCTCAGATCAAGTAAAAGTCACCATTTACCACATTTTTTCTTAATGACAAAAATAGGAGTGTTCCAGGGGCTATTGGAAGGCCCAATATGCCCCAATTTTGGTTGTTCAGTAATTAATGTTTTAGCTGCCAGTAATTTTTCTTTAGGCAGAGGCCATTGTTCTACCCACACTGGATCATGAGATTTCCATGTAATGGGGTCGGCAGTGAAAACAAAGGCTTCCATTAAAAATTGGGATATCTTAATCCAGCACGCAGCTTGTGAGGAGTTGGGTAGATAGGCTCAATTATTCCTGTCTGTTGTTTACCCAATCCTTTTGATGGATCATAGCCCATCTGCAACATCTGAGAGATCACTTTATCAGCAGGGCTAAAAAGTAGTATTCCCATTTGAGACAGCACATCCCTCCCCCACAGGGTAAAGGGGACCGAAGAGACTACATATGGTTGAAAATTTCCACAAGTATCCTAAAATTGCCAGTCTAAGATATTTGCACTTTTAACTACTGAAGGGGCTCTTCCTATTCCCACCAACTCATTTTCCGTAGTATGAATGGGCCAGGAACTGGGCCAGTCTTTTCCTGAAATACAAGAAACAACTGCTCCTGTGTCAAATAACCCCACAATAGACTTGACATTAATCAGAAGAGTTTTTATAGGACGTTTTTGAGTAATTTCAGTTATCCAAAAAGCCATATCACTAGACCCAAATCCTTTCTCCTGCCTCTCACTCTGAGTAGCTATGAGCCCTACGGCATTGTTGTAAGGCAAAAGTAGAAGCTGTGCTATTCTTTGTCCCTGATGTATTTGAAAAGTTTTACTTGGAGGTGAAATCATTATCTGAATTTCTCCCGTATAATCTGAGTCAATTACTCCAGGGATGATTGTGAGGCCCTGCATGGCTAAGGAACTTCTGCTAATAGAATTCCNTATTTGAAAAGTTTTACTTGGAGGTGAAATCATTATCTGAATTTCTCCCGTATAATCTGAGTCAATTACTCCAGGGATGATTGTGAGGCCCTGCATGGCTAAGGAACTTCTGCTTAATAGAATTCCCATCAAATCTGCCGCTAATGGACCTTTAACTCCAGTAGGAGTTTTTATAGTGGGGCTATCTGGTGTTAATATTGTTGAGGTGGTGGAACTGAGGTCCAGTCCTCTGATGAGTTCTGTGATGGAATGAAGGGAATGAATGGGTTCAGTGAGGTTGCCCCATTGTTGTCTGGGCCTGAGGCTGGCCCCTCAATCCATTTCCTGACTGTTGGTCGGGGCTCAAAGGAGTTCCATTTTTATGGAATCTTGACCTGCAGTCTCTTGCCCAATGATATCCTTTTTGACACCGAGGGCAGGGAGATCTAGCAGACGAGGGGAGAGGGGTCTGCAAAGTGGATCCAGCTGGAGGGGCAGAATTAGTCAGAAAAGAACCAGCTGTTCTTTGAGGGCAGGTATGGGAAATGTGTCCCTCCTGGCCACAGGAAAAACAAGTTTTAGGGAAATTATTTCTACCTTGGTTACTGAAGTTGCTCCACGCTGGGTTATTGTTATTTGTAAAGAAGGATTGTACTGCCTCCTGGTAAGTATTTCCTTTTATCACTGCAGCTATGGCAACACCCTGCAGCATTGATGGTCCTACATCTGCACACTGTCTGATGTAATCTATTAATTGGCCAGATTTTTTAATAGGACGTAAAATAGCCTGGCAGGTAGAGTTAGCATTTTCAAATGCCAGTTGTTTTACCAATATTTCGGCTGCCTCAGAATTAGAAATCACTCTGCGGACAGCCTCTTTAAGACGTGAGACAAAGTCCTCATATGGCTCTTCAGATTTTTGTTTGATGTTTGAGAGGGAAGAAGTTGATTTTTTTTTCCCTTTAGGTAATGATTGCCAAGCCGCAACAGCACAAGCAGTTACTTGTTGGAGAGTATATTTGTCTAATCTCATCTGATTTTTAAGTATTGCATAACCATCAGTTTTCGTTAGCATACTTTTATCAATATAATTTAGTGTACATAGTTGGTTATCATCGGCTTGCTTTTGAGCAAGATCATCAAATTTGGCTCTCCAAAGTATATATTGCCCTCCAGATAAGCAGGCTTTAGCGACTGTTTTTTAATCATAGAGTGTCATCTATCTACCTGCCAAGGCTTTTACCAGTTGTATAGTGTATGGGCATTGGGCCCATACGAGATGCAAGCATGTTTGAGTTCTTTTACCATTTTTATTGGAATGGGTTCTCATTTGATAGCCCTTCTTGGTCTGTTATCATCAAATATTACAGGAAAACAGGCGTCAAGGTGGGGATTAAATTTGTCTTCAGGGCTAGACAAGACACTTTTCTGGGGAGTTTTTAGTGGGGCTCCTTTACCCTTATAAGGAGGGGCTGGCAAGGGAGGCCCAAGATGTTCTATGTCTCTTTGTTTATACTTTGGGCGTCTTTTAGCTGTGTGTTGCTTAAATTATATGGATGTTTTAACTGGGGATGTCTCTCTTAAATTTCTAGGTGCATATGGCCTGATAGGAGACATTTTTCTTCAGCTTCTGGGAGCAGAGGGCCTAACTGGGGAAATTTTTCTTGAATTCTTGGGAGTAAGGAATCTGGTTGGAGAGGTTTCTCTTAAGCTCCTTGGGGCATCTTCATTTAATAAAGGCCAATCTTCTTTAGAATGATATGGAATTACTTCTTCTGAATCTTCCTCATCTGAAAGCTGATCTTTTTTCTCCTATCTTTTACCTTTTTGGGGGGCAGTCATTGCAGCTAACATTTTATTTAACTGCCAATAGCTAGGTATAGCCTCCTTTTTCTTACTCTCTTCTTTGATAGATATCTTTTTTCTTTACTTTTTGATTTTAAGATGTGCTTTTTCAGATTTAGGGGCAGGGTCCAGAGCACCCTTAATTATACTCGATAAGGAAAAGGCATCAATAGGCATCTTTTCGGAGCCATATTTAGCATGGTAAGTTTTTAGTTGTTTTCCTACTCTCTCCCAGGATCTAAGTCAAAAGTGTCTTCTGGAAACCAGGGACAGTGTTTTGTAGAAATGAAAAAAATAAATGAATATTGGATTTTTTTCACTTTAATTTTTTGTTTAGTTAGCAACTGCAGGATTATTTTTATGAAAAGCTGTCTTTTTTTATTTACTGTTACCTATGTCAGAAAATTATAGCTATAGAAAAGTTTGTCTTGACAGAGGTTATATATAGCCAAGGGGGGTCTTTTTTTTAACCCTAAGATAGGAAAGTCTACCTTGTCCAGGGTTTTACCCTGGGCAAGGAGGGTTTACTGTTAAACCCTAAGATAGCAGTTTTTTTTTTAAACTCTTTAACACTTTCCACCCTTCTTTTTCTATCTATCTTATGAAGGAGGTCCAGGACACCCTGAGTGGGGGGCTGTCTGTCCCGAAAACTGAACACTGGGGGAGACCTACCTTCGAATAGCCTGTTCAGACACCAGTTGCAGGGTTCCAGCCCCAGTGGATCCAGTGAATTCAAAGCAGGTACGGTGTGGGCAAGGAAAATTTCATTTATTTAGAAATATAAGAATACATTAGGAAGAAATAGTATATTAGGAAAATTAGATGGAGTAAAGAGGGCTGAATAACTTGGTTTATGGGGAAAGCCAATAAAATCTCAAGACAAGAGATTTGCACCATCTACATGGGCCACCGGCATCCCTTTGAACCTCTAAAACGGCCCTACCATGGGTCCTTTTTCTTGCAGAACTTAGGGCCCGGGCAAGTAAGCAGACATAGTGAGCCTCCCGCTTCAGACGGGAATTTAGCCTGGAGTTAAAGTACAAGAGGACAGAGAGAGAGAGACATGGGGGGAGCTAGTTTCCTTTTTTCAATGAAGGAGTTCGCGAGAGAAAATCATCTGAGAGGCTGATCCAAGAAAACTGCTCCAACTTTATTTTTCACAAGCCCCTTTTTTATACAAATGAAAAGCAATGGGTATTCAAATTTCAACAATGTCAGCAGCCCTGACTCTTATTGAGACCAGGCTTATTGTCTGCATCCTATTTGTATACACAAGTCTTAGGTAATTTACATCATCTTCTGGCCAAAAGGCCAATTCAACCATTTACCACACTTTTCTGATAAGTGTTATTTTTTCCTAGGTCTGGCGCTATTCTTGGGGGGCACTAAACAAAGGTGCATTCTTACATGGCAAGGACACAGCAAGCAAGGGGGAGTACAATGATTTATAAAAGAAAGCAATAACTCAAAAGCCTAGTATTGCTAACATCATAAAAAATACTACATATTTTTTAAAATGTTTTTTGTAAAGTTGAAACTTTCAGGAGCAAATAAGGAGGTCTGGCAACAATTGTTGAGTTAACAGTGAAATGCTGTCTCCATATGAACTTGAAAAGGCTCTGAAACTTTAAGATAATTTAAGGCTTTTGTGCCTCTCACACTTGGGAGAGTGTGAGCAGTTCAAAGCTTGTAGGAGGTAAGGGGACTTGTTAGGCAGACTAGAGTCTTATCAAAAGGGGATGGGCTGGAACACTCCTATCAAACGAAGAAGGCCAAAGCCCTGAATTAACTTTATCCAAAAAAAGTCAGAAAATAATGGGAAAACAGAGAAATTCTTATTCTGGGGGGCAAATGTTCAGGAAAAACCAGGGAGAAATCCTATGACTAAAATTGCCCTGCCATCTGAGTTTGCCACGTGACCCTGAAACAGGTGGGATTCCTTGCTCTGGCTCCTGACATGTCGGGGAACATCTTGAGTCACATCAAGAGAGTGAAGGATCCTTTTGAGGTCCAAGAGGAACGCTGTGATTTTCCTTGACATGCCGCAGTGAAAAAGGGCCTCATCGTACCTGGAAGGGAGAAACTTCTGGTGTTTCACAAGTTGTGGAAGGTCCCTCTTGAGTTACGACAGGGACCTCAGGGACAAGCTCGTGTGGCCTCAGGAGAGGCCAGTATCCGTGCGAATGGCAATGGACCTCTCGGGATTCCTCTCGAATCGGTGGCGGGTCCTAAGTCCTCATCTGGAGCTGTGGCCGGACCGTGAGGTTTCCTCCAAAGTGGGACATGGGACTTGGGTCCCTCTGGAGTGTTTACAGGAAAGTCACACTTCGTCTCGAGTGGAGACCTGCACGCCCGCTCTCCTACTGAGGTGTAGCAGCACTGTCAGTCTTCCTGTCCAGTTGACACAGGGATTTGTGGCTTTCCTTTGAGGTGCCACCAGGGCTGTCAAACGTGCCAACATGGGGTGAGTCCATCCTCGCGGTGACAGTTGAGGAAGTGCAGGAACATCATGTTCATCTGCAGTGGACTGATACTGCTGGGGGTCTTTTGGCTTGGTGGCACGATCCCTGGAGTTCCTCTCGACACTCCTGTGGAGAGCACCACCTCCTTAGATGAGACGGAAAAGCCGGGAATCCGTTCCCAAAGAAGCAGGGAGAGGAACACTAATCTCAAGCTGAGGAGAGGACAAAGGGGCTTCTCTTGAGTTGTGGCGGGACCCTCAGGTTTCCTCTCGAGTGGAAGCGCGTGCATCGGGGAACTTTCTGAGTTGCAGCAAGGGAGTGAAGGACCCTTTCGAGGTCCAAGAGGGAAGGTGTGATTTCCTTCGACATGCCACAGCGGAAAAGAGCCTCTTTGCACCTGGAAATAAGAACCTCCTGGTGTTTCTCAAGTTGTGGCAGGTCCCTCTCAAGGTACGATGGGGACCTCAGGGACCCATTCGTGTGGCCTCAGGAGAGGCCAGTCTCCGTCGGAATGTTGAGGGACCTTTCGGGATTCCTCTCCAGTGAGTGGCGGGATCTAAGTTCTCGTGTGGAGCTGCGTCCAGACTCTGAGGTTTCCTGGAAAGTGCTGACATGGGACTTTGGATCAGTCTGGAGTGTCCATAGGGGAGTCAGGCCTCGTCTCAAGTGGAGACATGCACAGCCGCTCTTCTCCTGAGCTGTACCAGCACTGCCAGGCCTCCTGTCGAGTTGACACAGGGATCTGTGGCTTTACCTCGAGGTGCCACCAGGGCTCTCACATGTGACCCCAAGGGATGAGTCGATCCTCAGGGTGAGAGTCGAGACAGTGCAGAGACATCAGTTCATTTGGACTGCACTGAGACTTCTGGGGGTCTTTTGGCCTGGTAGCACGTCCCGTGGAGTTACACTCGATTCTCCTGTGCAGAGCACCTTCTCCTGACCTGAGACGGGAACGCCAGGAAATTGTTCCCAATGAAGCAGGGAAAGGAACCCTCATCTCGAGCTGAGGAGGGGAAAACGGGACTCCTCTTGAGTTGTGGCGGGACTCTCGAGGTTCTTCTCTATTAGAGTTGCCTATGTCGGGGAACTTCTTGAGTTGCAGCAAGAGAGTGAAGGACACTTTCAAGGTCCAAAAGGGAAGGTGTGATTTCCCTCGACATGCTGCTGTGGAAAAGGGCTTAATCATGCCTGGCAGGGAGAACCTCCTGGTGTTTCTCGAGTTACGGCAGGTGCCTCTCGAGTTACGACTGGGACTTCAGGGACCCTCTCGTGTGGCCACAGCAGAGGCCAGTCTCCATGTGAATGACGAGAGAATTCTAGAGATTCCTCTCCAGTTGGTGGGAGGTCTTAAGTCCTCATCTGGAGCTTGGGCCGGACCCTGAGTTTTCCTGGAAAGTAGTGACATGGGACTTGGGTCCCTCTGCAGTGTCCACAGGGGAGTCAGGCCTTTTCTCGAGGAGAGACATGCACGCCCAATCTCCTCCTGAGCTGTGGCAGCAATGTCAGGCTTCCTATCGAGTTGACAGAGGTATCTGTGTCTTTCCCATGAGGTGCTACCAGTGCTATCACACGTGCCACCATGGGGAGAGTCAATCATTGGGGTGACAGTCGATGAACTGCAGGGACATCAGGTTCATCTGGAGTGGACTGAGACTTCTTGGGGTCTTTTGGCCTGGTGGCACAAACACTGCAGTTCCTCTTGAAACTCCTGTATAGAGCACCTCCTACTGAGATGCGACGGGAACACCGGGAATTCATTCCCAAAGAAACAGGGAAAGGAACCCTCAACTCGAGCTGAGGAGGGGAAAACGAAGCTCCTCTTGAATTGTGGCAGGATCCTCGGGATTCCTCTCATGTGGAGGGTGTGTGTCGGGGAACTTCTTGTGTCACAGCAAGGGAGTGAAGTACCCTTTCGAGTTCCAAGAGGGAAGGTGTGATTTCCCTCGATATGTCACAGTGTAAAAGGACCTCATCACGCCTGGAAGCGAGAACCTCCTGGTGTTTTTCGAGTTGCAGCAGGTCCCTCTCGAGTTACGATGGGGACCTGAGGGGCCCGCTCGTGGGGACTCAGGAGAGGCTAGTCTCCATGCGAATGGCGAGGGACCTCTCGGTATTCCTCTGCAGTCGGTGGCGGGCCTTAAGTCCTCGTCTGAAACTGCGTTCGGACCCTGAGTTTTCCTCGAATGTGCAGACATGGACATGGGTCCCATGGCCCAGTCCACAGTAGAGTCAGGCCTCGTCTCCAGTGGAGACATTCACACCCACTCTCCCCCTGAGCTGTAGCAGCACAGTCAGGCTTCCTGTCGAGTTGACACAGGGATCTGTTGCTTTCCCCCGAGGTGCCACCAGGGCTGTCACAAGTGCCACCATGGGGAGAGTCGATCCTCGGGCTCACAGTTGAGGCTGTACAGGGACATCAGGTTCATCTAGAGTGGACTGAGACTTCTGTGGGTATTTTGGCCTGTTGGCAGGACCCCTGGTGTTCGTTTCGACTCTCCTGTGGAGAGCATGTCCTGCTGAGATGTGATGGGAATGCAGAGAATTCATTCCTGATGAAGCAGGTATATGAACACTCATCTCGAGATGAGGAGGGGACAACGGGGCTCCTCTTGAGTTGTGGTGGGACCCTCGGGGTTCCTTGCGAGTGAAGGCGTGTGTGTCGAGGGACTTTTTGGGTCACAGCAAGGGAGTGAAGGACCCTTTCAAGGTCCAAGAGGGAAGGTGTGGCTTCCTCAACATGCTGCAGCGGAAAACGGCCTCATTGTGCCTGGAAGGGAGAACTTCTAGTGTTTCTCGAGGTGTGGCAAGTCCCTCTCAAGTTACGACTGGAACCTCAGGGACCCGCTCGTGTGGCCTCAGGAGAGGCCAGTCTCCGAGTAAATGGGAGGGACCTCTCGGGATTCCTCTCGAGTCGGTGGTGCGTCCTAAGTCCTCATCTGGAGCTGCGGTTGGACCCTGATGTTTCCTCGAAAGTGCTGACATGGGACTTGGGTCCCTCCGGAGTGTGCACAGGGGAGTCAGGCCTCGTCTCGAGTGGAGACATGCACACCCACTCTCCTCCTGAGCTGTAGCAGCACTGTCAGGCTTCCTGTCGAGTTGACACAGGGACCTTTGGCCTTCCCTCGAGGTGCTACCAGGGCTGTCACACGTGTCACCATGGGGTAAGTTGATATTCGGTGTCACAGTTGAGGCTGCACAAGGACATCAGGTTCACCTGAAGTGGATTGAGTCTTCTGGGGGTGTTTTGGGTGTGGGCATGACTCTTGGAGTTCCTCTCGAATCTCCTGTGGAGAGCACCTCCTTCTTAGAGGCGACGGGAACACCAGGAATTCGTTTCTGAAGAAGCAGGGAAACGAACCCTTATCTCGAGCTGAGGAGGGGACAATGGGACTCCTCTTGAGTGGTGTAGGATCCTAGGGGTTCCTCTCTAGTGCAGGCACGTGTGTCGGGGAACTTCTTGTGTTGCAGCAAGTGAATGAAGGACCCATTCGAGGTCCAAGAGAGAAGGTGTGATTTGCCTCGACATGGCGCAGTGGAAAAGGGCCTAATCGCCCTGGAAGGGAGAACCTTTTGGTGTTTCTCGAGTTGCTGCTGGTCCCTCTTGAGTTCAGCAGGGGACCTCAGGGAATCGCTCGTGTGGCCTCAGGGGAGGCCAGTCTCCATGTGAATGGCTAGGGAACTGTCGGTATTCCTCTCCAGTCGGTGGCGGGCCTAAGTCCTCGTCTGGAACTGGTGTCGGACCCTGAGATTTCCTCGAAAGTGCTGACATAGGCTTGGGTCCCTTGGACCAGTCCACAGGGGAGTCAGTCCTCGTTTCCAGTGAAGACATTCACGCCCGCTCTTCTTCTGAGCTGTAGCAGCACAGTCAGTCTTCCTGTTGAGATGACACAGGGATCTGTGGCTTTCCTCGAGGTGTCACCAGGGCTGTCACACATGCCACTATAGGGTTAGTCAATCCTCGGGGTCACAGTTGAGTCTGTAGAGGAACATCAGGTTCATCTGGAGTTGACTGAGACTTCTGGGGGGTGTTTGTCCTGGTGGCACAACCTCTGGAGTTCGTCTTGACTCTCCAGTGGAGAGCTCCTCCTCCTGAGATGCGACGGGAATGCCAATAATTCGTTCCCGATGAAGCAAGGATAGGAACACTCATCTCAAGCTGAGGATTGGACAACGGGTCTCCTCTTGAGTTGTGGTGGGACCCTCGGGGTTCCTCTCGAGTGGAGGCGAGTGTGTCGGTGAACTTCTTGTGTTTTAGCAAGGGAGTGAAGGATCCTTTCAAGGTCCAAGAGGGAAACTGTGGTTTCCTCAACATGCCGGAGTGGAAAAGGGCCTCATCGCGGCTGGAAGGGAGAACCTTCTGGTGTTCCTTGAGTTGCGGCAGGTCCCTCTCGAGTTACGACGGGGACTTCAGGGACAATCTCGTGTGGCCACAGGAGAGGCCAGTCTCCATGTGAATGGCGAGACACCTATAGGTATTCCTCTCCAGTCGGTGGTGGGTCTTAAGTCCTCGTCTGGAGCTTCGGCCGGACCCTGAGTTTTCCTCGAAAGTAGTGACATGGGACTTGGGTCGCTCCGGAGTGTCCACAGGAGAGTCAGGCCTCGTCTCGAGTGGAGACATGCACACTCTCTCACCTCCTGAGCTGTAGCAGCACTGTCAGGCTTCCTATCAAGTTGACACAGGGATCTGTGGCTTTCCCTCGATGTGCCACCAGTGCTGTCACATGTTGCACCATGGGGTGAATCGATCCTTGGGGTGACAGTCGAGGCAGTGTAGTGACATCAGTGACTGGAGTGGAGTGAGACTTCTGGGGGTCTTTTGGCCTGGTGGCATGACCATTGCAGTTCCTCTCGACTCTCCTGTGGAAAGCACCTCCTCCTGAGATGCAACGGGATCGCCGGGAATCTGCTCCCCACCAAGCAGGAAAAGGACCCTCATCTCGAGGTGAGGTGGGGACAACAGGGCTCCTCTTGTGTTCTGGTGGGACCCTCGGGGTTCTTTTCGAGTGGAAGTGCGTGTGTCGGGGAACTTCTTGAGTTGTAGCAAGGGAGTGAAGCACCCTTTCAAGATCAAAGAGGGAAAGTGTGATTTCCCTCGACATAAGGTATCAAAAGAGGGCCTCATCGTGCCTGTAAGGGAGAACCTCCTGGTGTTTCTCGAGTTGCGGCAGGTCAATCTCGAGTTACGACGGGGACCTCAGGGACCGGCTCATTTGGCCTCATGAGAGGCCAGTCTCCCTGCACATGGCGAGGGACATCTCGGGATTCCTTTCCAGTAGATGGTGGGTCCTAAGTCCTTGTCTGGAACTGCGGCCGCATCCTGAGGTTTGCTCGAAAGTGTTGACAAGGGACCTGGGACCCTCGGGAGTGTCCACCTGGGAGTCAGGCCTAATATCGAGTGGAGACATCCAGGCCTGCTCTCCTCCTGAGATGTAGTAGCACTGTCAGGCTTTCTGTCGAGTTGACACAGGGATCTGTGGCTTTACCTCGAGGTCCACCAGAGCTGTCACACTTTCCACCATGAGACGAGTCGATCCTGGGTGTGACAGTCGAGGCAGGGCAGGGAAATCAGGCTCATCTGGAGTGGATTGAGACTTCTGGTTACTTGTGGCCTGATGGCACGATCCCTGGAGATCATCTCGACTCTCCTGTGGAGAGCACCTCCTCCTGAGATGTGACAGGAACACCGCGAATCCATTCCTTATGAAGCAGGGAAACGAACCCTTATCTCGAGCTTAGGAGGGGACAATGGAGCTCCTCTTGAGTTGTGGTGGGACCCTCGGGGTTCCACTTGAGTAGAGGCGTGGGTGTCAGGGAAGTTCTTCAGTTGTAGCAAGCGAGTGAAGGATCCTTTCGAGGTCGAAGAAGGAAGGTGTGATTTCCCTCAACATGAGGTAGCCTAAAAGGGTCTCAACGCGCCTGGAAGGGAGAACCTCTAGGTGTTTCTCGAGTTCGGAAGGTCCCCCTCTATTTACGACGAGGACATCAGGGAACCGCTCATATTTCCTCAGGAGAGCCCAGTCTCCGTGCAAATGGCGAGGGAGCTCTCGGGATTCCTCTACAAGCGGTGGCAAATCCTAAGTCCTCGTTTGGAGCTGCAGCCGGACCCTGAGGTTTCCTCTAATTTGCTGACATGCAACTTGGGTCCCTATGGAGTGTCCACAGGGGATTCAAGTCTCGTCTTGAGTGGAGACATGCACACCTGCTCTCCTCCTGAACTATAGCAGCACTGTCAGGCTTCCTGTCGAGTTGACACAGGGATTTTTGGCTTTCCCTCGAGGTGCCACCAGAGCTGTCACACGTGCCACCATGGGATGAGTGGATCCTCAGGGTAACAGTCGAAGCAGTGCAGGGAAAACAGATTCATCTGAAGTGGATTGAGAATTCTGGGTACTTGTTGCCTGATGGCATGATCCCTGGTGTTCTTTCGACTCTCCTGCGTATATCAACTCTTCCTGAGATGTGACAGGAATGTCGGGAATCCGTTCCCGATGAAGCAGGGAAAGGAACCCTCATGTCGAGCTGAGGAAGGGACAAGTGGGCTCCTCTTGAGTTGTGGCTGGACCGTCGGGGTTCCTCTCGAGTGGAGGTGCCTGTGTCAGGGAACTTCTCGAGTCGCAGCAAGGAAGTGAAGGACCCTTTCAGAGTCCAAGAGGGAAGGTGTAATTTCCCTCGACATGCAGCATCAGAAAAGGGCCTCAACGCACCTGGAAGGGAGAACCAGAACCTCCTGGTTTTTCTTGAGTTGCAGCAGGTCCCTCTAGAGTTATGACAGGGACCTCAGTGACCGGCTCGTGAGGCCTATGGAGAGGCCAGTCTCTGTGCCAATGTCGAGGTACCTCTCAGGATTCTTCTCCAGTCGGAGGGGGGTCCGAAGTCCTCATCTGGAGCTGCGGCCAGACCCTTAGGTTTCCTCGATAGTGCTGACATGGGACTTGGGTCCCTCTGGAGTGTCCACAGGGGAGTCAAGGCTTGATATAGTGGAGATACGCACGCCAGCTCTCATCCTAAGCTGTATTAGCACTGTCAGGCTTCTTGTCAATTGGACACAGGGATCTGTGGCTTTCCCACGAGATGCCAACAGGGCTGTCACACGTGTCACCATGGGGTGAGTCAATCCTCGGGGTGACTGTGGAGTGGAGGCCCGTGTGTCGGGGAACTTCTTATGTCACAGCAATGGAGTGAAGGATCCTTTTGAGGTCCAAGAAGGAAGGTGTAATTTCCCTGATCATGCGGCATCAGCAAAGGGCCTCAACGCGCCTGGAAGAGAGAACCTCCTGGTGCTTCTCGAGTTGCTTAATTTCCCTTTCTAGTTAGGATGGGGACCTCAGGGACCCAATTGTGTGGCCTCAGGAGAAGCCAGTCTCCGTGTGAATGGCGAGGGGCCTCTTGAGATTCCTCTCCAGTTGGTGGCGGGTCATAATCCTCTTCTGTAGCTGCGGCTGGACCCTGAGGTTTTCTCGAAAGTGCTGACATGGGACTTGGATCCCTCTTGAGTGTCCACAGGGGAATCAGGCCTCGTTTCGAGTGGAGACATGCACGTCTGCTTTCCTCCTGAGTGGGAGTAGCACTGTCAGGCTTCCTGTCGAGTTGACACAGGGATCTGTGGCTTTCCCTCAAGGTGCCACCAGGGCTGTCACACGTGCCGCCATGGGGTGAGTCGATTCTCAGGGTGACAGTCGAGAAAGTGCAGGGAAATCAGGTTCATTTGGAGTGGATTGAGACTTCTGGGTACTTGTGGCCTGATGGCATGATCCCTGGAGTTCCTCTCGACGCTCTTGGGGAGACCACATACTCCTGATATGTGACAGGAATGCCGGGAATCCATTCCCGACAAAGCAGGGAAAGGAACCCCCATTTCGAACTGAGGAGGGGACACCGGGGCTCCTCTTGAGTTGTGGCGGGACCCTCGGGGTTCCTCTTGAGTGAATACACATGTATTGATGCTGGGGTCCAGCCCCGGATGATCCAGGGAATTTGAAGCAGGGACGACATGGCAAGGAAAATCTTATTTATTTAGAAACATAAGATTAGATTAGGATGAAATTGTATAGTAGGTAAAATAGATTGAGTAAAGAGGCCTGAATAACTTTGTTCATGGGGAAAGCTAATAAAATCTCAAGACAAGAGATTTAAACCATCTATCTGGGCCACTGGCGTCCACTTGAACCTCTAAAAGGGCCCCACCGTGGGTCCTTTTTCTTGCAGAACTTAGGGCCAGGGCAAGTAACTAGATGTAGTGAGCCTCCCGCTCCAGATGGGAATTAAGCCTGGAGTTAAAGTACAAGAGGACAGAGACAGAGAGACATGGGGGAAGCTAGATTTCCTTTCTCCAATGAAGGAGTTTGGGAGAGAAAATCATCCGAGAGGCTTTTCCTGAAAAACAGCTCCAACTTTATTTTTCACAAGCCCCTTTTTTATACAAATGAAAATAAATGGGCATTCAAATTTTGACAATGTCAGCAGCCCTGACTCTTATCGAGACCAGGCTTATTCTCTGCATACCTATTTGTATACACAAGTCTTAGGTAATTTACATCATCTTCTGGCCAAAAGGCCAATTCAACCATTTACCACACTTTTCTAATAAGTGTTATTTTTTCCAAGGTCTGGAGCCATTCTCGGGGGGCACTAAACAAAGTTGCATTCTTACATGGCAAGGACACAGCAAGCAAGGGGGAGTACAATGATTTATATAAGAAGCAATAACTCAAAAGCCTAGTATTGCTAACATAAAAAAAAAGAAAAACTAGTACATATATTTTTTTAAGTTTTCTTTGTAAAGCTGAAACTTTCAGGTGCAAATAAGGAGGTCTGGCAGCAATTGTTGAGTTAACCATAAAATCCTGTCACCAATATGAATTTGAAAAGGCTCTGAAACTTTAAGATAATTTAAGGCTTTTGTGCCTCTCACAGTTGGGAGTTTGTGTGCAATTCACAAGCTTGTAGAAGATCAGAGGGACTTGTTAGACAGGCTAGAGATTTATCAAAAGGCAGTTGGGCTGGAACACTCATTTCAATGAAGAAGGCTAAACCCCCGAGTTAACCTTTTCCAGAGAAAGTCAGAAAACAATGGGAAAACAGACAAATTCTTATTTTGGGGGGCACATGTTCAGGAAAAACCAGGGAGAAATCCGATGACTCAATTTGCCCTGCCATCTGAGTTTGCCAAGTGACCCTGTCACAGGTGGGATTCCTCGCTATGGCTTCTGACATTACCCCCTTCTTTGTATTTTTAGAAAAATCAGGTGCAGTTTAGTTGGGAGATTAGAGAATAGTCTTTCCAGAAATGAAGTTAGAGAAGGTTTGGAAAAAGTCTTTGGCTTCTCCTGCGGTGGTAAATTTTAATTGGAGTGTTTCAAGGTCTGAATCTGATTATGAAGTTCCCATAAATCTAAACTAATTTCTGAGCTGTTCCAAACACCTAAAATATGAGTTTTCAACATATTCGGCTTTGCACTTGTTGAGTCAATGATAGCAGATTTAGTAACAATAACAAGAATAAGAGTAACAGTTGTTGTGACACAGCAAGACCATAAGTATCAAGTCAAAAGATTGTTACAGTTAGGACTATCATAGGGTGGATGTCTTAAAACACACAAAAGACCACACATTATATTGGGAAGTTAAGCAGGATGAAAGCATACATTGTTCACAAGACACTACATTAGGTCCACCTGTATAATTCAATCGTCTGTTAAATTTTCCAGTCATTAGTGAAAAGAAAAACATAAGGAGAGGGCAGACATGCTAATATAAGAGTAGATAGAATTATTTTTTGGTTGGATTTCACATTGCAGCAGCTGTCAGTCCTGCCAGAATCACGGTGTTTATCTTGCCTCTCCTGCCAGCAGGAGCGGCGGCCCTTGCCCTGCCCTTCCCTGAAATGGCTTCAGGTGGGCCAGGAGCTATGCACACTGGGTCCCATCAGTCAGGCTGGCCCCGCCCACGGCTCCTGGCGAGTGCCTATTTCGTGCGGTGGCGGCAGCGGCGGAGTGCCCTTTTTCTCTCTTTTTTTTTCTGTGGTCTCTGTGGTGGAGGACCAAGTGCCTGGGAGACTGCAACATGATGAATCAGCTTGTCCGGGATTAAAATTGGGGCAGAGTGGGCTATTTTTCATTCCCTGAGGCAAAACCTTCCACTGAAACCGTAAGTAAGGTTGTTTAAAATTTTCAGATGGTAGGCTAAAGGCAAATCGCTTTTTATCCTCAGCATTTAAAGGAATGGTGAAAAAGCAATCTTGCAAATCAATTACAATTATAGTATATCCCTCTGGAATGGCTACAGGGGAAGGAAGCCCAGGTTGCAAGGCTTCCATGTCTTTCATGGTGGCATTAATTGCCGCAGATCCTGTAAAAGTCACCATTTACCAGATTTTTTCTTAATGACCAAAATAGGAGTATTCCAGGGGCTATTGGAGGGCTCATTTTCCCCAATTCTAGTTGTTCAGTAATTAATGTTTTAGCTGCCAGTAGTTTTTCTTTAGGCAGAGGCCATTGTTCTACTCACACTGGATCATGAGATTTCCATGTAATGGGGTCGGCAGTGAAAACAATGGCCTCCATTAAAAATTTGGATATCTTAACCCAGCATGCAGTTTGTGAGGAGTTGGGTAGATAGGCTCAATTATTACTGTCTGTTGTTTACCCAATCCTTTTAATGGATCATAGCCCATCTCAAACATCTGAGAGGTCACTTTATCAGCAGGGCTAAAAAGTAGTACTCCCATTTGAGACAGCACGTCCCTCCCCAACAGGGAAAAGGGGAGCGAAGAGACTACATACAGTTGAAAAGTTCCACAAGTATCCTCAAATTGCCAGTCTAAGATTTTTGCACTTTTAACTACTGAAGGGGCTCTTCCTATTCCCACCAACTCATTTTCAGTAGTATGAGTGGACCAGGAACTGGGCCAGTCTTTTCCTGAAATACAAGAAACATCTGCTCCTGTGTCTAATAACCCCACAATAGAGTTGCCATTAATCAGAAGAGTTTTCATAGGACGTTTTAGAGTAATTTTGGTTATCCTAAAAGCAATATCACTAGACCCAAATCCTTTCTCCTGCTCTCACTCTGAGTAGCTGTGAGCCCTATGGCATTGCTGTAAGGCAAAAGTAGAAGCTGTGCTATTCTTTGTCCCTGATGTATTTGAAAAGTTTTACTTGGAGGTGAAATCATTATCTGAATTTCTCCCGTATAATCTGAGTCAATTACTCCAGGGATGATTGTGAGGCCCTGCATGGCTAAGGAACTTCTGCCTAATATAATTCCCATCAAACCTGCCGGTAATGGACCTTTGACTCCAGTAGGAGTTTTTATAGTGGGGCTATCTAGTGTTAATATTTTTGAGGTGGTGGAACTGAGGTCCAGTCCTGCACTGCCTGGGGTTGCTCTGATGAGTTCTGCGATGGAATGAAGGGAATGAATGGGTTCAGTGAGGTTGCCCCTATTGTTGTCGGGGCCTGAGGCTGGCCCCTCAATCCATTTCCCGACTGTTGGTCAGGGCTCAAAGGAGTTCCATTTTTATGGAATCTTGACCTGCAGCCTCTTGCCCAATGATATCATTTTTGACAACGAGGGCCGGAAGATCTAGCAGATGATGGGAGAGGGGTCTGCAAAGCGGATCCAGCTGGAGGGGCAGAATTAGTCAGAAAAGAGCCAGGTGTTCTTCGAGGGCAGGTGTGGGAAATGTGTCCCTCCTGGCCACAGGAAAAACAAGTTTTAGGGAAATTATTTCTACCTTGGTTACTGAAGTTACTCCGCGCTGGGTTATTCTTATTTATAAAGAAAGATTGTACTGCCTGCTGATAAGTATTTCCTTTTATCGCTGCAGCTATGGCAACACCCTGCAGCACTGATGGTCCTACATCTGCACACTGTCTGATGTAATCTATTAATTGGTCAGATTTTTTAATAGGACGTAAAATAGCCTGGTATGTAGAGTTAGCATTTTCAAATGCCAGTTGCTTTACCAATATTCCGGCTGCTTCAGAATTAGAAATCACTCAGCGGACAGCCTCTTTAAGAAGTGAGACAAAGTCCTCTTATGGCTCTTCGGATTTTTGTTTGATGTTTGAGAGGGGAGAAGTGATTTTTTCCCTTAGGTAATGGTTGCCAAGCCGCAACAGCACAAGCAGTTACTTGTTGGAGAGTATATTTGTCTAATCTCCTCTGATTTTTAAGTATTGCATAACCATCAGTTTTCATTAGCATACTTTTATCAATATAATTTAGTGTACATAGTTGGTTATCATCGGCTTGCTTTTGAGCACGATCATCAAATTTGGCTCTCCAAAGTATATATTGCCCTCCAGATAAGCAGGCTTTAGCGACTGTTTTTTAAACATAGGGTGTCATCTACCTACCTGCCAAGGCTTTTACCAGTTGTATAGTGTATGGGGCATTGGGCCCATACGAGATGCAAGCATGTTTGAGTTCTTTCACCATTTTTATTGGAATGGGTTCTCATTTGATAGCCCTTCTTAGTCTGTTATCATCAAATATTACAGGAAAACAGGCATCAAGGTGGGGATCAAATTTGTCTTCAGGGTTAGACAAGAAACTTTTCTGGGGAGTTTTTAGTGGGGCTCCTTCACCTTTATAAGAAGGGGGTGGCAAGAGAGGCTGAAGATGTTCTCTGCCTCTTTGTTTATACTTTGGGGGTCTTTTAGCTATGTGTTGCTTAAATTATATGGATGTTTTAACTGGGGATGTCTCTCTTAAATTTCTAGGTGCATATGGCCTGATAGGAGACATTTTTCTTCAGCTTCTGGGAGCAGAGGGCCTAACTGGGAAATTTTTCTCGAATTCTTGGAAGTAAGGAATCTGGTTGGGGAGGTTTCTCTTATGCTCCTTGGGGCATCTTCATTTAATAAAGGCCAATCTTCTTTAGAATAATATGGAATTGCTTCTTCCAAATCTTTCTCATCTGAAGGCTGATCATTTTTCTCCTCTTTATCTTTAACCTTTTTTTGGGCAGTCATCGCAGCTAACAATTCATTTAACTGCTGATAGCTAGGTATAGCCTCCTTTTTCTTATTCTCTTCTTTGATAGATATCTTTTTTTTTTTTTACTTTTCGTTTTTAAGATGAGCTTTTTTTAGATTTAGGGCAGGATCTAGAGCATCCTTAATTATACTCCATAAGGAAAACGCATCAATAGGCACCTTTTTGGAGCCATATTTAGCATGGTAAGTTTTTAGTTGTTTTCCTACTCTCTCCCAGATATCTCAGTCAACAGTGTATTCTTCTGGAAACCGGGGACAGTGTTTTTGTATGAATGAAAAAAATGAATGAATATTGGGTTTTTTAACTTTAATTTCTTGTTTAGTTAGCAACTGCAGGATTGTTTTTATGAAAAGTTGTCTTTTTTTTTTTGATTTACTGTTATCTATGTCAGAAAATTAAGAGTTATAAAAATGTCTGTCTTGACAGAGGTTATATCTAGCCAAGGAGGGTCTTTTCTTTAATGCTAAGATAAGAAAGTCTACCTTATCCAGGGTTTTACCCTGGGAAAGGGGGGTTTACTGTTAAACGCTAAGATAGCAGGGTTTTTTTAACCTATTTAACACATTCCACCCTTATTTTCCTATCTAACTTATGTATGGGGGAGTCCGCGAAACCCTGAGTGGGGGCCTGTCTGTCCAGAAAACTGAACACTTGGGGAGACCTACCTTCAAATATACTGTTCAGGTACCAGTTGCCGGGGTCTAGCCCCGGATGATCCAGGGAATTTAAAGCGGGTATGGCGTGGGCGAGGAAAAACTTATTTATTTATAAATATAAGAATAGATTAGGAAGAAATAGTATGGTAGGAACATTAGATGGAGTAAAGAGGGCTGAATAACTTGGTTTACGGGGAAAGCCAATAAAATCTCAAGACAAGAGATTTGCACCATTTACCTGCAAAACCGGCATCTGCTTGAACTTCTAAGAGGGCCCCAACGTGGGTCCTTTTTCTTGCAGATCTTAGGGCCAGGGCAGGTAAGTAGACGTGGTGAGCCTCCCGCTCCAGATGGGAATTTAGCCTGGAGTTAAATTTCAAGAGGACAGAGAGAGAGAGAGAGACGTGGGGGGAGCTCGATTTCCTTTTTCCCATGAAGGAGTTTGCAAGAGAAAATCATCCAAGAGGCTTTCCTAGAAAACTGCTCCAACTTTATTTTTCACAAGCCCCTTTTTATACAAATGAAAATCAAGATATTCAAATTTCGACAATGTCAGCAGCCCTGACTCTTATCAAGACCAGGCTTATTCTCTGCATACCTATTTGTATACACAAGTCTTAGGTATTTACACCATCTTCTGGCCAAAAGGCCAATTCAACAATTTACAGCTCTTTTCTGATAAGTGTTATTTTTTCCAAGGTCTGGAGCCATTCTCGGGGGGCACTAAACAAAGCTGCATTCTTACATGGCAAGGACACAGCAAGCAAGGGGGAGTACAATAATTTATAAAAGAAAGCAATAACTCAAAAGCCTAGTATTGCTAACATCAAAACAACAAGTACATATCATTTTTAAATGTTGTTTGTAAAGTTGAAACTTTCAGGTACAAAGAAGGAGATTTGGCAGCAATTGTTGAGTTAACGGTGAAATCCTGTCACCAATATGAAGTTGAAAAGGCTCTGAAATTTTAAGATACTTTAAGGCTTTTGTGCCTCTCACACTTGGGAGGTTGTGGGCAATTCAAAGCTTTTAGGAGGTCAAGGGGACTTGTTAGGCAGGCTAGAGTCTTATCAAAAGGGGGTTGGGCTGGAACACTCTTATTACATGAAGAAGGCCAAAGCCCTGAATTAATTTTGTGCAGAAAAAGTCAGATAATAATGGGAAAACAGAGAAATTCTTACACTGGGGGGCAAATGTTCAGGAAACACCAGGGAGAAATCCGATGACTCAAATTGTCCTGCCATCTGAGTTTTCCAGGTGACCCTGTGATAGGTGGGATTGTTCACTCTGGTTCCCGTCATGTCGGGGAACATCTTGAGTTGCAGTAAGAGAGTGAAGGACACTTTTGAGGTCCAAGATGGAAGGTGTGATTTCCCTCGACATGCCGCAGCAGGAAAGGGCCTCATCGTGCCTGGAAGGGAGAACCTCCTGGTGTTTCTCGAGTTGCGGCAGGTTCCTCTCGAGTTATGACAGAGAACTCAGGGACCCGCCATGCGGCCTGAGGAGAGACCAGTCTCCGTGCAAATGGCGATGGATTTCTCGGGATTCCTCTCCAGTCGGTGGCGGGTCCTAAGTGCTCATCTGGAGCTGCGGCTGGAACCTGAGGTTTCCTCAGGAGTGCTGACATGGAACTTGGGTCCCTCTGGTGTTTCCACAGCGGACTCAGGCCATGTCTCGAGTGGAGACATGCACGCCTGCTCTCCCCCTGAGCTGTAGCCAAACTGGCTGCCTCCTATTGAGTTGACACAGGGATTTGTGTCTTTCACTAGAGGTGCCACCAAGGCTTTCACACGTGCCACCATGGGTTGAGTCGATCCTCAGGGTGACAGTCGAGGCAGTGCAGGGAAATCAGGTTTATCTGGAGTGGACTGAGAATTCTGGGTACTTGTGGCCTGATGGCATGATCCCTGGAGTTCCTCTCGACTATCCTGTGGAGAGCACCTCCTCCTGAGATGCGACAGGATTGCCGGGAATCCGTTCCTGATGAACTAGGGAAAGAAACCGTCATTTCGAACTGAGGATGGGACAATGGGGCTCTTCTGGAGATGTTCCGGGACCCTGGGGTTTCTTCTCGAGTGGAGGCGCGTGTGTCGGGGAACCTCTTGAGTCGCAGCAAGGGAGTGAAGGACCCTTTCGAGGTCCAAGAGGGAAGGTGTGATTTCCCTCAACATGCGGCAGCGGACGCCTGGAAGGGAGAACCGCCTGGTGTTTCTCGAGTTGTGGCATGTCCCTCTCAAGTTGACCACAGTGTGGCCTCAGGAGAGGCCAGTCTCCAAGAGAATGGTGAAGGACATTTCGGGATTCCTCCTCAGTCGGCGGCGGGTCCTAAGTACTAGTTTCGAGCTGTGGCTGGACCCTGAGTTTTCCTAGAAAGTGCTGACATGGGACTTGGTCCCTCTTCAGTGTCCACAGGGGAGTCAGGCCTCGTCTCCAGTGGAGACATGCACTCCCGCTCTCCTCCTGAGCAGTAGCAGCACTCTCAGGCTTCCTGTCGAGTTGACACAGGGATCCGGGCTTTCCCTCGAGGTTCCACCAGGGCTGTCACATGTGCCACCATGGGGTGAGTCGATCCTCGGGGTGACAGTCGAGGCAGTGCAGGGACATCAGATTCATTTGGGTTGGACTGACACTTCTTGGGGTATTTTGGCCTGGTCGCACAACTTCTGGAGTTCCTCTCGACTCTCCTGTGGAGAGCACCTCCTTCTGAGATGCGACGCAAATGCACCGAATCCATTCCTGAGGAAGCAGGGAAAGGAACCGTCATCTCGACCTGAGGAGCGGACAACGGGTCTCCTCTTGAGTTGTGGCGGGACCCTCGGGGTTCCTTGAGTGGAGGCGCGTGTGTCTGGAAACATCTTGAGTCACAGCAAGGGAATGAAGGGCCCTTTCGACGTCCAAGTGGGAAGGTGTGATTTCTCTCGACATGCGGCAGCAGAAAAGGGCCTCATCGCGCCTGGAAGGGAGAACTTCCTGGTGTTTCTCGACTTGGTGCAGGTCCCTCTCAAGGTACGTCGGGGACCTCAGGAGGCCAGGCTCCATGCGAATGGCGAGAGACCTCTCGGGATTCCTTTCCAGTCGGTGGCGGGTCTTAAGTCCTCTTCTGAAGCTGCGGCCGGACCCTGAGGTTTCCTCGAAAGTGCTGACGTGGGACTTGGGTCCCTCTGGAGTGTGCACAGGGGAGTCAGGCCTCGTCTCGAGTGGAGACATGCACGCCCACTCTCCTCCTGAGCTGTAGCAGTACTGTCATGCTTCCTGTCGAGTTGACACAGGGTTCTGTGGCATTCCCTCAAGGTGCCACCAGGGCTGTCACACGTGCCACCATGGGATGAGTAGATCCTCGGGGTGACAGTCAAGGCAGTACAGGGACATCAGATTCATCTGGCATGGACCGAGATTTCTGGGGGTCTTTTGGCCTGATGTCAGGCCCGCTGGAGTTCCTTCGACTCTCCTATGGAGAGCACCTCCTCCTGAGATGCGACGGAAATGCTGGGAATCCATTCCCAACGATGCAGGGAAAGGAACCCCCATCTTAAGTGAGGTGTGGACAGCTGGGCTCCTCTTGAGTTATGGCGGGACCCTCGGGGTTCCTCTCGAGGGGATACGTGTGCTTTGGTACCGGGTTCCAGCCCCGGATAATCCAGGGAATTCGAAGCAGGGATGACGTGGGCGAGGAAATACTTATTTATTTAGAAATATAAGAAAAGATTAGGAAGAAATAGTATAGTAGGAAAATTAAACAGAGTAAAGAGTGCTGAATAACTTGGTTCATGGGGAAAGCCAATAAAATCTCAAGACAAGAGATTTGCACCATCTGTTTGGGCCACTGGCGTCCGCTTGAACCTCTAAAAGGGCCCCACCGTGGGTCCTTTTTCTTGCAGATCTTAGGGCCAGGGCAGGTAAGTAGACGTGGTGAGCCTCCCGCTCCAGATGGGAATTTAGCCTGGAGTTAAATTTCAAGAGGACAGAGAGAGAGAGAGAGAGACGTGGGGGGAGCTCGATTTCCTTTTTCCGATGAAGGAGTTTGCAAGAGAAAATCATCCAAGAGGCTTTTCCTAGAAAACTGCTCCAACTTTATTTTTCACAAGCCCCTTTTTATACAAATGAAAATCAAGATATTCAAATTTCGACAATGTCAGCAGCCCTGACTCTTATCGAGACCAGGCTTATTCTCTGCATACCTATTTGTATACACAAGTCTTAGTTAATTTTCATCATCTTCTGGCCAAAAGGCCAATTCACCAATTTACAGCTGCTTTCTGATAAGTGTTATTTTTTCCAAGGTCTGGTGCCATTCTCGGGGGGCACTAAACAAAGCTGCATTCTTACATGGCAAGGACACAGCAAGCAAGGGGGAGTACAATGATTTATAAAAGAAAGCAATAACTCAAAAACCTAATATTGCTAACATCAAAAAAAAAAAAACTACTACATAACTTTTTTAAATGTTGTTTGTAGTGTTGAAACTTTCAGTTGCAAATAAGGAGGTCTGGCAGCAATTGTTTTGTTAACCATGAAATCCTGTCACCAATATGAATTTGAAAAGTGTCTGAAACTTTAGATACTTTAAGGCTTTTGTGCCTCTCACAGTTGGGAGGTTTTTAGTAAATCACAAGCTTGTAGAAGGTCAGGGGGACTGGTTAGGCAGGCAAGAGCTTTATCAAAAGGGGGTTGGGCTGGAACACTCCTTTCAAATGCAGAAGACCAAAGCCCTGAATTCACTTTTTCCAGAGAAGGTCAGAAAATAATGGGAAAACGGATACATTGTTATTTTGGGGGGCACATGTTCAGGAAAAACCAGGGAGAAATCCGATGACTCAAATTTCCCTGCCATCTGAGTTTGCCACGTGACCCTGTCACAGGTGGGATTCCTCACTCTGTCTTCTGACATTTCCCCCTTTTTTTTTTTTTTTTTTTAGAAAAATCAGGCACTGTTTAGTTGGGAGATTAGAGAATAGTCTTTCCGGATATGAAGTTAGAGCAAGTGTGTAAAAAGTCTTTGGCTTCTCCTGTAGTGGTAAATTTTCATTGGAGTTTTTCAAAGTCTGAATCTGATTATGAAGTTCCCCTAAATCTAAACTAATTTCTGAGCTATTCCAAACACCTAAAATATGAGTTTTCAACATATTGGGCATTTGCACTTGTTGAGTCAATGATTGCTGTCTTAGTAACAATAACAACAATAAGAGTAACAGTTGTTGTAACACAGCAAGACCATAATTATCATGTCAATAGATTATTACAGTTAGGGGCATCATAGGGTGGACATTTTAAAACTCACAAAAGAGCACACATTATATTGGGAAGTTATACAGGATGAAAGCATACATTGTTCACAAGACACTACATTAGGTCCACCTGTAAAATTCAATCGTCTGTTAAATTTTCCAGAGTCATTAGTGAAACGAAAAACATAAGGAGAGGGCAGACATGCTAATACAGAGTAGATAGAATTATTTTTTGGTTGGAGTTCAAGTTGCAGTAACTGTCAGTCCTGCCAGAATCTCGGTGTTTATCTTGCCTCTCCTGCAGGCAGGAGTGGTGGCCCTTGCCCCGCCCTTCCCTGAAATGGCTTCCGGTGGGCGTGAGCTATGCACACTGGGTGCCATCAGTCAGGCTGGCCCCACGTGCAGCTCCCTGCAAGCAGCTATTTCATGTGCAGGCGGCGGTGGTGGTGGCAGAGTGCCCTTTTTCTCTCTTTTTTTTTCTGTGATCTCAGTGGTGGAGGAACCAGGTGCATGGGGGACTGCAACATGATGAATCAGCTTGTCCAGGATTAAAATTGGGGCAGAGTGGGGCTATTTTTCATTCCCTGAGGCAAAACCTTCCACTGAAACCGTAAGTAAGGTTGTTTAAAATTTTCAGATGGTAGGCTAAAGGCAAATCGCTTTTTATCCTCAGCATTTAAAGGAATGGTGAAAAAGCAATCTTGCAAATCAATTACAATTATAGTATATCCCTCTGGAATGGCTACAGGGGAAGGGAGCCCGGGTTGCAAGTCTCCCATGTCTTTCATGGTGGCATTAATTGCTCTCAGATCCTGTAAAAGTTGCCATTTACCAGATTTTTTTTTAATGACCAAAATAGGAGTGTTCCAGGGGCTATTGGAGGGCCTAAGATGCCCCAATTCTAGTTGTTCAGTAATTAATGTTTAGCTGCCAGTAATTTTTCTTTAGGTAGAGGCCATTGTTCTACCCACACTGGATCATGAGATTTCCATGTAATGGGGTCGGCAGTGAAAACAATGGCCTCCATTAAAAATTTGGATACCTTAATCCAGCACGCAGCTTGTGAGGAGTTGGGTAGATTGGCTCAATTATTCCTGTCTGTTGTTTACGCAATCCTTTTGATGGATCTTAGCCCATCTGCCACATCTGAGAGATCACTTTATCATCAGGGCTAAAAAGTAGTATTCCCATTTGTGACAGCACATCAGTCCCCCACAGGGTAAAGGGGAGTGAAGAGACTACATACGGTTGAAAAGTTCCACAAGTATCCTCAAATTACCAGTCTAAGATTTTTGCACTTTTAACTACTGAAGGGGCTCTTCCTATTCCCACCAACTCATTTGCAGTAGTATGAGTGGGCCAGGAACTGGGCCAGCTTTTCCTGAAATACAAGAAACATCTGCTCCTGTGTCTAATAACCCCACAATAGAGTTGCCATTAATCAGAAGAGTTTTCATAGGACGTTTTAGAGTAATTTCGGTTATCCTAAAAGCAATATCACTAGACCCAAGTCCTTTCTCCTGCCTCTCACTCTGAGTAGCTGTACGCCCTATGGCATTGCTGTAAGGCAAAAGTAGAAGCTGTGCTATTCTTTGTCCCTGATGTATTTGAAAAGTTTTACTTGGAGGTGAAATCATTATCTGAATTTCTCCTGTATAATCTGAGTCAATTACTCCAGGGATGATTGTGAGGCCCTGCATGGCTAAGGAGCTTCTTCCTAATAAAATTCCCATCAAACCTGCTGGTAATGGACCTTTAACTCCAGTAGGAATTTTTATAGTGGGGCCATCTGGTGTTAATATTGTTGAGGTGGTGGAACTGAGGTCCAGTCCTGCGCTGCCTGGGGTTGCTCTGATGAGTTCTGTGATGGAATGAAGGGAATGAATGGGTTCAGTGAGGTTGCCCCTATTGTTGTCGGGGCCTGAGGCTGGCCCCTCAATCCGTTTCTTGATTGTTGGTCGGGGCTTAAAGGATTTCCATTTTATGGAATCTTGACCTTCAGTCTCTTGCCCAATAATATCCTTTTTGACAGCGAGGGCAGGGAGAACAAACAGACGAAGGCAGAGGGGTCTGCAAAGCGGATCCAGCTGGAGGGGCAGAATTAGTCAGAAAAGAACCAGCTGTTCTTTGAGGGCAGGTATGGGAAATGTGTCCCTTCTGGGCACAGGAAAAACAAGTTATAAGGAAATAATTTCTACCTTGCTTACTGAAGTTGCTCTGTGCTTGGTTATTCTTATTTGTAAAGAAGGATTGTACTGCCTGCTGATAAGTATTTCCTTTTATTGCTGCAGCTATGGCAACACCCTACAGCACTGATGGTCCTACATCTGCACACTGTCTGATGTAATCTATTAATTGGTCAGATTTTTTAATAGGACATAAAATAGCCTGGTTTGTGGGTTAGCATTTTCAAATGCCAGTAGTTTTTCCAATATTCTGGCTGCCTTAGAATTAGAAATCACTCTGCGGACAGCCTCTTTAAGACGTGAGACAAAGTCCTCATATGGCTCTTCGGATTTTTGTTTGATGTTTGAGAGGGAAGAAGTTGATTTTTTCCCTTTAGGTAAGGATCGCCAAGCTGCAACAGGACAAGCAGTTACTTGTTGGAGAGTATATTTGTCTAATCTCATCTGATTTTTAAGTATTGCATAACCATCGGTTTTCATTAGCATACTTTTATCAATATAATTTAGTGTACATAGTTGGTTATCATCGGCTTGCTTTTGAGCACGATCGTCAAATTTGGCTCTCCAAAGTATATATTGCCCTCCAGATAAGCAGGCTTTAGTGACTGTTTTTTAATCATAGGGTGTCATCTATCTACCTGCCAAGGCTTTTACCAGTTGTATAGTGTATGAGGCATTGGGCCCATACGAGATGCAAGCATGTTTGAGTTCTTTCACCATTTTTATTGGAATGGGTTCTCATTTGATAGCCCTTCTTGGTCTGTTATCATCAAATATTACAGGAAAACAGGCTTCAAGGTGGGGATCAAATTTGTCTTCAGGGCTAGACAAGACCTTTTTCCGGAGAGTTTTTAGTGGGGCTCCTTTACCCTTATAAGGAGGGAGTGGCAAGGGAGGCCCAAGATGTTCTATGTCTCTTTGTTTATACTTTGGGGGTCTTTTAGCTGTGTGTTGTTTAAATTTTATGGATGTTTTAACTGGGGATGTCTCTCTTAAATTTCTAGGTGCATATGGCCTGATAGGAGACATTTTTCTTCAGCTTCTGGGAGCAGAGGGCCTAACTGGGGAAATTTTTCTTGAATTCGTGGGAGTAAGGAATCTGGTTGGAGAGGTTTCTCTTAAGCTCCTTGGGGCATCTTCATTTAATAAAGGCCAATCTTCTTTAGAATGATATGGAATTACTTCTTCCAAATCTTCCTCATCTGAAAGCTGATCTTTTTTCTCCTCTCTATCTTAACCTTTTTTTGGGCAGTCATTGCTGCTAACATTTTATTTAACTTCTGATAGCTAGGTATAGCCTTCTTTTTATTACTCTCTTCTTTGATAGATATCTTTTTTTCTTTACTTTTTGTTTTTAAGATGTGCTTTTTCAGATTTAGGGGCAGGGTTTAGAGCATCCTTAATTATACTCCATAAGGAAAAAGTCTCAATAGGCATCTTTTTGGAGCCATATTTAGCATGGTGAGTTTTTAGTTGTTTTCCTACTCTCTCCCTGGTATCTAAGTCAACAGTGTCTTCTTCTGGAAACCAGGGACAGTGTTTTTGTACAAATGAAAAAAATGAATGTATATTGGATTTTTTCACTTTAATTTCTCGTTTAGTTAGCAACTGCAGAATTATTTTTATGAAAAGCTGCCTTTTTTTTTATTTACTGTTACCTATGTCAGAAAATTAAGAGTTATAGAAAAGTCTGTCTTCACAGAGGTTATATCTAGCCAAGGGGGGTCTTTTTTTTAACCCTAAGATAGGAAAGTCTACCTTGTCCAGGGTTTTACCCTGGGCAATGGGGGTTTACTGTTAAACACTAAGATAGCAGGTTTTTTTTTTAAAACTCTTTAACACATTCCACCCTTCTTTTTCTATCTATCTTATGTGGGGGGGGGTCCGTGATACCCTGAGTGGGGGCCTGTCTGTCCTGAAAACTAAACACTTGGGGAGACCTACCTTCGAATAGCCTGTTCAGGCACCAGTTGCAGGTGTCCAGCCCCGGTGGATCCAGGGAATTCGAAGCAGGTACGTCGTGGGTGAGGAAAAACTTATTTATTTATAAATATAAGAATAGATTAGGAAGAAATAGTATAGTAGGAAAATTAGATGGAGTAAAGAGGGCTGAATAACTTGGTTTACAGAGAAAGCCAATAAAATCTCAAGACAAGAGATTTGCACCAGCTACGTGGGCCACCGGCGTCCGCTTGAACCTCTAAAATGGCCCCACTGTGGGTCCTTTTTCTTGCAGAACTTAGGGCTAGGGCAAGAAGCAGATGTGGTGAGCCTCCCGCTCCAGATGGGAATTTAGCCTGGAGTTAAAGTACAAGAGGACAGAGAGAGAGAGACATGGGGGAGCTAGATTTCCTTTTTTCAATGAAGGAGTTCACGAAAGAAAATCATCTGAGAGGCTGATCCAAGAAAACTGCTCCAACTTTATTTTTCACAAGCCCCTTTTTTATACAAATGAAAAGCAATGGGTATTCAAATTTCAACAATGTCAGCAGCCCTGACTCATCGAAACCAGGCTTATTCTCTGCATACCTATTTGTATATACAAGTCTTAGGTAATTTACATCATCTTCCAGCCAAAAGGCCAATTCAACAATTTACAGCTCTTTTCTGATATGTTATTTTTTCCTAGGTATGGCACCATTCTCGGGGGGCACTAAACAAAGGTGCATTCTTACATAGCAAGGACACAGCAAGCAAGGGGGCGTACAATGATTTATAAAAGAAAGCAATAACTCAAAAGCCTAGTATTGCTAACATCAAAAAAACTACTACATATTTTTTAAAATGTGTAACAAAACGAATACAGTATTGTAAAGCAAAACAAACTAAAAAATAAAAATTAATTAAAAAAAATAAAAAAATAAAAAAAAATAAAAAAAAAAAATAAAATGTTGTTTGGAAAGTTGAAACTTTCAGGTACAAAGAAGGAGATCTGGCAGCAATTGTTGAGTTAACCATGAAATCCTGTCACCATATGAATTTGAAAAGGCTCTGAAATTTTAAGATACTTTAAGGCTTTTGTGCCTCTCACACTTGGGAGGTTGTGAGCAATTCAAAGTTTGTAGGAGGTCAAGGAGAAATTTTAGGTAGGCTAGAGTCTTATCAAAAGGGGGTTGGGCTGGAACACTCCTATCAAACGAAGAAGGCCAAAGCCCTGAATTAACTTTATCCAAAAAAAGTCAGAAAATAATGGGAAAACAGAGAAATTCTTATTTTGGGGGGAAAATGTTCAGGAAAAACCATTGAGAAATCCGATGACTCAAATTGCCCTGCCATCGAGTTTGCCACGTGACCCTGTTACAGGTGGGATTCCTCACTCTGGCTCCAGACATGTCAGGGAACATCTTGAGTTGGATCAAGAGAGTGAAGGACCCTTTCAAGGTCCAAGAGGGAAGATGTGATTTTCCTCGACATGCCACAGTGAAAAAGAGCCTCATCGTGCATGGAAAGGAGAACCTCCTGGTGTTTCTCGAGTTGTGGAAGGTCCCTCTCGAGTTACGACAGGGACATCAGGGAACTGCTCATGTGGCCTCAAGAAAGGCCAGTCTCCGTGCGAATGGTGATGGACTTCTCGGGATTCCTCTTCAGTCAGTGGTGGGTCCTAAGTCCTCGACTGGAGCTGTGGCTGGATACTGAGGTTTCCTCCAAAGTGTTGACATGGGACTTGGGTCCCTCTGGAGTGTCCACAGGGGAGTCAGGCCTCCTCTCGAGTAGAGACATGCACACCCACTCTCCTCCTGAGCTGTAGCAGCACTGTCTGGCTTCCTATCGAGTTGACCCAGGGATCTGTGGCTTTCATTTGAGGTGCCACCAAGGATGTCACACGTGTCACCATGGTGTGAGTCAAACCTCGGGGTGACAGTCACGGCTGTACAGTGACATGAGGTTAATCTGGAGTGCATTGAGACTTTTGGGGGTCCTTTGGCCTGGTGCCATGACCCCTGGAATTCCTCTCAACTCTCCTGTGGAGAGTACCTCCTCCTGAGATGTGACAGGAACGCCGGGAAACCGTTCCCGATGAAGCAGGGAAAGAAACCCTCATCTCGACGTGAGGGGGGGACAAGGGGGCTCCTCTTGAGTTATTCCAGGACCCTGGGGTTTCTTCTCGAGGAGAGACGCATGTGTTGGGGAACTGCTTGAGTTGCAGCAAGGAGTGAAGGACCCTTTCGAGGTCCAAGATGGAAGGTGTGATTTCCCTTGAATGGCGTGGTGGAAATTGGCCTCATCACGCTTGGAAAAGAGAACCTCCTGGTGTTTCTCGAGTTGCGGCAAGTCCCTGTCGAGTGACAAAGGGAATTTAGGGACCCGCTTATGTGACCTCAGGAAAGGCCTGTCTCCATGCTAATGCGGGGGACATCTCGGAGTTCCTCTCTAGTCGGTGGCGGGTCCTAAGTCCTCATCTGGAACCACAGCCAGACCCTGAGGTTTCCTCGAAAGTGCGGACATGGGACTTGGGTCCCTCTGGAGTGTCCACTGGGGAGTCAGGCCTCGTCTAGAGTGGAGACATGCATGCACACTCTCCTCCTGAGCTGTAGTAGCACTGTCAGGCTTCCTGTTGAGTTGACGCAGGGATCTGTGGATTTCCCTCAAGGTGCCACCAGGGCTGTCACACGTGCCACCATGGGGTGAGTCAATCCTCGGGGTGACAGTCAAGGCAGTGTAGGGACATCAGGTTCATCTGGAATGGGCAGAGAATTCTGGGGGTCTTTTGGTCTGGTGGCACGATACCTGGAGTTCATCTCGACTCTCCTGTTGAGAGCACCTCCTCGTGACATGCGACAGGAACTCCGGGAAACCATTCCCAAAGAAGCAGGGAATGGAACCCTCATCTGGAGCTGAGGATGGGACAACTGGGATCCTCTTGAGTTCTGGCGGGACCCTCGGGGTTCCTCTCGAGTGGAGGCACGTGTGTCCAGGAACTTCTTGAGTAGCAGCAAGAAAGTGAAGGACCCTTTCGAGGTCCAAGAGGGAAGGGGTGATTTCCCTTGACATGCCGCAGCGGAAAAGGGCCTCATCGTGTCTGGAAGGGAGAACCTCCTGGTGTTTCTCGAGTTGTGGCAGGTCCTTCTCGAGTTACAATGGGGACTTCAGGGAGCCACTCGTGGGACCTCAGGTCAGGCCAGACTCCATGCAAATGGCAAGGGACTTCTCGGGATTCCTCTCTAGTCGGTGGCGGGTCCTAAGTCCTTGTCTGGAGATGCGGCCAGACCCTTAGGTTTACTTGAAATTGCTGACATTGGACTTGGGTTCCTTAGGAGTGTCCACAGTGTGTCAGGCCTAGTCTCGAGTGGAGACATGCACGCCCGCTTTCCTTCTGAGCTGAGCAGTGCTGACAAGCCTTCTGTAGAGTTGACACAGGGAACTGTGGCTTTCACTCGAGGTGCCCCCACGGCTGTCACACGTGCCACCATGGGATGAGTTGATCCTAGGGGTGACATTCGAGGCAGTGCAGAGACATCAGGTTCATCTGGAGTGGACTGAGACTGCTGGAGGTCTTTTGCCCTGGTGGCATGACCCCTATAGTTCCTCTCAACTCTCCTGTGGAGAGCACCTCCCACTGAGAGGCAATGGGAACGCCGGGAATCTGTTCGCAATGAAACAGGGAAACAAACCCTCATGTCGAGCTGAGGAGGGGACAACGGGACTCGTGTTGAGTTGTGGTGGAACCCTCGGGGTTCCTCTCGAGTGGAGGCGCGTGTGTTGGGGAACTTCTTGAGTCACAGCAATGGAGTGAAGGACACTTTCGAGGTCCAAGAGGGAAGATATGATTTCCCTCGACATGCTGTGGTGGAAAAGGGCATCATCATGCCTGGAAGGGAGCACCTCCTGGAGTTTCTCAAGTTGCGGCAAGTCCCTCTTGATTTAAGACAGGGACTTCAGGGACCAGCTCGTTTGGGCTCAGGAGAGGCCAGTCTCCATGCAAATGGCGAGTGCCCTCTTTTATTCCTCTCCTGTCGGTAGCGGGTCCTAAGTCCTAGACTGGAGCTGCAGCTGGACCCTGAGGTTTCCATGAAAGTGCTGACATGGGACTTGGGTCCCTCTGGAGTGTCCACAGCGTAGTCAGGCCTTGTCTCGAGTGGAGACATGCAGGCCCGCCATCCTCCTGAATTGTAGCAGCACTGTGAGGCTTCCTGTTGATTTGCCAAAGGGATCTGTGGCTTTCCCTAGACATGCCACCAGTGCTATCACTTGTGCCACCATGGGTTGAGTCGATCCTTGGGGTAAGATGCCAGGCAGGCCAGGGACATAGGTTCATCTAAAGTGTACTGAGACTTCTTGCGGACTTTTAGTCTGGTGGAATGACCCCTGGAGTTCCTCTTGACTCTTCTGTGGAGAGCACCTCTCCTGAGATGTGATGGGAACGCCGGGAAACCATTACCGAAGAAGCAGGGAAAGGAACCCTCATTTCAAGCTGAGGAGGGGACAACGGGGCTCCTCTTGAGTTGTGGTGGGACCCTTGGGGTTCCTGTCGAGTGGAGACGCATGTGTCACGGATCTTCTTGAGTAACAGCAAGGGAGGGAAGGACCCTTTCGAGGTCCAAGAGGGAAAGTGTTATTTCCGTAGACCTGTGGTAGCGGAAAAGGGCCTCATCGCGCCTGAAAGGGAGAACCTCCTGGTGTTTCACGAGTTTCGGAACTTCCCTCTCGAGTTACAATGGCGACCTCAGGGAGCCGGTCGTGTGGCCTCAGGAGAGGCCTGTCTCCGTACAAATGGTGAGGGACTTCTCGGGATTCCCCTTCAGTCGTGATGGGTCTTAAGTCCTCGTGTGGAGCTACGGCAGGAACCTGTAGTTTTCTCGAAAGACCTCACATGGAACTTGGGTCCCTCTAGAGTGTCCACAGGGCAGTTAGGCCTCGTCTCGAGTGGAGTCACGCACACCCGAATCTGTGCCTTGCCCTAGATGTGCCACCAGCACTATCACACGTGCCACGATGGGGTGAGTCGTTCCTCGGGGTGGTACTTGAGGCAGTGAAGGGACATCAGGTTCTTCTGGAGAGGACTGAGACTTCTGGGGGTCTTTTGGCCTGTTGGCACGAACCCTGGGGTTCCTCTCGACTCTCCAGTTGAGAGCACCTCCTCCTGAGATGCAACGGGATCACCTTGAAACTGTTCCTGAAAAAGCAGGGAAAGAACCCTCATCTCGAGCAGAGCAGGGGACAACGGGGCTCCTCTTGAGTTGTGGCGGGAGCGTCAGGATTCCTCTCGAGTGGAGGCGCGAGTGTCCAGGAACTTCTTGTTTCGTAGTGAGGAAGTGAAGGACCCTTTCGAGGTCCAAGAGGGAAGGTGTAATTTCCCTCGACATGCGGCCTCGGAAAAGCCTCATTGTGCCTGGAAGAGAGAACCTCCTGGTGTTTCTCGAGTTGGGCAGGTCCCCATCGAGTTACAATGGTGACCTCAGGGACCCACTTGCATGGCGTCAGGAGAGGCCAGTCTCCGAGCGAATGGCGAGGGACGTCTCAGGATTCCTCTCCAGTCGTTGCGGGTCCTACATCCTCATCTCGAGCTGGGGCCGGACCCTGAGTTTTCCTCGAAAGTGCTGACATGGGACTTGGGTCTGTCTGGAGAGTCCACAGGGGAGTCAGGCCTCATCTCGAGTGGAGTAATGCACGTCCGCTCCCCTCCTGAGATTTAGCAGTACTGTCCGGCTTCCCATCGAGTTGACACAGGGATCTGTGTCTTTCCATCGAGGTGCTACCTGGGCTGTCACAAGTGCCCCCATGGAGTGAGTCGATCCTCGGGGTGAGAGTCGAGGCAGTGCAGGGACATCAGGTTCATCTGGAGTGGACTGAAACTTCTGGGGGTCTTTTGGCCTGGTGGCACGACCCCTGGGGTTCCTCTCGAATCTCCTGTGATGAGCACCTCCTCCTGAGATGAGACAGGAATGCCAGGAATCCATTCCCAACGAAGCTGGGAAAGGAACCCTCACCTCGAGCTGAGGAGCGGACAATGGGGCTCCTCTTGAATTGTGGCGGGACCGTCGGTATTCCTCTCGAGTTTGTAGGGAACTTCTTGAGTTGCAGCAAGGGAGTGAAGGACCCTTTTGAGGTCCAAGAGTGAAGGTGTGATTTCCCTCGACATGCTGCGATGGAAAAGGGCCTCATTGCGCCTGGAAGGGAACACCTCCTTGTGTTTCTCGAGTTGCGGCAGGTCCTGTCGAGTTACGATGTGGACCTCTGGGACCCGCTTGTGTTTCCTCAGAAGAGGCCAGTCTCCGTGCGAATGGCGAGGTACCTCTTGGGATTCCTCTCCAGTCGGGGGCAGGTCCTAAGTCCTCATGTGGAACTGCGGCTGGACCCTGAGGTTTCCTCGAAAGTGCTGACATGGGACCTGGTTTCCTCTGGAGTGTGCACAGGGGAGTGAGGCCTCATCTCGAGTGGAGACATGCCGCCCGCTCTTCTCCTGACCTGTAGAAACACTGTCAGGCTTCCGGTCATGTTATCAACGGGATCTGTGCCTTTCCCTAGAGGTGCCATCAGCACTATCACACATGCCACCATGGGATGAGTCGTTCCTCCGAGTGATACTCGAGGCAGTGCAGGGATATCAGGTTCATCTGTAGAGGACTGAGACTTCTGGGGTTCTTTGGCCTGGTGGCATGTACCCTGGGGTTCCTCTCGACTCTCCTGTGGAGAGCACCTCCTCCTAAGATGTGACGGGATCTCCTTGAAACCATTCCCAAAAAAGCAGGGAAAGAACCCTTATCTCGAGCAGAGCAGGGGACAACGGGGCTCCTCTTGAGTTGTGGCAGGAGCGTCGTGATTCCTCTCAAGTGGAGGCACATTTGTCTGGGAACTTCTTGTGTCATAGCGAGGAAATGAAGGACCCTTTTGAGGTCCAAGAGGGAAGGTATAATTTCCCTCGACATGCCGTGGCGAAAAAGGGCCTCATCGCGCCTGGAAGGGAGAACCTCCTGGTGTATCTCGAGTTGCAGCAGGTCCCTCTGGAGTTATGACGAGGACATCAGGGACCCGCTCATGTGGCCTCAGGAGAGGCCACTCTCTGTGGGAAGGGCGAGGGACATCTCGAGTTTTCTGTCCAGTCGGTGGTGGGTCCTAAGTCCTCGTCTGGAGCTGTGGCTGGACCCTGAGGTTTGCTTGAAAGTGCTGAAATGGGACTTCAGTCACACTAGAGTGTCCACAGGTGAGTTAGGCCTCGTCTCGTGTGGAGACATACATGCCCGCTCTCCTTGTGAGCTTTAGCAGAACTGTCAATATTCTGGTTAAGTAGTCAAAGGGATCTGTGGCTTCCCCTAGAAGTGCCACCAGCGCTATGACCCGTGCCACAATGAGGTGAGTTGATCCTCAGAGTGAGGGTCGATGCAGTGCAGGGACATCAGGTTCATCTGGAGTGGACTGAGACTTCTGGGGGTCTTTTGGCCTTGTGGTTGACCCCTGGAGTTCCTCTCGATCTCCTGTGAAGAGCACCTCCTCCTGAGATGCGATGGGAACACCTTGAATCCGTTACTGATGAAGCAGGGAAAGGAACCCTCATCTCGAGCTGAGGAGGGGCAACGGGGCTCCTCTTGAGTTGTGGCGGGACCCTCGGGGTTCCTCTCGAGTGGAGGCACGTGTGTTGGTGAACTTCTTGAGTCACAGCAAGGGAGTGAAGGACCCTTTCGAGGTCCAAGAGGGAAGGTGTGATTTCCCTTGACATGCTGCGTCGGAAAATTGCCTCAACGCACCTGGAAGGGAGAACCTCCTGGTGTTTCTCCAGTTACTGCAGTTCGCTCTCGAGGTATGACTGGGATCTCATGGACCCGCTCCTGTGGCCTAAGGAGAGGTCAGTCTCCGTGCGAATGGTGAGGGACATCTCGGGATTCCTCTCCAGTCACTGGCGGGTCTTAAGTCCTCGTGTATAGCTATGGCCCGAACCTGTAGTTTTCTCGAAAGAGATGACATGGAACTTGTGTCCGTCTGGAGTGTCCACAGGGGAGTCAGGCCTCATCTCGAGTAAAGTCACGCACACCTGCTCTCCTCCTGAGCTGTAGCAGCACTGTCAGGCTTCCTGTCGAGTTGAGACAGGGATTTCTGGCTTTCCCTAGGGGTGCCACAAACGCTGTCACACCTGCAACAATGGAGTGAGTCGATCCTTGGGGTAAGAGTTGAGGAAGTGCAGGGACATCAGTTTCATCTGGAGTCGACTGAGATTTCTAGGGGGCTTTTGGCCTGGTGGCACGACCCCTGGGGCTCCTCTCAACTCTCCTGTAGAGAGCACTTCCTCCTGAGATGTGAAGGGAATGCCGGGAATCCATTCCCAACGAAGCAGGGAGAGGAACCCTTATCTCGAGCTGAGGAGGGGACAATGGGGCTCCTCTCAAGTTGTGGCGGGACCGTCGATGTTCCTCTCGAGTGGAGACGCATTTCTCAGGGAACTTCTTGAGTCGCAGTGAGGGAGTGAAGGACCCTTTCGAGGTCCAAGAGGGAAGGTGTATTTCCCTCGACATGCTGTGGCAGAAAAGGGCCTCATCGTGCCTGGAAGGGAGAACCTCCTGGGGTTACTCCAGTTGTGGCAGGTCCCTCTCGAGTTATGATGGGGGCCTCAGGAGAGGCCAATCTCCATGCGAATGCTGAGGGACCTCTCGGGATTCCTCTCCAGGCGGTAGTGGGTCCTAAGTCCTCACTGCAGCTGCAGCCGGACTCTGAGTTTTCCTCGAAAGTGTTGACATGGGACTTGGGTCACTCTGGAGTGTCCACAGGGGAGTCAGGCCTCGTCTCGTGTGGAGACATGCACGCCCGCTCTCCTCCTGAGCTGTAGCAGCAGTGTCAGGCTTCCCTTCGAGTTTTGAAAGGTATCTGTGGCTTTCCCTCGAGGTGCCACCAGGGCTGTCACACGTGCCACCATGTGGTGAGTTGATCCTCGGTGTGAGAGTCGAGGCTGTGAAAGGACATCAGGTTCATCTGAAGTGGACTGAGACTTCTGGAGGATCTTTTGGACTCATGGCATGACCCCTGGAGCTCCTCTCGACTCCTGGGGAGAGTACTCGTCCTGAGATGCTACAGAATGTCAGAAATCCGTTCCCGACGAAGCAGGGAAAGGAACCCTCATCTCAATCTGAGAAGAGGACTAAGGGGCTCCTTTTGAGTTGTGGCAGGACCCTCGGGCTTCCTCTCAAGTGGAGACGCGTGTGCCAGGGAATTTCTTGAGTTGCAACAAGGAAGGGAAGGGCTCTTTCGAGGTCCAAGATGGAAGGAGTGATTTGTGTTCGCATGCCGCAGCAGAAAAGGGCCTCATTGCGCCTGGAAGGGAGAACCTCTTAGTATTTCTCGAGTTGCGGCAGGTCCCTCTCGAGGTACATAGGGGACCTCAGGGACTTGCGCATATAGCCTCAGAAGAGGCCAGTCTCCGTGTGAATGTCAGGGGACCTCTTGGGATTTCTCTCCAGTTGGTGGCGGGTCCTAAGTCCTTATCTGGAACTGTGGCCTGACCCTGAAGTTTCTTCGAAACTGCTGACTGGGACTTGAGTCCCTCTGGAATGTCCACAGGGGAGTCAGGCCTCGTCTTGAGTGGAGACATTCACGCCTGCTCTCCTCCTGAGGTATAGCAGCACTGTCAGGCTTCCTGTCGAGTTAACACAGGGATCTGCGGTTTTCCCTCATGGTGCAACCAGGCCTGTCACACGTGCTACCATGGGGTGAGTCGATCCTTGGGCTGACAGTCCAGGGAGTGCAGGATAATCAGGTTCATCTGGAGTGGACTGAGACTTCTGGGGGTCTTCTGGCTTCGTGGCAGGACCCTTGGAGTTCCTCTCGACTCTCCTGTGGAGAGCACATCCTCCTGAAATGCGATGGAAATGTCAGGAATCTGTTCCCGATGAAGCAGGGAAAGAACCCTTATCTCGAGCTGAGGGGGGACAATGGGGCTTCTGTTGTGTTGTGGTGGGACCCTCTGGGTTTCTCACAAGTGGAGATGTGTGTGTAGGTGCCGGGGTCCAGCCCCGGATGATCAAGGGAATTTGAAGCAGGGACGGCATGGGCGAGGATAAACTTATTTATTTAGAAATATAAGAATACTTTAGTAAGAAATAGTATAGTAGGAAAATTAGACGGAATAAAGAGGGCTGAATAACTTGGTTCACATGGAAAGCCACAAAAACCTCAAGACAAGAGATTTACACCATCTCTGTGGGCCATTGGTGTCCGCTTGAACCTCTAAAAGGGCCCCACCGTGGGTCCTTTTTCTTGCAGAACTTAGGGTCAGGGCAAGTAAGTAGATGTGGTGAGCCTCCTGCTTCAGATGGGAATTTAGCCTGGAGTTAAAGTTCAAGAGGACAGAGAGTGAGAGACATGGGTGGAGCTAGAGTACCTTTTTTCAGTGAAGGATTTCACGAGAGAAAATCAACCAAGAAGCTTTTCCGAGAAAACTGCTCCAAAATATTTTTCAAAAACCCCTTTTTTATACAAATGAAGATCAAAGGGTATTCAAACTTCGACAATGTCAGCATCCCTGACTCTTATCCAGACCAGGCTTATTCTTCATACCTAATTGTATACACAAGTCTTAGGTAATTTACATCATCTTCTGGCCAAAAGGCCAATTCAACAATTTACAGCTCTTTTCTGATAAGTGTTATTTTTTCCAAGGTCTGGAGCCATTCTCGGGGGGCACTAAATAAAGTTGCATTCTTACATGGCAAGGACACAGCAAGCAAGGGGGAGTACAATGATTTTTAAAAGAAAGCAATAACTCAAAAGCCTAGTATTGCTAACATCAAAAAACTTACGACATATCTTTTTTTAAACGTTGTTTGTAAAGCTGAAACTTTCAGGTGCAAATAAGGAGGTCTGGCAGCAATTGTTGAGTTAACCATGAAATCCTGTCACCAATATGAATTTGAAAAGGCTCTGAAATTTAAGATACTTTAAGGCTTTTGTGCCTCTCACAGTTGGGAGGTTGTGAGCAATTCACAAGCTTGTAGAAGGTCAGGGGGACTTGTTAGGCAGGCAAGAGCTTTATCAAAAGGGGGTTGGGCAGGAACACTCCTTTCAAATGTCGAAGGCCAAAGCCCTGAATTTACTTTTTCCAGAGAAAGTCAGAAAATAATGGGAAAACAGACAAATTCTTATTTTGGGGGGCACATGTTCAGGAAAACCAGGGAGAAATCCGATGACTCAAATTGCCCTGCCATCTGAGTTTGCCACGTGACCCTGTCACAGGTGGGATTCCTCGCTCTGGCTTCTGACATTTCCCCCTTCTTTTTTTTTTTTTTTTTTGTTTTGTTTTGTTTTGTTTTGTTTTGTTTTGTTTTAGAAAAATCAGGTGCAGTTTAGTTGGGAGATTAGAAAATAGTCTTTCCAGAAATGAAGTTAGAGAAGGTGTGTAAAAAGTCTTTGGCTTCTCCTGAGGTGGTAAACTTTAATTGGAGTGTTTCCAGGTCTCAATCTGATTATGAATTTCCCCTACATCTAAACTAATTTCTGAGCTGTTCCAAATACCTAAAATATGATTTTTCAACATATTAGGCATTTGCACTTCTTGAATCAATGATTGCTGCCTTATAATAATAACAAGAATAAGAGTAACAGTTGTTGTAACACAGCAAGACCATAATTATCATGTCAATAGATTGTTACAGTTAGGGGCATCATAGGGTGGATGTTTTAAATCTCACGAAAGAGCACACATTATATTGGGAAGTTAAACAGGATGAAAGCATAATTGTTCACAAGACATTACATTAGGTCCACCTGTATATTTCAATCATATGTTAAATTTTCCAGAGTCATTAGTGAAAAGAAAAACATAAGGAGAGGGCAGACATGCTAATACAGACTAGATAGCATTATTTTTTTGTCGGAGTTCGCGTTGCAGCAGCTGTCAGTCCCGCCACAATCTCGGTGTTTATCTTGCCTCTCCTGCCAGCAGGAGCGGTGGCCCTTGCCCTGCTCTTCCCTGAAAGGGCTTCAGGTGGGCCGCGAGCTATGCAAACTGGGTCCAATCAGTCAGGCTGGCCCCACCCATGGCTCCCTGTGAGCAGTTATTTCACGGGGCAGTGGCACGGCAGAGGGCCCTTTTTCTCTCTTTTTTTTTTTCTGTGGTCTCAGTGGTGGAGGAACCAGGTGCCTGGGGGACTGCAACATGACGAATCAGCTTGTCTGGGATTAAAATTGGGGCAGAGTGGGGCTATTTTTCATTCCCTGAGGCAAAACCTTCCACTGAAACCGTAAGTAAGGTTGTTTAAAATTTTCAGATGGTAGGCTAAAGGCAAATCGCTTTTTATCCTCAGCATTTAAAGGAATGGTGAAAAAGCAATCTTGCAAATCAATTACAATTTTAGTATATCCCTCTGGAATGGCTACAGGGGAAGGGAGCCCAGGTTGAAAGGCTCCCATGTCTTTCATGGTGGCATTAATTGCTCTCAGATCCTGTAAAAGTTGCCATTTACCAGATATTTTTCTTAATGACCAAAATAGGAGTGTTCTAGGGGCTATTGGAGGGCTCCATATGCCCCAATTCTGGTTGTTCAGTAATTAATGTTTTAGCTGCCAGTAATTTTTCTTTAGGCAGAGGCCATTGTTCTCCCACACTGGATCATGAAATTTCCATGTAATGGGGTCGGCAGTGAAAACAATGGCCTCCATTAAAAATTTGGATATCTTAATCCAGCACGCAGCTTTCGACGAGTTGGGTAGATAGGCTCAATTATTCCTGTCTGTTGTTTACCCAATCCTTTTGATGAATCATAGCCCATCTGCAACATCTGGGAGGTCACTTTATCATCAGGGCTAAAAAGTAGTACTCCCATTTGAGAAAGCACATCCCTCCCCCAAAGGTTAAAGGGGAGTGAAGAGACTACATACAGTTGAAAAGTTCCACAAATATCCTCAAATTGCCAGTCTAAGATTTTTGCACTTTTAACTACTGAAGGGGCTCTTCCTATTCCCACCAACTCATTTTCCGTAGTATGAATGGGCCAGGAACTGGGCCAGTCTTTTCCTGAAATACAAGAAACATCTGCTCCTGTGTCTAATAACCCCACAATAGAGTTGCCATTAATCAGAAGAGTTTTCATAGGACGTTTTAGAGTAATTTCGGTTATCCTAAAAGCAATATCACTAGACCCAAGTCCTTTCTCCTGCCTCTCACTCTGAGTAGCTGTGCACCCTACGGCATTGCTGTAAGGCAAAAGTAGACGCTGTGCTAGTCTTTGTCCCTGATGTATTTGAAAAGTTTTAGTTGAGGGTGAAATCACTATCTGAGTTTCTCCTGTATAATCTGAGTCAATTACTCCAGGGATGATTGTGAGGCCCTGCATGGCTAAGGAGCTTCTGCCTAATATAATTCCCATCAAACCTGCCAGTAATGGACCTTTGACTCCAGTAGGAATTTTTATAGTGGGGCTATCTGGTGTTAATATTGTTGAGGTGGTGGAAATGAGGTCCAGTCCTGCGCTGCCTGGGGTTGCTCTGATGAGTTCTGTGATGCAATGAAGGGAATGAATGGGTTCAGTGAGGTTGCCCCTATTGTTGTCAGGGCCTGAGGCTGGCCCCTCAATCCATTTCCCGACTGTTGGTCAGGGCTCAAAGGAGTTCCATTTTATTGATCTTGACCTGCAGCCTCTTGCCCAGTGATATCCTTTTTGACAGCAAGGGCAGGGAGATCTAGCAGACGAGGAAAGAGGGGTCTGCAAAGCGGATCCAGCTGGAGGGGCAGAATTAGTCAGAAAAGAACCAGCTGTTCTTTGAGGCCAGGTATGAGAAATGTGTCCCTCCTGGCCACAGGAAAAACAAGTTTTAGGGAAATTATTTCTACCTTGGTTACTGAAGTTGCTCCATGCTGGGTTATTGTTATTGGTAAAGAAAGATTTTACTGCCTGCTGATAAGTATTTCGTTTTATCGCTGCAGCTATGGCAGCACCCTACAGCATTGATGGTCCTACATCTGCACACTGTTTGATGTAATCTATTAATTGGCCAGATTTTTTAATAGGACGTAAAATAGCCTGGCAGGTAGAGTTAGCATTTTCAAATGCCAGTAGTTTTTCCAATATTCCGGCTGCCTCAGAATTAGAAATCACTCTGCGCACAGCCTCTTTGAGACATGAGACAAAGTCCTCATATGGCTCTTCAGATTTTTGTTTAATGTTTGAGAAGGAAGAAGTTGATTTTTTTTCCCTTTAGGTAATGATCACCAAGCCACAACAGCACAAGCTGTTACTTGTTGGAAAGTATATTTGTCTAATCTCATCTGATTTTTAAGTATGGCATAATCATCAGTTTTCGTTAGCATACTTTTATCAATATAATTTAGTGTACATAGTTGGTTATCATCGGCTTGCTTTTGAGCACGACCGTCAAATTTGGCTCTCCAAAGTATATATTGCCCTCCAGATAAGCAGGCTTTAGCGACTGTTTTTTAATCATAGGGTGTCATCTGTCTACCTGCCAAGGCTTTTACCAGTTGTATAGTGTATGGGGCATTGGGCCCATACGAGATGCAAGCATGTTTGAGTTCTTTTACCATTTTTATTGGAATGGGTTCTCATTTGATAGCCCTTCTTGGTCTGTTATCATCAAATATTACAGGAAAACAGGCTTCAAGGTGGGGATCAAATTTGTCTTCAGGCTAGACAAGACCAATTTCCGGGGAATTTTTAGTGGGGCTCCTTTACCCTTATAAGGAGGGGCTGGCAAGAGAGGCCCAAGATGTTCTATGTCTCTTTGTTTATACTTTGGGGGTCTTTTAGCTGTGTGTTGTTTAAATTTTATGGATGTTTTAACTGGGGGTGTATCTCTTAAATTTCTAGGTGCATATGGCCTGATAGGAGACATTTTTCTTCAGCTTCTGGGAGCAGAGGGCCTAACTGGGGAATTTTTTCTTGAATTCTTGGGAGTAAGGAATCTGGTTGGGGAGGTTTCTCTTAAGCTCCTTGGGGCATCTTCATTTAATTAAGGCCAATCTTCTTTAGAATGATATGGAATTACTTCTTCTGAATCTTCCTCATCTAAAAGCTGATCTTTTTTCTCCTCTCTATCTTTTACCTTTTTGGGGGCAATCATTGCTGCTAACATTTTATTTAACTTCTGATAACTAGGTATAGCCTACTTTTTATTACTCTCTTTTTTGATAGATATCTTTTCTTCTTTACTTTTTGTTTTTAAGATGTGCTTTTTCAGATTTAGGGGCAGGGTTTAGAGCATCCTTAATTATACTCCATAAGGAAAAAGTCTCAATAGCCATCTTTTCGGAGCCATATTTAGCATGGTGAGTTTTTAGTTGTTTTCCTACTCTCTCCCTGGTATCTAAGTCAGCAGTGTCTTCTTCTGGAAACCAGGGAGAGTGTTTTTGTAGAAATGAAAAAAATGAATGAACATTGGATTTTTTAACTTTAATTTTTCATTTAGTTAGCAACTGCAGGATTATTTTTATGAAAAGCTGCCTTTTTTTTTTATTTACTGTTACCTATGTCAGAAAATTAAGAATTATAGAAAAGTCTGTCTTGACAGAGGTTATATTTAGCCAAGGAGTGTCTTTTTTTTTAACCCTAAGATAGGAAAGTCTACCTTGTCCAGGGTTTTACCCTGGGCAAGGGGGGTTTACTGTTAAACACTAAGATAGCAGGTTATTTTTTAAACATCTTTAACACTTCCACACTTCTTTTTCTATCTATCTTATGTAGAGGGGTCCATGACACCCTGAGTGGGGGCCTGTCTATCCCGAAAACTGAACACTGGGGGAGACCTACCTTCAAATAGCCTGTTCAGGCACCAGTTGCCGGAGTCCAGCCCCAGTAGATCCAGGGAATTCGAAGTGGGGACGGAGTGGGCAAGGAAAAACTTATTTGTTTAGGAATATAAGAATAGATTAGGAAGAAATAGTATAGTAGGAAAATTAGATGGAGTAAAGAGGGCTTAATAACTTGGTTTATGGGGAAAGCCAATAAAATCTCAAGACAAGAGATCTGCACCATCTACGTGGGCCATTCACGTCCGCTTGAACCTCTAAAAGGGCCCCACCATGGGTCCTTTTTCTTTCAGAACTCAGGGCCAGTGCAAGTAGGTAGACTTAGTGAGCCTACCGCTCCAGGTGGGAATTTACCCTGTAGATAAAGTACAAGAGGACAGAGAGAGAGAGAGACATGGGGGGAGCTAGATTTCCTTTTTTCAATGAAGGAGTTCACGAGAGAAAATCATCCGAGAGGCTTTTCTGAGAAAATTGCTCCAACTTTATTTTTCACAAGACTCTTTTTTATACAAATGAAGAGCAATGGGTATACAAGTTTCGACAATGTCAGCAGCTCTGACTGTTATCGAGACCAGGCTTATTCTCTGCATACCTAGTTGTATACACAAGTCTTAGGTAATTTATATCATCTTCTGGGCAAAAGACCATTTCAACAGTTTACAGCTCTTTTCTGATAAGTGTTATTTTTTCCAAGGTCTGGAGCCATTCTTGGGGGGCACTAAACAAAGTTGCATTCTTACATGGAAAGGACACAGCAAGCATCGGGGACTATAATGATTTATATAAGAAAGCAATAACTCAAAAGCCTAGTATTGCTAACATCAAAAAAACTACTACATATCTTTTTTAAATGTTTGTAAAGTTGAAACTTTCAGGTGCAAATCAGGAGGTCTGGCAACAATTGTTGAGTTATCCATGAAATCCGTCACCAATATGAAATTGAAAAGGCTCTGAAATTTTAAGATACTTTAAGACTTTTGTGCCTCTCACACTTGGGAGGTTGTGAGCAATTCAAAGCTTGCAGGAGGTCAAGGGGATTTGTTAGGCAGGCTAGAGTCTTATCAAAAAGGAGTTGGGCTGGACCACTCCTATCAAATGAAGAAGGCCAAAGCCCTGAATTAACTTTATCTGGGAAAACTCAGAAAATAATGGGAAAACAGAGAAACTCTTAATTTGGGGGGCAAATATTCAGGAAACACCTGGGAGAAATCTGATGACTCAAATTGCCCTACCATCTGAGTTTGCCACGTGACCCTGTCACAGGAGGGATTCCTCGCTCTGGCTCCCAACATGTCGGGGAACATCTTGAGTTGCAGCAAGAGAGTGAAGAATGCTTTTGAGGTCCAAGAAGGAAGGTGTGATTTCCCTCGACATGCCACAGTGGAAAAGGGCCTCATCGTGCCTGGAAGGGAGAACCTTCTGCTGTTTCTCGAGTTTCGGCAGGTCTCTCTCGAGTTATGACGGGGACCTCAGGAAACCCCTTGTGTGGCCTCAGGAGAGGCCAGTCTCTGTGAGAATGGCAAGGGACGTTTCCGGGTTACTCTCCAGTCAGTGTTGAGTCCTAAGTCCTCATCTGGAACTGCGGCCGGTCACTGAGGTTTCCTCGAAAGTGCTGACATGGGACTTGGGTCCCTCTGGAGTGTCCACAGGGGAGTCTGGCCTCGTCTCAAGTGGACAAGTACAGGCTCGCACTCCTTCTGCGTTTTAGCATCACTGTCAGGCTTCCTGTCGAGTTGACACAGGGATCTGTGACTTTCCCTTGAAGTGACGCCAGGGCTGTCACACTTGCCACAATGGGGTGTGTTGATCCTCAGGGTGACAGTCGAGGCAGTGCAGGGACATCAGGTTCACCTGGAGCGGACTGAGACTTCTGGAAGTTCTTTTGGCCTTATGACAAGATGCCTGGAGTTACTCTCGACTCTCCTGTAGAGAGCACCTCCTACTGAATGTGATGGGAACGCCAGGAATCCTTTCCCGACGAAGCAGGGAAAAGAACCCTAATCTTGAGCTGTGGAAGGGACAACGGGACTCATCTGGAGTTGTGGCGGGACCCTCGGGGTTCCTCTAAAGTGGAGGCGCGTGTGTCGGGGAAATACTTGAGTTGCAGCAAGGGAATGAAGGACCCTTTTGAGGTCCAAGAGGGAAGGTGTGATTTCCCTCGACATGCCGCAGCAGAAAAGAGCCTAATCACGCCTGGAAGGGAGAACCTCCTGGTGTTTCTCGAGTTCCAACAGGTCCCTCTCACGTTATGACTGGGACCTCAGGGACCCACTTGCGTGGCCTCAGGAGAGGCTAGTCTCCGTGTGAATGTGAGGGACCTTTCAGGATTCATCTTCAGTCGGTGGCTGGTATTAAGTCCTCGTCAGGAGTTGCAGCCAGACCCTGAGGTCTCCTCGAAAGTGTTGACATGGGACGTGGGTCCCTCTGGAGTGTCCACAGGGGAGTCAGGCCTCATCTCGAGTGGAGACATGCACGCCCGCTCTCCTCCTGAGCTGTAGCAGCACTGCCAGGCTTCCTGACGAGTTGACACAGGGATCTGTGGCTTTCCCTCGAGGTTCCATTAGGGCTGTCACATGCCACCATGGGGTGAGTCGATCCTCGGGGTGACAATCAAGGTAATGCAGGGACATCAGGTTCATCTGGAGTGGACTGAGACTTCTGAGGCTGTTTTGGCCTGGGGGCACGACCCCTGGAGTTTCTCTCAACTCTCTTGTGGAGAGCATATCCTCCTGAGATGCGAAGGGAACACTGGGAATCCATTCCCAACAAAGAAGGTAAAGGAACCCTCATCTTGAGCTGAGGAAGAGAAAACGGGACTCCTTTCGAGTTGTGCTGGGACCCTCGGGGTTCCTCTCATGTGGAGGCACTTGTGTCGGGGAACTTCTCGATTCACAGCAAGGAAGTGAAAGACCCTTTGGAGGTCCAAGAGCGAAGGTGTGATTTCTCTTGACATGCTGCAGCAGAAAAGACCTCATCCCTCCTGGAAGGGAGAACCTCCTGGTGTTTCTCGAGTTCAGGCAGTTCCCTCTCGAGTTAAGACGGGGACCTCAGGGACCCGCTCGTGTGGCCTCAGGAGAGGCCAGTCTCCATGCGAATGGCGAGCGATGTCTCAAGATTCCTTTCCAGTCGGTGGTTCGTCCTAAGTCCTCGTGTGGAGCTGCGGCAGAACCCTGAGTTTTCCTCGAAAGTGCTGACATGGTACTTGGGTCCCTCTGGAGTGTCAACAGGGGAATCAGGCTTCGTCTTGAGTGGAGACATGCATGCCCGCTCTCCTCCTGAGCTGTAGCAGCACTGTCAGTCTTCCTGTCAAGTTGAAACAGGGATCTGTGCCTTTCCCTCTAGGTGCAACCAGGGCTGTCACACGTGCCAACATAGGCTGAGTCGATCTTCGGGGTGAGAGTCGAGGCAGTGCAGGGACATCAGGGTCATTTGGAGTGGACTGAGACTGCTGAGGGTCTTTTGGCCTTGTGGCAGGACCCTTGGAGTTCCTCTCTGCTCTACTTTGGAGAGCACCTCCTTCTGAGATGTGACGGGAACACCTGGAATCCATTCACGAAGAAGCAGGGAAAGGAACCCTCATCTCGAGCTGAGGTGGGGACAATGGGGCTCCTCTTGAGTTGTGGCACGAACCTCGGGGTTCCTCTCCAGTGGAGGTGCGTGTGTTGGACAACTTCTAGAGTTGCAGCAAGGGAGTGAAGGACCCTTTCGAGGTCCAAATAGGAAGGTGTGATTTCCCTCGACATGCTGCAATGGAAAAGGGCCTCATCGTGCCTGGAAGGGAGAACCTCCTGGTGTTTCTCGAGTTGTGGCAGATCCCGCTCGAGTTATGACGGGGGGCTGAGGGACCCGCTCGTGTGGCCTCAGGACAGGCCAGTCTTCGTGGGAATGGCCAAGGACCTCTCGGGATTCCTCTCCAGTTGGTGGCGGGTCCTAAGTCCTCGTCTGCAGCTCCGGCCAGACCCTGAGGTTTCCTCGAAAGTGCCGACATGGACTTGGGTCCCTCTGGAGTGTCAACAGGGGAATCAGGCCTCGTCTCGAGTGGAGACATGCACGCCCACTCTCCTCCTGAGCTGTAGAAGTACTGTCAGGCTTCCTGTCGAGTTGACACAGGGATCTGTGGCTTTCCCTCGAGGTGCCACCAGGACTGTCACATGTGCCACCAAGGGGTGAGTCGATCCTCAGGGTGACAGTTGAGGCACTGCAGGGACATCAGTTTCATCTGGAGTGGACTGAGAATTCTGGGGTTCTTGTGGCCTGCTGTCACGACCCCTGGAGTTAGAGCACCTCCTCCTGAGGTGCGAAGGGAACCCCAGGAATCCGTTCTCAATGAAGCAGGTAAAGAAACCATATCTTGAGCCAAGGAGGGGACAACGGGTCTCCTTTCGAGTTGTGGCCAGACTCTCAGGGTTCCTCTCAAGCGGAGGTGAGTGTGTCGAGGAACTTCTTGAGTCACAGCAAGGCAGTGAGGACACTTTCAAGGTCCAAGAGGGAAGCTGTGATTATCCTCGACATGCCACAGCAGAAAAGGGCCTCATTGTGGCTGGAAGGGACCACCTATTGGTGTTTCTCGAGTTGCGGCAGGTCACTCTTGAGTTACGATTGGGACCTCAGGGACCCGCTCGTGTGCCCTCAGGAGAGGCCAGTCTTCATGCGAATGGCGAGGGACCTCTCGTGATTCATCTCCAGTCGGTGACAGGTCCTAAGTTCTCATCTGGAGCTGCGGCCAGACTCTGAGGTTTCCTTGAAAGTGCTGACATGGGACTTGGGTCCCTCTGGAGTGCCACAGGAGAGTCAGGACTCGTCTCTAGTGGAGACATGCATGCCCGCTCTCCTCCTGAGCTGTAGCAGCACTGTCAGTCTTCCTGTCGAGTTGAAACATGGATCTGTGGCTTTCTCTCGAGGTGCCACCAGGGCTGTCACACGTGCCACCATGCAGTGAATCGATCCTCGGTGTGACAGTCGAGGCAGTGCAGGGACATCAGATTCATCTAGAGTGGACTGAAACTTCCGGGGTCTTTTAGCCTGGTGGCATGACCCCTGGAGTTCCTCTCGACTCTCCTGTGGAGAGCACCTCCTCCTCAGATGAGACGGGAATACTGGGAATCTGTTCCACACGAAGCAGGGAAGGGAACCCTCATCTCGAGCTGAGGAGGGGACAACGGGGCTCCTTTTGCATTGTGGTGGGACCCTCAGGGTTCCTCTCGAGTGGAGGAGCCTGTGTCAAGGAACTTCTTAAGTCGCAAAAAAAGCAGTGAGGGACCCTTTCAGGGTCCAAGAGTAAAGGTGTGATTTCCCTAGACATGCCGGAGCGGAAAATGGCCTCATCACGCCTGTAAGGGAGAACCTCCTGTTGTTTCTTGAGTTGCGGCAGGTCCCTCTCGAGTTACGACAGGGACCTTAGGTACCCGCTCTTGTGGCCTCAGGAGAGGCCAGTCTCCGTGCGAATGGCGAGGGACCTCTCGGGATTCCTCTCCTGTCGGTGGCGCGTCCTAAGTCCTCGTTTGGAGCTGCGGCCAGAACCTGAGGTTTCCTCGAAAGAGCTGACATGGGACTTGGGTCCCTCAGGGGTGTCCACAGGGGAGTCAGGCATTGTCTCGAGTGGAGACATGCACGCCCGTTCTGCTCCTGAACTGTAGCAGCATTGTCAGGCTTACTGTCGAGTTGACACTGGGATGTGTGTCTTTCCCTCTAGGTGCCACTAGGGCTGTCACACATGCCACCATGGGGTGAGTCGATCCTAGGGTGACAGTCAAGGCAATGCAGGGACATCAGGTTAATCTAGAGTGGACTGAGACTTCTGGGGGTCTTTGGCTTGGTGGCACCACCCCTGGGGTTCCTCTCAATGATCCTGTGGAGAGCATGTCCTCCTGAGATGCACCGGGAATGCCAGGAATCCTTTCCTGAAGAACAGAGAAAGGAACCCTCATCTCGAGCTGAGGAGGGGACAACGGGGCTCCTCTTGAGTTGTGGCGGGACCCTCAGGCGGGGTTCCTCTCCAATAGAGGTGCGTGTGTCAGGGAACTTCTTGTGTTACGCAAGGGAGTAAAGGACCCTTTCAAGGTCCAAGAGGGAAGGTGTGATTTCCCTCGACATGCCTCAGCAGAAAATGACCTCATTGAGCCTGGAACAAAGAACCTCCTGGTGATTCTCGACTTGTGGCAGGTCCCTCTCGAGTTATGATGGGGACCTCAGGGACCTGCTCATTTGGCCTCAGGAGAGGCCAGTCTTCAAGCAAATTGCGAGGGACCTCTCGGGATTCCTCTTCAGTCAGTGGCGGGTCCTAAGTCCTCCTCTGGAGCTGCGGCCGGTCCCTGAGGTTACCTCGAAAGTGCTGAAACAGGACTTGGGTCCCTCTGGAGTGTCCAAAGGGGAGTCAGGCCTATTCTCGAGTGGAGATATGCACACCTGCTCTCCTCCTCAGCTTTAGCAGCACTGTCAGGCTTCCTGTCGAGTTGACTCACAGATCTGTTGCTTTGCCTCGACATGCCACCAGGGTTGTCACACGTGCCACCATGGGTTGAGTCGATCCTCAGGGTGACAGTCGAGGCAGTGCAGGGACATCAGGTTCATCTGGAGTGGACTGAGAACTCTGAGGGTCTTTTGGCCTGGTGGCACGATGCTTGGATATCCTCTCGACTCTTCTGTGGACAGCACCTCCTCCTGAGATGCGAATGGAGCACCAGGAATTCGTTCCCGATGAAGCAGGGAAAGGAACCCTCATCTCGAGCTGAGGAGGGGACAATGGGGCTCCTCTTGATTGGTGGTGGGACCCTCAGGTTCCTCTCGAGTGGAGACGCATGTGTTGTGGAACTTCTTGAGATGCAGCAAGGGAATGAAGGAACTTTTTGAGGTCCAAGAAGGAAGGTGTGATTTCCCGCAACATGCCACAGCAGAAAATGACCTCATCTCACCTGGAAGTTAGAATCTTCTGGTTTTTCTCGAGTTGTGGCTGGTCCCTCTCACATTACAACTGGGAACTCAGGGACCCACTTGTGTGGCCTCAGGAGAAGCCACCCTCCATGCGAATGGCGAGGTCCCTCTCAGGATTCCTCGTTATCAGTGCCAGGTTCTAAGTCCTCAACTGGAGCTGAGGCTGGAACCTGAGGTTTCCTCAAAAGTGCTGACATTGGTCTTCAGTCCCTCTGGCATGTCCATAGGGGATTCTGGCCTCGTCTCGAGTGGAGACATGCACTTTTGCTTTCCTCCTGAGCTTTTGGAGCACTGCCAGGCTTCCCGTCAAGTTGACACAGGGACTTCTGGCTTTCCCTCGAGGTGCCAAAGGGCTGTCACACGTGCCACCAAGGAGTGAGTCAATCCTCGGGGTGCCAGTTGAGGCAGTGCAAGGAAATCTGGTTCATCTGGAGTGGCCTGAGACTTCTGGGTGTCTTTTGGCCTGGTGGCACAACCCCTGGAGTTCCTCTCGACTCTCCTGTGGAGAGCACCTCCTTCTGAGATGGGACACGAATGCCTGGAATCCTGTCCCAACGAAGCAGGGAAAGGAACCGTCATCTCAAGGTGAGAAGCGGACAACAGAGCTCCTCTTGAGTTTGGCGGGACCCTCTGTGTTCCTCTCGAGTAGAGATGTGTGTGTCCGTGTACTTCATTAGTGGCAGCAAAGGAGTGAAGGACCATTTTGAGGTCCAAGAGGGAAGGTTTGATTTCCCTCAACATGCCGCAGCAGAAAAGGGCCTCATAAGAACCTGTTGGTTTTTCTCAAGTTGTGGCAGGTCCATCACAAGTTATGACGGGGACCTCAGGGACCCACTCGTGTGGCCTCAGGACAGGCCAGGCTCCATGCGAATGGTGAGAGGCCTCTCAGGATTCTCCTCTGCTGGGATCCAGCTCTGGTGAATCCAGGGATATTCAAAGCTCAGACGGAGCAGAAGGATAGGAAAGGACAGGACAGGATAGGACAGGAAAACGCAAGACAGGAGAGTATTGTGGAAAATTAGAGGAGTAAAGGAGGCTGAATAACTTGGTTTATGGGGAAGGCCAATAAAATCTCAACACAAAAGATTTGTACCATCTGCATAGGCCACCGATGTTCGCTTGAATCCCTAAAGTGGTCCCACCATGCGCCCTTTTCTTGCAGGTCTTAGGGCCAGGGCAAGTAAGCAGACGTGGTGAGCACCCGCGGCTCCAGTTGGGAATTCAGCCTGGAATTATAGTACAAGAGGACAGAAACAAAGAGACATGGGGGGAGCCAGATTTCTCTAAAGAAGGAGTTTAAGAGAGGGAGCCATCTGAGAAACTGGTCAGAGAAGCTGGTCTGAGAAAACTGTTCCGAAAATGTCTTCTGAGAAAGCTGGTCTGGAAACGGGTCAGAGAAAACTGGTCCAAACTTTATTTTTCACAAGCCCTTTTTATACAAATGAAGATCAATGGGTATTCACATTTTGCCAATGTCAGCAGCCCTGACTCTTATCGAGACCATGCTTATTCTCTGCATACCTAATTGTATACACAAGTCTTAAGTAATTTATATCCTCTTCTGGCCAAAAGGCCAATTCAACAATTTACAGCCCTTTTCTGATAAGTGTTATTTTTTCCAAGGTATGGCACAATTCTCAGGAGGCACTAGAAAAAGTTGCATTTTTACATAGCAAGGGCACAGCAAGAAAGAGGGAGTACAATGATTTATAAAAGAAAGCAATTAACTCAAAAGCCTGGTGTTGCTAACATCAAAAAACTACTACATATCTTTTCCCAAATATTTTTTGTATAGCAGAAACTTCCAGGTGCAAATAAGGACGTCTGGCAGCGATCACTGAGGCAACAGTGAAATCCATATCACTAATAGGGCTTTGGCTCTAAGAAAAAGTTGTAACTTTAAAACACTTCAAGGCCTTTTTGACCCTCACAGTTGGGGTGTTGTGAGCAATTCACAAGCTTGTAAAACGTCAGGGGAACATGTTTAGGCAGGCTAGAGCATTATCAACAGGGGGTTGGGCTGAAAAAATCCTTTCAAATGCAGGAAGCTAAAGCTTTGAATTAACTCTTTATGAAAGACGGTCAGAGAAATGGGAAAACAGACAAATTCTTATTTTTTGGGGTACATGCTCAGGAAAAACCAGAGAGAAATCTGACAACACAAATTGGTTGCCATCTGAGAGTGTCACGTGACCCTGTCACGGGTGGGATTCCTCACGCTGGCCACCGACATCACTCCAGTCGGTGCCGGGTGATAAGTCCTCATCTGCAGCTGAGGCCGGAACATGAGGTTTCCTCGAAAGTACTGACATGGGCCTTGGGTCTCTCTTAGGTGTCCACAGGGGAGTCTTGCCTCGTCTCCAGTGGAGACATGCATTTCTGCTTTCCTTGTGAGCTGTTCCAGCACTGCCAGGCTTCCCTGTCGAGTTGACACAGGGACCTGTGGCTTGTCCTCGTGGTGACTCAGGGCTATCACCCGTGCCACCATGGGGTGAGTTGATCCTCAGGGTGACAGTCGGGGCAGTGCAGGGAAATCTGGTTCATCTGGAGTGGACTGAGACTTCTGGTGGTCTTTTGGACTGGTGGCACAACCCCTGGAGTTCACCTCAACTTTCCTGCTGAGAGCACCTCATCCTGAGATGTGACAGGAATGCTGGGAATCCTGTCCAGAAGAACCAGGGAAAGAACCCTCATCTCAAGGTGAGGAGGGGACAACGGTGCTCTTCTTGAGTTGTGGTGGGACCCTCAGTGTTCCTCTCTAGTGGAGACGCATGTGTCAGGTTTTCTTGAGTCACAACAAGGGAGTGAAGGACCCTTTCGAAGTCCAAGAGGGAAGATGTGAATTCCCTCGACATGCTGCAGAGGAAAAGGGCCTCATCTCGCCTGGAAGGGAGAACCTCCTGGTTTTTATCGAAATTCAGCAGGTCCCTCTCGAGTTATGACGGGGACCTCAGGGACCCGCTCCTGAGGCCTTAGGAGAGGCCAGGCTCCATGAAAATGGTGAGGGGCCTCTCGGGATTCCTCGTCAGTCAGTGCCAGGTCTGACGTCCTTATCTGGAACTGAAGACAGAGCCTGAGGTTTCCTCGAAAGTGCTGACATTGGTCCTGGTTCCCTATGGAGTGTCCACAGGGGAGTCTGGCCTCATCTCGAGTGGAGACATGCAGTTCCGCTTTCCTCCTGAGCTTTTGCAGACTGCCAGGCTTCCTGTCATGATGACACATGAACCCGTGGCTTTCCTTCGAGGTGCCATAGGTCTGTGTCATGTGCCACCATGGGGGGCGTCGAAACTCGGGGTGACAGGCGAGGCAGTACAGGGAAATCTGGTTCATCTGGAGTGGACTGAGACTTCTAGTGGACTTTTGGCCTGGTGGAACAAACCCTTGAGTTCCTCTCGACATTCCTGTTGAGAGCACCTCTACCTGAGATGCGAAGGGAATGCCGGGAATCCTGTCCCAACGAAGCAGGGAAAGGAACCCTCATCTTGAGCTGAGGAAGGGACAACGGGGCTCCTCTTGAATTGTGGTGGGACCTTCGGTGTTCCTTTTGAGGGGAGAAGCGTGTGTTGGGGTTTTTCGTGAGTCGCAGCAAGGGAATGAAGGACCCTTTCGAGGTCCAAGAGGGATGGTGTGATTTCCCTCAACATGCTGCAGCAGAAAAGGGCCTCATCTCGCCTGGAAGTGAGAACCTCCTGGTTTGTCTCAAGTTGTGGCAGGTCCCTCTCATGTTTCGATGGGGACCTCAGGGACCCACTCATGTGGCCTCAGGAGAGGCCACTCCCCATGCAAATCATGAAGAGCTCCTCGGGATTCCTCTCTAGTCGGTGCTGGGTCCTACATCTTCATTGGGAGCTGAGGTCAGAACCTGAGGTTACCTCGAAAGTGCTGACATGGGTCTTTGGTCCCTCTGGAGTGTCCACAGGGGAGTCTGGCCTCATCTTGAGTGGAGACATGCACTTCCACTTTGCTTCTGAGCTGTTGCAGCACTGCCAGGCTTCCCGTCAAGTTTACAGAGGAACCTCTTGTAGGGGGCCAGCATGAAGAATCCCACCCATGACAGAGTCCCGTGGTAGACTCAGATGGCAGGGCAATTTGAGTCATTGGGGTTCCCCCTGGTTTTTCCTGAGCATGTACCCCCCAAAATAATAATTTTTTTGTATTTGTCTGTTTCCCCACTATTCTCTTCCATTTTCTTGAAAAGAGTTAATTCAAAACTTGGCTTCCAGCATTTGAAAGGAGTGTTTCAACCCAACCCCCCTTTGATAATGCTCTAGCTGCCTAAACAGGTTCCCTTTATCTTTTACAAGCTTGTGAATTGCTCACAACCCCCCAATTGTGAGGGGCAAAAAGGCCTGGAAGTGTTTTAAAGTTACAAACTTTTTCTAAGAGCCAAAGCCCTATTAGTAATATGGATTTCACTGTTGCCTCAATGATCACTGCCAGGCGTCCTTATTTGCACCTGGAAGTTTCTGCTATACAAACAATATTTAGACAAAGATATATAGCAGTTTTTTTTTCTGATGTCAGTAACACTAGGCTTCTTAGTTAACTGCTTTCTTTTATAAATCATTGTACTCCCTCTTGCTTGCTGTGTCCTTGCTATGTGAGAATGCAGCTTTGTTTAGTGCCTCCTGAGAATTATGCCAGACCTTGGAAAAAATAACACTTATCAGAAAAGAGCTGTAAATTATCGAATTGGCCTTTTGGCCAGAGGGCGATGTAAATTACCTAAGACTTGTGTATACAATTAGGTATGCAGAGAATAAGCCTGGTCTCAATAAGAGTCTGGGCTTCTGTCATTGCCAAACTTTGTGAAACCCATTGATCTTTATTGCATAAAAAGGACATGTGAAAAATAAAGTTTGGACTAGTTTTTCTCAGGAAAAGTTTCTCTGAGCAGTTTTTCCAGATCAGCTTTTCTCAGACCAGTTTTGTGGACCAGTTTCTCAGAAGACTCACTTTCCCGAACTCCTTCTTTAAAGATGTCTGGGTCCCCTTTTTCTCTCTGTCTCTGTCCTCTTGTACTCTAATTCCAGGCTGAATTCCCATCTGGAGTGGGAGGCTCACCACGTCTACTTACTTGCCCTGGTTCTAAGTTCAGTGAGAAAAAGGACCCATGGTGAGGCCCATTTAGAGACTCAAGTGGATGCCGTTGGCCCATGTAGATGGTGCAAATCTCTTGTCTTGAGATTTTATTGACTTTCTCCGTAAACAAAGTTATTCAGCCCCCTATTTTTTTTTTTACTAATTTCCTACTATCATATCCTATCCTGAGCTGTCCTATCCTATCATGTCCTGTTCTATCCGCCTGCTCCATCCCCTCTTTGAATATTGCTGGATCCTAAGGGACTGGACACCGGCAACCTGTGGCTTTACCTCAAGGTGCCACAGGGCTGTCACACGTGCGACCATGGTGTGAGTCAATCCTCGGGGTGCAAGTCAAGGCAGTGCAGGGAAATCTGATTCATCTGGAGTGGACTGAGCTTCCTGCGGGTCTTTTCACCTGGTGGCACGACCCCTGGAGTTCCTCTCAACTTTCCTGTTGAGAGCAACTCCTCCTGAGATGCGACACAATCACCGGGAATCCTGTCCCGAGGAAGCAGGGAAAGGAACCCTCATCTCGAGCTGAGGAGGGGACAACGGGGCTCCTCTTCAGATGTGGTGGGACCCACAGTGTTCCTCTCGAGTGGATACGTGTGTGTCAGGATACTTCTTGAGTCGCATTAAAGGATTGAAGGACCCTTTTGAGGTTTAAGAGGGAAGGTATGATTTTCCTCCACATGCCACAGCAGAAAAGGGCCTCATCTCGCCTGGAAGGGAGAGCCTCCTGGATTTTCTCGTGTTGCGGCAAGTTCCTCTCGAGTTACGACGGGGACATAAGGGACCTGCTCATGTGGCCTCAGTGGAGGCAGGCTCCATGCAAATGGCGAGGGGACTCTCGGGATTCCTCTCCAGTCATTGTCGAGTCTTAAGTTCTCATCTGGAGCTGAGGCCAGAACCTGAGGTTTCCTCCAAAGTGCTGACATGGGTCTTGGGTTCCTCTGGAGTGTCCACAGGGAAGTCTGTCTTCGTCTCGAGTGGAGACATGCACTTCCGCTTTCCTCCTGAGCTTTTGCAGCACTGCCAGGTTTCCTGTAGTCTTGACACAGGTACCTGTGGCTTTCTCTCGAGGTGCCAAGGGGCTGTCACCTGCTCTACCATGGGGTGAGTCAATCCTCGGGGTGCCAGTCAAGGCAGTGCAGGGAAATCTTGTTCATCTGGGTGGATGGAGACTTCTGGCCATCTTTTGGCCTGGTGTTCCAACCCCTGGTGTTCCTCTCGACTTTCCTGTTGAGAGCATGTCCTCCTGAGATGAGATGGGAATGCCGGGAATCCTGTCCCAATGAAGCAGGGAAAGGAACCCTCATCTCGAGCTGAGGAGGGGACACCGGGGCTCCTCTTGATTTGTGGCTGGACCCTCAGTGTTTCTCTCGAGTGCAGATGCATGTTGTGGGGTACTTCGTGAGATGCAGCAAGGGAGTGAAGAACCCTTTTGAGGTCCAAGATGGAAGCTGTGATTTCCCTCGACATGCCGCAGCAGAAAAGGGCCTCATCTTGCCTGGAAGGTGAGATGAGGCCATCTGCATAGGCCACCGGTGTCTGCTTGAATCACTAATGGGGCCCCACTGTGGGTCCCTTTTCTCGCAGATCTTAGAGCCAGGGCAAGTAAGCAGACGTGGTGAGCCCTGACCCACCCCCCACCCCCCACCCCCCCGATATTGGGTGTTCAACCTGGAATTATAGTACAAGAGGACAGAAACAAAGAGACATGCAGGGAGCCAGATTTCTCTAAAGAAGGAGGTTGAGAGAGCGAGCCATCTGAGATACTGGTCCAAGAAGCTGGTCTGAGAAAACCAGTCTGATAAACTGTTGTGTAAAAGCTGGTCCAAACTTTATTTTTCACAAAGCCTTTTTATATAAATGAAGATCAATGGGTTTCACAAATTTAACAATGTCAGCAGCCCTGACTCTTATCGAGATCAGGCTTATTCTCTGCATACCTAATTGTATACACAAGTCTTAGGTAATTTACATCGTCTTCTGGCCAAAAGGCCAATTCAAAAATTTGCAGCACTTTTCTGGTAAGTGTTATTTTTTCCAAGGTCTGGTGCCACTCTAGGGAGGCACTAACCAAAGTTGCATTCTTACATAGCAAGGACACAGCAAGCAAGCAGAAGTACAATGATTTATAAAAGAGAGCAATTAACTCAAAAGCCTAGTGTTACTGACATCAAAAAGCTACTAAAATCTTTTTTCAAATATTGTTTGTATAGCAGAGACTTCCAGGTGCAAATAAGGAGGTCTGGCAGCAATTGTTGAGGCAACAGTGAAAACCCTATTACTGATAGGTCTTTGGCCCTTAGAAAAAGTTTGTAGCTTTAAAACACTTCAAGGCATTTTTGCCCCTCACAGTTAGGGGGTTGTGAGCAATTCACAAGCTTGTAAAAGGTCAGGGGAACCTGTTTAGGCAGGATAGAGCATTATCAAAGGGGGTAGGGCTGAAACACTCCTTTCAAATGCAGGAAGCTAAAGCTTTGAATTAACTCTTTCTGAGAGAAACTGTCCGAGAATAGTGGGAAAACAGACAAATACAGAAAAATTCTTATTTTGGGGGGTACATACTCAGGAAAAACCAGGGAGAAATCCAACAACTGAAATTGCCCTTCCATCTGAGTGTGCCATGTGACTCTGTCACGGGTGGGATTCCTCACGCTGGCCCCCAACAGCGGGGAAGCCTGTCCGACGAAGCAGAGAAATGAACCCTCATCTCAAGCTGAGGAGAGGACAACAGGGCTCCTCTTGACTTGTGGCAGGACTCTCGAGGTTCCACCAGTGTGGAGACACATGTTTTGGGGTACTTCGTGTGTCACAGCAAGGGAGCGAAGGACACTTTCGAGGTCCAAGAGGGAAGATGTGATTTCCCTTGAAATGCCAGAGCAGAAAAGGTCATCATCATGCTTGGAAGGGAGAACCTCCTGGCTTCTCTCGTGTTGTGGCAGGTCCCTCTCGAGTTATGACGGGGACCTCAGGGACCCACTCGTGTGGCCTCATGAGAGGCCAGGATCCATTTGAATGTCTATGGGCCTCTCTGGATTCCTCTCCAGTGAATGCCGGGTCATAAGTCTTCCTCTGGAGCTGAGGCCAGAACCTGAGGTTTCCTCAAAAGTGCTGACATGGGTCTGGGGTCCCTCTGGAGTGTCCACAGTCGAGAAAATAACCCTTATCTCAAGTGAGGGGGGGACACCGGAGCTCCTCTTCATTTGTGGCTGGACCCTCGGTGTTCCTCTCGAGTGGAGATGCGTGTTGCGGGGTACTTCGTGAGATGCAACAAGGTAGTGAAGGACCCTTTTGAGGTCCAAGAGGAAAGGTGTGATTTCCCTCGACATGCAGTAGCAGAAAAGGGCCTCATCTCACCTGGAGCGGAGAACCTCCTAGTTTTGCTCGAGTTGTGGCAGGTCCGTCTTGAGTTACAACAGGGACTTCAGGGCCCTGTTGGTGTGGCCTCAGGAGAGGCCAGCCTTCATGGATATGGCGAAGGGCCTCTCGAGATTCGTCTCAAGTCGGTGGCGGGTCCTAAGTCCTCATCTGGAGCTGAGGCCAGAACCTGAGGTTTCCTCGAGAGTGCTGACATGGGTCTTGGGTCCCTCTGGAGTGTCCACAGGGGAGTCTGGCTTCATCTCGAGTGGAGACATCCACGCCCGCTTTCCTCCTGAGCTGTTGCAGCACTGCCAGGCTTCCCATCGAGTTGACACAGGGACCTGGGCTTTCCCTTGAGGTGCCACAGAGCTGTCACATGTGGCACCATGCGGTGAGTCAATCCTCGGGGTAACAGTCGAGGCAGTGCAGGGAACTCTGGTTCATTTGGAGTGGATGGAGACTTCTGGCTGTCTTTTGGCCCGGTGTTTCAACCCCTGGAGTTCCTCTCGGCATTCCTGTTGAGAGCACCTCTACCTGAGATGCGAAGGGAATGCCGGGAATCCTTTCCTGACAAAGCAGAAAAAGGAAGCCTCATCTTGAGCTGGGGAGGGGACACTGGGGCTCCTCTTGATTTGTGACTGGACCCTCAGTATTGCTCTCGAGTGGAGATACGTGTTGCGGGGTACTTCGTGAGATGCAGCAAGGGAGTGAAAGACCCTTTCGAGGTCCAAGAGGGAAGATGTTATTTCCCTCGTCATGCCGCAGCAAAAAAGGGCATCATCTCGCCTGGCAGGGAGAACCTCCTGGTTTTACTTGAGTTTTGGCAGATCCCTCTAGAGTTACAACGGGGACCTTGGGAACTGCTGGTGTGGCCTCAGGAGAGGCTAGGCTCCATGGGAATGGCGAGACACCTCTCGGGATTTTTCTACAATCGGTGTCAGGTCCAAGGTCCTCGTCTGGAGCTGAGGCCGGAACCTGAGGTTTCCTCCAAAGTGCTGACACGGGTCTTGGGTCCCTCTTGAGTATCCCCAGGTGAGTCTGCCCTTGTCTTGAGTGGAGACATGCACTTCTGCTTTCCTTTTGAGTTGTTGCAGCATTGCCAGGCTTTCCTTCGAGTTGACACAGGGACCTGTGGCTTTCCCTCGAAGCGCCACAGGGCTGTCACACATGCCTTCATGGGGTGATTCGAACCTCAGGGTGACAGTAGATGCATTGCTGTTAAATTTGGTTCATCTGGAGTGGACTCAGACTTCTGGTGGTCTTTTGGCCTGGTGGCACAATCCCTGGAGTTTCTCTCAACTTTCCTGTTGGGAGCACCTCCTCCTGAGATGCGACAGAAACACCAGGAATCATGTCCCGACAAAGAGGGAAAGGAACCATCATCGACGGGAACACCAGGTGCCACTGTGCATCCCCGGTGGATCCAGGGATATTCAAAACTCAGATGGAGTGGGCAGATAGGAAAGAACAGGACATGATAGGACAGGATAGCTCAAGACAGGATAATATAGTGGGAAATGTTAGGAGTAAAGGAGGCTGAATAACTTGGTTTACGGAGAAGGCCAATAAAATCTCAAGACAAGAGATTTGAACCATCTGAGTGGGCCACCAGCTTCCACTTGAATCTCTAAAGGGGCCCCACCGTGGGTTCCTTTTCTCGCAGATCTTAGAGCCAGGGCAAGTAAGCAGACGTGGTGAGCTCCCCCCCGCCCCCCACTCCAATTGGGAATTCAGCCTGGAATTATAGTACAAGAGGACAGAAACAAAGAGACATGGGGGGAGCCAGATTTCTCTAAAGAAGGAGCTTGAGAGAGGAAACCATCTGAGAAACTGGTCCGACAAGCTGGTCTGAGAAAACCGGTCCGATAAACTGCTCCAAGAAAGTTGGTCCAAACTTTATTTTTCACAAGCCCTTTTTATACAAATGAAGATCAATGGGTTTCACAAATTTAGCAACGTCAGCAGCCCCAACTCTTATCGAGACCAGGCTTATTCTCTGCATACCTAATTGTATACACAAGTCTTAGGTAATTTACATCATCTTCCGGCCAAAAGGCCAATTCAAAAATTTACAGCTCTTTTCTGATAAGGGTTATTTTTTCCGAGGTCTGGTGCCATTCTCGGGAGGCACTAAACAAAGTTGCATTCTTACATAGCAAGGACACAGCAAGCAAGAGGGAGTACAATGATTTATAAAAGAGAGCAATTAACTCAAAAGCCTAGTGTTACTAACAAAAAAAAAATACTAAAATCTTTTTAAAATATTGTTTGTATAGCAGAGACTACCAGGTGCAAATAATGAGGTCTGGCAGCAATTGTTGAGGCAACAGTTAAAATCCTATTACTGATAGGACTTTGGCACCTAGAAAAAGTTTGTAACTTTAAAACCTTCAAGGCCTTTTTGCCCCTCACAGTTAGGGGGTTGTGAGCAATTCATAAGCTTGTAAAAGGGGAACCTGTTTAGGCAGGCTACAGCATTATCAAAGGGGGGTTGGTCTAAAACACTCCTTTCAAATGCAGGAAGCCAAAGATCTGAATTAACTCTTTCTGAGAGAAACTGTCATAGAATAGTGGGGAAACAGACAAATACAGACAAATTCTTATTTTGGGGGCTACATGCTCATGAAAAACCAGGGAGAAATCTGATAACACAAATTGCTCTGCCATCTGAGTGTGCCATGTGACCCTGTCACAGGTGGGATTCCTCACACTGGCCACTGACAGCAGGGAATCCTGTCCCAATGAAGCAGAGAAACAAACCCTCATCTCGAGCTGAGGAGAGGACAACGGGGCTCCTCTTCAGTTGTGGCAGGACCCTCAGTGTTCGTCTAGAGTGGAGACGCGTGTATTGGGGAACTGCTTGAGTTGCACCAAGGGAGTGAAGGACACTTTTGAGGTCGGAGAGGGAAGATGTGATTTCCCATGACAAGCCAGAGTGGAAAAGGGCCTCATCTCGCCTGGAAGGGAGAACCTCCTGGTGTTTCTCCAGTTGCGGCAGTTCCTTCTCGAGTTACAAAGGGGACCTCAGAGAACCGCTTGTGTGGCCTCAGGAGAGGCCAGTCTCCGTGGGAATGGCGAAGGGCCTCTCGGGATTCCTCTCCAGTTGGTGTCGGGTCCTAAGTCCTCGTCTGGAGCTGAGGCTGAACCTTCAGGTTTCCTCAAAAGTGCTGACATCTGTCTTGGGTCCCTCTAGAGTGTCAACAGGGGAGTCAGGCCGCATCTGGAGGGGAGACATGCACGCCCGCTTTCCTCCTGAGCTATAGTAGCACTGTCAGGCTACCCATCGGGTTGACACAGGGATCTGTGGTTTTCCCTTGAGGTGCCACAAGGCTGTCACACAGGCCTCCATGGGGTGAGTCAATCTTTAGGGTGACAGTCGATGCAGTGCAGGGAAACCAGGTGCATCTTCATGGACTGAAACTTCTGGGGGTCTTTTGGCCTGGTTGCACGACCTCTGGAGTTCCTCTCGACTGTCCTGTTGAGATCATCTCCTCCTGAGATGCGATGGGAATGTGGGGAATCCTTTGCCGATGAAGCAGGGAAAGGAACCCTCATCTCGAGCTGAGGAGGGGACAACAGGGCTCCTCTTGAGTTTTATTGGGACCCTTGGGGTTCCTCTCAAGTGAAGACGTGTGTGTCGGGGAACTTGCTGAGTCACAGCAAGGAAATGTAGGACCCTTTCAAGGTCCAAGAGGTAAGGTGTGATTTCCCTCGACATGCCTCAGTGGAAAAGGGCCTCATCGCGCCTGGAAGGGATAACCTCCTGGTGTTTCTCGAGTTGCCACAGGTCCCTATCGAGTTACAACGGGGACCTTAGAGACCCGCTCATGTGGCCTCAGGAAAGGCCAGTCTCAGAGCAAATGGCGAGGGACCTCTCAGGATTCCTCTCCAGTGGGTGCCGGGTCCTAGGTTCTCGTCTGGAGCTGAGGTCAGACCCTGAGGTTTCCCTGAAAGTGCTGACATGGGTCTTTGGTCCCTCTGTATTTTTCACAGGGGAGTCTGGCCTCATCTCGGGTGGAGACATGCACGCCCGCTTTCCTCCTGAGCTGTAGCAGCACTGTCAGGCTTCCTGTCAACTTGACACAGGGATCTTTGGCTCTCCCTTGAGGTGCCTCAGGGCTGTAATACGTGCCCCCATGTGGTGAGTGGATACTCGGCGTGACAGTCGAGGCAGTTCAGGGAAATCAGGTTCATCTGGAGTGGACTGAGACTTCTGAGGTGTTTTGGCCTGGTGGCACGACCCCTGGAGTTCCTCTCGACTGTCCTGTTGAGAGCACCTCCTCCTGGGATGTGACAGGAACGCCGAGAATCCTTTCCCAATGCAGCAGGGAAAGGAACCCTCATCTTGAGCTGAGGAGGAGACAGTGGGGCTCCTCTTGAGTTTTTGCAGGTCCCTTAGTTTTCCTCCCAAGAGAAGCGTGTGTCAGGGAACTCTTGAGTCGCAGCAAGGGAATGAAGGACCCTTTTGAGGTCCAAGAGGGAAGGTGTGATTTCCTTAGACATGCAGCAATGGAAAAGGGCCTCATCTCTCCCGGAAGGGAGAACCTCCTGGTGTTTCCCGAGTTGTGGCAGGTCTCTCTCGAGTTATGACGTGGACCTCAGGGACCCGCTCGTGTGGCCTCAGCAGAAGCCAGTTTCCGTGTGAATGTCAAGGAGCCTCTCGGGATTCCTCTCCAGTTGCTGTAGAGTCCTAAGTCCTCATCTGGATCTGAGGCCGGACCCTGAGCTTTCCTCGAAAGTGATGACATGGGTCTTGGATCCCTCTGGAGTGTCCACAGGGGAGTCGGGCCTCATTTCCAGTGGAGACAGACACATCTGCTTTCCTCGTGAATTGTAGCAGCACTGTCAGGCTTCCTGTCGAGTTGACACAGGGATCTGTGACTTTTCCTCGAGGTGTCACAAGGCTGTCATAAGTGCCACCATGGTGTAAGTTGATCTTCGGAGTGACATTCGAGGCAATACAGGGAAATCAGGTTCATCTGCAGTGGACTGAGACTTCTGTGGGTCTTTTGGCCTGGTGACATGACCCCGGGAGTTCCTCTCATCTTTCCTGCTGAGAGCAGCTGAGGGAAGCTAATGTAACCGTGATAGGGAAGTGGAGACGTTCCTCTGTGAGCAACTCTCTACTCAGGCAGGAAAGATGCCTGCATGTGGGGCTTTTCTGCTGTGGAGTCTGGACACAGCGTTGAGATTAATGGTCCCTTGCAGAGCGAGGGAACCCTCTGTCTTGTTGGAGGAAAGGAAGCCCTGAACAGCCTCTAAGAATAAACAAGATCTTCACTTCCCTCTGCTGTGCGATAAAGTCTCTGCACATGAGCTGTAATAAAAAGACTGAGTCATGTAGATTGGTATGCGGAAAAGTGGTGGCTAGATAAAATAAACCACGGGCCACCTGCATTGTCCTTTGTTCCTCCGGCTGGAGTTGTTTGTGTGTGTTTGTCCTGTTTGTGTGTCGTCTTTGTGTCATTTCACTCGTAGCATCTGGCGCCCAAAGTGGGGCTCGAGTGAAACCGAAAGGGTAAGCAACCCCGGGGGGATTTTAGATCCATAGCAGGGGAACTTTGGGGAAATCATGGATAATTCCTCACCCTTGTGGGCATAGCAAGTGGATACTCAAGAATCTCATGGGGAATTCTTCACATTTGAGGGCATAGCAAAGGCAATCATGGGAAATTCTTCATCATTATGGGCACAATACATGGAGGTAGTCCAAGGACTTCTCCACTCCATAGGTGTCAAGGTCTCAACTCGCCGGTTGAGTGAGCTCTTTCACTTGGTGGAGCAACATTATTACTGGTTTCAGTATCAGACTAAGGTACAATTGAATTTAAAAGAATGGAAAATAGTTCAAAAGGAATTGAGAAAGCAGCTTCAAAAAGGCAATGTTATCCCTTTAAAATTATGGACTTTATGTACTGCTATAACTCAGGCTTTGTCTTTGTTATCTACTGATAGTGAAACTAAATCTTATGCTTCCATAAAGGAAGAAGTAATCTATGAGGATGTGCCAGACGCCAGTGGGGCTTCTATGCCCCTTAAAGGTAAAGACACCAATGATCCTCCTCCTGTGCATGCCGAGGCATCTGAGCGTTCTGAGTCAGATTCGGAGGCTTCTTCGGATTCATCAGAGAGAGACAAAGAAATTAAAGAAATGACCCATTTATTTCAGGAATGGTGGAAATCTCGTAAAGGCGAGAAAAAATCTACACCTTCTGCCCCTCCTTATGCCTCTCTTTTTCCCGCTGCGATCGATTGGCCTGATGTAGGCTGAGAACATCGTCGATCCTCATTTCCTTTATCTATGCTTTATGATGATGATTTACTTACTCCCCCTGGTTGTTCTATCGATCCTCTACAATTGTTTCCAATTTAGAGACAGCAGGAGGGCAACGTATTAAATGTCCAATACTCTCCTATAGAGTATAAATTCCTTAAAGATCTCAAGTCAGCGGTTGTGCAGTATGGTCCTCAGTCTCTTTTGTTTTGGGTATGTTGGATTCATTGGGGAAAGGCGAATTTATTATACCAATGGATTGGGAATCGATTGCTCAGGCCATCCTGGAGGGATCTCAATGGTTACAGCTTCGTAGCTGGTGGGAGGACGGAGCCAGGAAGCAGGCTGGGATTAATGAAGGACAGAATCCTCCTGGCCCTTTAGAGGATAAGCTTATGGGAGAGGGCCAATATCAAGCTTTAAGAGAACAAGCTCAATACACTGACCAGGACTTAGAACAAGTCCGCCAGGTTTTTTTACGTGCCTGGCACCACATGTGGTGCCTCTTTTGTTAAAACAATACAGGGCCCCAATGAGCCTTACACTGATTTTTTAGAAAGACTGAGGACTGCCATAGAATGAGCTGTGGGCAGAGACGAGATTGCTGAAATATCATTACAAACTATGGCATTTGAAAATGCAAATTCTGAATGCAAACACATACTTGTGCCATTGAAAGGACAGGATGCATCTGTGGCTGAATATATCAGAGCCTGCTCTGGAGTAGGAGGGACAGAGCATCAGGCTAACGTTTTTGCTACCGCCCTGGTAAAAGCTGTGAGACCGTGAAAGGGAGGTAATTGCTTCCATTGTGGAAAACCTGGCCATATGAAAAAGGAATGTTGGAAATTAAAAGCTGATCAAGGCGCAATTTCCAAGGACAAATCCTATACAGGGAGGAATAAAACTCCTTCCAGACTTGGCCGCTGATGTGAGAAGAGGTTTCATTGGACTAATGAATGCCACTCTAAAACAGATAAGATGTGCAACCCAATACTGGGAAACTACCCTGTGGGCCTGAGTCCTTGGGGCCCAGGAACAATACTGAGGACTCCTTCTTGCCCCCTGCTGTCCCACATGCCCCAACCCTGCTCCCTTCCAACAATCAATACGACTCAGTGTTCTCCTAAAGCTACTCAAATGATGGTTTCAGATTTACGGTCTGCGACTCCAGGAAGTGCTGCTGCTGACTTGCCGCTCACTGAAAATGTTCTTTTGTCTCCAGAGGTGGCATCTATAAATTAAGGACAAAGGTATTCGGCCTATTGCCTAAAGGCACTTTTAGCTTAATTTTGGGTCATAGCAGCGCAGCTTTTAGAGGTCTAACCATAATCCCTGGAGTAATAAACTCTGATTTTTTTGGAGAAATTTTAATTATGGCTTCAACTTCTATTACAGTTTCATTATTGGCTGGGGAACGCATTGCACAAATACTTCTCATACCTTATCATCCCTTTTCTGCTCTTCCTACTGAAAGGACTGGAGGCTTTGGGAGTACTGGGCCACATATATTTTGGGAGATGCTTATCAATGATTCTCATCCTGTTCTTCCTTTGATCATACAAGGAAAGAATTTTGAAGGATTAATAGACACAGGGGCAGATGTTTCAGTCATTTCCTCTCAACAATGGCCCCAAGACTGGAATAAAGAAAAGAGCCCTCTAATGGTAACAGGATTGGGCTCCATTGCAGATGTTTGGAAAAGCACTCGTCCCTTACAATGCCAGTTTCATAATGGAAAAACAGTTTTTGTCACTTTTTATATTGTTAATATACCTATTAATATATGAGGAAGAGATCTTCTCTCTCCTATGGGGGCTTCTGTAACCATTCCTTCGGAAAACTAGTGGCCACTGCTCAGATTCATCGAGAATTCCCATTAAAATGGATAATCAATACTCCAAAATGGGTTGAGCAGTGGCTGTTACCACAAATAAAGCTCTCAGCCTTAGAACAATTAGTATCAGAGCATCTTCAGCTTGGCCATATAGAGCCCTCTACTTCCCCCTGGAATTCTCCTGTATTTGTTATAAAGAAGAAATCTGGAAAGTGGAGGATGTTAACTGATTTAAGAGAAGTTAATAAACTTATTGAACCTATGGGAGCCTTGCAGTTGGGCCTTCCATCTCCAGCTCTTATTCCTCAAAATTGGTCCTTAATGGTACTGGATCTTAAAGATTTTTTTTTTTTACTATTCCTTTATAATTACAAGATAGAGATAAGTTTGCTTTCACAGTCCCTGTTCTAACCATGCTCAACCTGTTAAGCATTATCAATGGACAGTCTTACCACAGGGGATGATAAATAGTCCTACCCTATGGCAAGAGTTTATAGCTCATTCTTTACAGTCTGCCTGTCAAGATCACCCCAATTATATTCTATATTATTATATGGATGATCTCTTATTGGCAGCTCCTAGTATTGCTGAGCATGATGAATTCTTTTTAAAAGTACAGGAGACTTTAAAGCAATACAACTTGTATATAGCTCCAGAGAAAGTTCAAAAGGACTTTTCTATCTCTTATTTAGGGATGATATTAGAACAACATAGAATAAGACCCCAAAAATTACAAATTAGAATATATCATCTAAAAACCCTAAATTATTTTCAAAAATTATTGGGAGATATTAATTGGCTACTCCCAGTACTTGGGATTCCTACTTATCAATTACAACATTTATTCTCTACCTTAGAAGGAAACACAGCTTTAGATACTCCTCGAACATTAACTCCCTTGGCTTTACAGAAACTTCAGTTTGTTGAACAAAGATTAAATGATTGCTTCTTGACCTACATTTCTGCATCTCAACCCATTTCATTTATATTATTTCATACTCCTTGTTCTCCATCCGGTGTTTTTGCTCAAGAAAAAGGATTAATAGAGTGGGTTTTCTTACCTAACAGCTTTTCCAAAAAATTGACTACATATATGGATAAATTAGCATTTCTCATACAGAAGACTCACCATCGTATTCTACAATAATCAGGAAAAGAACCACACCAGATTGTTACTCAATTAACGAATGCTCAAATGTCTTGATGTTTACAAGTTAATGAAAATTGGCAGATTTCCCTTGCTTCATTTCCTGGTTCATTTTCTAATCATTATCTGTCATCTAAATTGATTGATTTGCTTTAAACTAACTCCATGATACCTCAATCTCCAATTTCAGATACTCCAGTCAAAGGACCCACCATTTTTACTGATGCAAATAAAAATACCACTGGATATTGGACTTCTGAATGTTCTAAAGTCCTTCCCCATTCTTCTCTTCTGTATAGCCTGCCGAATTGTGGGCTATTTTTCTAGTTTTGCAAGATTTTCCTCAACTTCCTGTTTACATTATTTCAGATTCTCGATATTCTGTTCTCTCTTGTCTGCAGCTTCCTCAAGTTTCTTTGCCCATAACTCTTAAGACAGATATTGATAAATTGTTTTATCAGGTACAGCAATCACTCTTGTGATGTTCAGAGTTAATTTTCTTTACTCATATCCGTGCACATTCTGCCCTTCCTGGACCCTTATCATTAGGAAATGCTACGATTGATGCATTGCTCTATCCTATAGAAGTAGCAACACAAGAACATCGCCTGCAACATACTAATTCCAAAGGATTAAAAAAAATCTTATGCTATTACTCGAAAACAAGCTGAAAATATTGTTTGTTCTTGTTCCATATGTGCACATTTTGCCTTACCATTTACCCCACCAGGTGTCAATGTAAGAGGACAACAAGCAAATCAGATATGGCAGATGGATGTAATTTTTATTTCATCTTTTGGACAACAGAAATGTGTCCACCATACTATAGATACATGTACACATTTCCAATGGGCTACTGCATTACATTCTGAAAAAGCTGATGCTGTTATTATTCATTTGTTATCTTGTTTTGCAGTTATGGGAATACCAATTGAATTGAAAACTGATAACGTACCTGCCTACCAACCTGCAAAATTAGCTCGTTTTTTATCCCAATATCATATAACTCATACTTTTTGCATCCCTCATAATAGTCAAGGACAAGCCATTATTGAAAGAGCTAATCATACTTTACATGATTATATTGAAAAAATAAAAAAGGGGGAACAGGAGAGATTTATGAAACCAAAAGACATCTTAAATAAAACCTTACTTACTTAATTTTCTTGAATATTTGGAGCAATGAAAATTTATCAGCAGCAGAATTGCATTTTCGAAGGAAGGAAGAGGATAAGAAGATCCTGAATACACCCAGTTGGTATAAAGATAAAGAGAAGGGCTGGATCCCAGCAATATTAATATATCTGGATGAGGGTATGCTTTCATTTCTATTAATAATTACAGGCTTTGGACCCCAGCACGATTGATCAAAATCAACAATGGCTGATCCCTTTGTTAAAAAATTTGAGGAGCTTACTATGCAGAGAAGCTTTACTTTCAATACAAGGGAAGCAACATCTCCCACGTAGGGTCAATTGAAGAAGCTGACCCAGGAAGCTAAGAAGACACTGATAAAAGCGAGGCAACCTCTGGATCCTCCCAATCTCCTGCTTTCCATGATAGCAGTGTTATCATGCCAGGTAATCGGGGCATCAGCAGGTACTTATACATATTGGGCATATATACCTAATCCCCCATTAATAAGAGCAGTTTCTTGGGGGGAAACAGAAGTGCTGGTATGCACTAATGAAACTGCCTTTCTTCCCCAACCTACTTGTGGAGGAATATAACAACTCTCTCATCATAAACAATAATATAATATCAGTAATTTGACTATTGCAGTAGAAGGTGTCCCTTTGTGCATAGGAGGACACACCTTTTGTCCTTCCACTAGGGAACATTCTCATCATTCTTATAATACATGGGGAATAAAGTATAATAATTATCATTTTGCTACTTTCACTGTGCTTGTTTCCACCAGGGGATTTAATACTTCGACAGAACCAATAGACAGTCATGATGGAATACATTTGTCTTTATGTCCTGTTAACATTTTTGCTTCCTCATTAGAATTTCTGGAATGGGAACACTGCTGAGGTCATTGACTCTTTAAAGTTATGAATTATTCTGGGTTTATTATTGTAGATTGGAGTCCAGATCATGGACAGTTCTTGGAAAAATGGTCAAATAAATCTCTTAAATGGTGTCGTGTAAACAATGCCTTGATAGGCTATGGTAATGAAACAGTTAAATGGCCTCAATTTGCACTTGTTCCTCCTCAATTGCAGTTGCTAGGATATCCACACATTCAAGGAAATATTTGGAAATTATGGGCAATTTCTAGTAGTCTCAAAATATGGTCAGGAAACTATACTTTGAATGTTAACGTTCTTCAGGTCCATTTCTTGTCAATTTACATATTAATAAGTCCTATTTTGCTATAGCTTGTGTAAAATATCCTTTTGCATTGTACGGTAATTGGACTTGAGATGTTACTGTGGGATCTATATCATGTAATCACTGTAACTTGACCCAATATGTGAATCCGTCTTGGTGGAAGAACTTTGAAAAACAAGCTTTTCATTCTAATTTCTCATTAATAATTGTTAAGGCTTGGTCAGAAATATAGTTACCCATAAATCTGACACAACCATGGTCAGATTCCTTTGCTATTCCTCATCTGGTTACCACTGTACAGACTTTGCTACGTTGGTCTCAATGCATGACTGGTGTGATCATCGATCGCTTCAATCCTGGCTGTTGCATTGGTAACATCAACAGCAGTGGTGGCAGGCCTAGCTTTACACCAAGGAATTCAGACAGCTGACTTTGTTCGCGACTGGCATAAACTCTCATTTGCTATGGCAAAACAGCGAGATTTGGATGCACAACTTTCTACTGATGTGCTCAACCTTCAACATACTGTTTCCTGGCTTGGAGACGAATTGACTGTTTTATCTACAAGAAGTGTGTTGAAATGTGATTGGAATTCCTCCCAATTCTGTGTAACACGTGTACCATATAATTTGAGCGAGGGGTGGTAAAAGGTAAAACGATCTCTGACTGGACATTAAAACCTCACTACGGAAACTGTGGATTTGGAACTACAAATTTTGTCTACCTTTAGTAAGACTTTACCTGACATTACGGGGTCTGATTTCTTGAAAAGTCTTCAAGAAGGGATGGATAGCTTAAATCGTTAGGGCATACATCCACATTAATTGGGACGACCTATGGGAACACAGTGTTTATATTGCTTTTATGTTGTGTTGCTTTTCTAGTCTTCCAACAATGGCGTAAAAGGAAACAAATAAAGCTCAAAGCAGAGAGGATCCAGACCATGCTGCAGACCATTAGAGCAAATAAAAAAGGGGGAGATGAAGGAAGCTAATGTAACCATGATAGGGAAGGGAGAAGTTCCCACGAAGGCAACTCTCTATTTGGGCAGGAAAGACGCCTGCAGGTGGGGCTTTTCTGCTACAGAATCTAGACACAGTCTTGAGATTAATCGTCCCTGGAAGAGAGAGAGAACCCTCCCTCCTGTTGGAGGAAAGGAGGCCCTGAACAGAATCTAAGAATAAACAAGAGCTTCACTTCCCTTTGCTATGCAATAACATCTCTGCACATGCATGGTAATTAAAAGGCTTAGTCATATAGATTGGAAAGAGGAAATGTGGGGACTAGATAAAATAAACTGCAGACCGCCTGTGTGGTCCTTTGTTCCTGTGGCCGGAGTTGTGTGTGTGTGTTTGTCCTCTTTGGCGTTGGTCTTTGTGTCATTCTGCTCATAGCAGCAGCTCCTCCTGAGGTGTGATGGGAACAGCGGGATTCCTTTCCTGACGAAGCAGTGGAAAGAACCCTTATCTCAAGCTGAGGAGGGGACAACAGGGCTCCTCTTCAGCTGTAGCAGGATGATCGGTGTTCTTTTCGAGTGGAGATGCGTGTGTCAGGGAACTTTTGGAGTCACAGCAAGGGAGTGAAGGACCCTTTTGAGGTCCAAGAGGGAGGGTGTGATTTCCCTCGACATGCCACAGCAGAAAAGGGCCTCAACACGCCTGGAAGGGAGAACCTCCTGGTGTTTCTCGAGTTGTGGCAGGTCCCTCTCGAGTTATGATGGGAACCTCAGGGACCTGCTTGTGTGGCCTCAGTAAAGGTCCGTCTCCATATGAATCGCGAGGGGCCTCTCGGGATTACTCTTCAGTTGGTGCCGGGTCCTAAGGCCTCAACTGGAGCTGCAGCCGGACCCTGAGGTTTCCTCGAAAGTGCTGACATGGGTCTTGGGTCCCTCTGGAGTGTCCACAGGGGACTCAGGCCTCATCTCGAGTGGAGACATGCATGTCTGCTTTCCTCCTGAACTGTAGTAGCACTGTCAGGATTCCCATCGAGTAGACACAGGGATCTGTGGGTTTCCCTTGAGGTGCCACAGGGCTGTACACGTGCCACCATGGGGAGAGTCGATCGTCGGGGTGAGAGTCAAGGCAGTGCATAGAAATCAGGTTAATCTGGAGTGGACTGAGATTTCTGGGGGTCTTTTGGCATGGTGGCACGACCCCTGAAGTTCCTCTCGACTCTCCTGTGGAGAGCACCTCCTCCTGAGATGCTACGGGAATGCCAGGAATCCTTCCCCGATGAAGCAGAGAAAGCAACCCTCATCTCGAGCTGAGGAGGGGACAACGGGGCTCCTCTTGAGTTGTGGCGGGACCCTTGGTGTTCCGCTCAAGTGGAAACGGGCTTCTTGAGTAACAGCAAGGGAGTGAAGGGCCCTTTCGAGGTGGAAGAGGGAAGGTGTGATTTCCCTTGACATGCCACAGTGGAAAAAGGCCTCATCTCGCCTGGAAGGGAGAACGTCCTGGTTTTTCTCAAGTTGCAGCAGGTCCCTCTCAAGTTACGACAAGGACCTCAGGGATGCACTCGTGTGGCCTCAGGAGAGACCAGTCTCCATGAAAACGGCGAGGGGCCTCTCGAGATTCCTCTCCAGTCAGTGTTGGGTCCTAAGTCCTCGTCTGGAACGGAGTCCGGACCCTGAGGTTTCCTTGAAAGTGCTGACATGGGTCTTGGGTCCATCTGGAATGTCTTCATGGAAGTCAGGCCTCATCTCCAGTGGAGACATGCACGACTGCCTTCCTCCTGAGCTGTTTCAGCACTGTCAGGCTTCCCGTCGAGTTGTCACAGGGTTCTGTGGCTTTCCCTAGAGTTGCCACAGGGCTGTCACACGTTCCACCATGGTGTGAGTCGATCTCGGGGTGAGAGTAGAGGCAGTGCAGGCAAATCAGGTTCATTTGGAGTGGACTGACACTTCTGAGAGTGTTTTGGCATGGTAGCACGACCCCTGGAGTTCCTCTTGCCTATCCTGTTGAGAGCACCTCCTCCTGAGATGCGACAGGAACACTGGAAATCATATCGCAATGAAGCAGGGAAAGAATCCTCATCTCGAGCTTAAAAGTGGACAACGGGCTCCTTATCAGTTTTGGTGTAACCACCGGTGTTCCTCTCGAGTGGAGACACGTGTGTCTTGGAATGTCTTGAGTCGCAGCACTGGAGTGAATGTCCCTTTCCAGTTCCAAGAGGGAAGGTGTGATTTCTCTCAACATGCTGCAGCAGAGAAGGGCCTCAACTCGCCTGGAAAAGAGAATTTTTGGTTTTTCTCGCGTTGCAGCAGGTCCCTCGCGAGTTCCAACAGGGACCTCTGGGACCCGCTCGTGTGGCCTCAGGACAGGCCAGTTCTTATGTAAATGGAGAGGGGCCTCTTGGGATTCCTCCCCATTTGTTGTCGGGTCCTAAGTCCTCATCTCATGGAGAGGCTGGAACCTGAGCTTTCCTCAAAAGTGCTGACATGGGTCTTGGGTCCCTCTGGAGTGTCCACAGGGTAGTCAGGCCTCATCTCCAGTGGAGACATGCACGTCCACTTTCCTCCTGAGCTGTAGCAGCACTGTCAGGCTTCAAGTACAATTAACACAGGAATCTGAGGCTTTATCTCGAGGGGCCACAGAGCTGTCACATGTGCGACCATGGGATGAATTGATCCTTGGGCTGACAGTCAAGAATGTGCAAGGAAATCAGGTTCATCTGGAGTGGACTGAGACTTCTGGGGGTATTTTGGCCTTGTCACACGAACCCTGAAGTTCCTCTTGACTTTCCTGTGTAAATCACCTCCTCCTGAGATGCGCCGGGAACTCCGGGAATCCTTTCCCAATGAATCAGGGAAAGAAACCCTCATCTCGAGCTGAAGAGTGGACACTGGGGCTCCTTTGAATTATGGCAGGATGCTCGTTGTTCCTGTCGTGTGGAGACGTGTGTGCCATGGATCTTCTTGAGTTGTAGCAAGGGAGTGAGGACCCTTTAGAGGTCCAACAGGGAAGGTTTGATTTCCCTCAACATGCCACAGCAGAAAAGGGCCTCATCTCACCTGGAAGGGAGAACTTCCTGGTTTTTCTCGAGTTGTGGCTGGTCCCTCTCGATATACGACGGGGACCTCAGCACCCACTTGTGTGGCCTCAGGAGAGGCCAGTCTCCATGCGAATAATGAAGGGCCCCTCGGAGTTCCTCTCCAGCCTGTACCAGGTCCCATATCCTAGTCTGGAGCTGAGGCCGGTACCTGAAGTTTCCTCAAAAGTTCTGACATGGGTCTTGGGTCCCTCTGGGGTGTCCACAGGGGAGTCAGGCATTGTCTTGAGTTGAGACATGCATGTCCTCTTTCCTCCTGAGCTGTAGCAGCACTCTCTGGCTTGATGTAGAGTTGACACAGGGATATATGGCTTTCCCTCAAGGGGCCACAGGGCTGTCACACGTGCCACAATGGGATGAGTCGATCCTTAGGGTGACAATCGAGGCAGTGCACGGAAATCAAGTTCATCTGGAGTGGACTGAGACTTCTGGGGGTCTTTTGGCCTGGAGGCACGACGCCTCGAGTTCCTCTTGACTTTCCTGTGGAGAACACCTCCTCCTGAGATGCGACGGAATGCCAGGAATCCTTTCCAATGAAGCAGGGAAAGGAACCCTCATCTCGAGCTGAGGAGGGGACAACGGGGCTCCTCTTGAGTTGTGGCGGAACCCTCGGGGTTCCTCTCGAGTGGAGACGCGTGTGTCGGGGAACTTCTTGAGTCACAGCAAGGGAGTGAAGGACCCTTTCGAAGTCCAAAGGGGAAGGTGTGATTTCCCTTGACATGCTGCAGCCAAAAAGGGCCTCATCTCACCTGGAAGGGAGAATCTCCTGGTGTTTCTCGAGTAGCCACAGGCCCCTCTCGAGTTACGAAGGGGACCTCAGGTACGCGTTCGTGTGGCCTCAGGAGAAGCCAGTCTCCATGCAAATCGCGAGGGGCCTCTCAAGATTCGTCTCCAGTCGGTGCTGGGTCCTAAGTCCTCATCTTGAGCTTAGGCCAGAACCTGAGGTTTCCTCACCAGTGCTTACATGGGACTTGAGGTCCCTCTGGAGTCTCCACAGGGGAGTCAGTCCTCGTCTCCAGTGGAGACATTCATGTCTGGCTTACTCTTGAGCTGTGCTGCAGTGTCAGGCTTCCCGTTGAGTTGACACAGGTATCTGTGTCTATCCCTCGAGGTGCCACACAGCTGGCTGTCACACGTGCCACCGTAGTGTGGGTCGATACTCAGGTTGACAGTCGAGGTAGTGCAGGGAAATCAGGTTCATCTAGAATGGACTGAGAAATTTGGTTGTCTTTTGGAATGGTGGCACGACCCCTGTAGTTCCACTCAACTTTCTTGTTTAGAGCGCTTCCTCCTGAGCTTTGAGAGGAATGCCAGGAATCCTTTCCCAATGATGCAGGGAAAGGAACCCTCATCTCGAGCTGAGGAGGGGACAACCGGGCTCCTCTGGAGTTGTGGGGTGACCCTTGGTGTTTCTCTCGAGTGGAGACGGTTATGTCGGGTAACTTCTTTTCCAGGGTCCAGCCCCAGTGGATCCAGGGAAATTCGAATTTTGGATGGTGTGGTGTCTTAAAAAGAATTATTTATTTAGATATCTAAGATTAGATAAGGAAATAATAGTATAGTTGGAAAATTTAATGGAGAAAAGAGGCTGAATAACCTGGGTTATGGGGAAAGCCAATACAATGTCAGGACAAGAGATTTGCACCATCGACGTGGGGCCACCTGCGACCCCTTGAATCTCTAATTTTGCCCCTCCCTGGGCTCCCTTTCACGTAGATCTTAAAAGTCGGGACAAGTAAGTAGATGTGGTGAGCCTCCCTGTTCCAGATGGGAATACAGCCGGAAAATGAGAGGGGAGGAGAGGGAGAAAGAGAAAAGGAGAGAGACACAGGGGGAGCCAGATTTCAAGAAACTAGTTCGAGAGAGTAGTCTGAGAAACTGGTCCATCCTTTATTATTCAGAAGGCCTTTTATACATAATGATCAATGGGCAACTCAAAGTTATGCAGCGTCAGCAGCCCAAACTTTTATCAAAACTGGGCTATTCTCCCTCCATACTAGTTGTATACACAAGTCATAGGTGATTTACATCATCTTCTGGCCAAAAGGCCAATTAACATTGTACGGCTCTTTTCTGTAAGGGTTTGTTAACCAGAAGACTCATTTGTCTTAAAAAGTGTTGTTCTTTCCAAAGTCTGATGCCATTCTCAGAAAGCAATAAATAAAGTTACATTCTTACATAGCAAAGATACAGCAGTTTATAACAAGTAAAAGGAGTACAGTGATTTATAACAAAAGAGCTTAACTCAAAAGTCTAGTGTTGCTAACATCAAAACTACTATATATCTTTTTCCACATCCTATTTATATTGACTAACACCTTCACTGGTGCCTAAAAGATAAAGAATAAGGAGGTCTGGCAGCAATCATTGAGTCAACAGTGAAATCTTGTCACTAATAGGATTTTTAGCTCTTAGAAAAGGTTTTGTAACTTTAAGATACTTTAAGCTTTTGTGTCCCTCGCATTTGGGGGCTGTAAGCAATTCACAAGCTATAAAAGGACCGGGGAACCTGTTAGGCAAGTTAAAGCATTTAAGTTAGAGTGTTATCAAAGGGGGTTGAGCTGAAACACTCCTTTAAAATGCAGAAGACTAAAGCCCTGAATTAACTTTTTTCAGAGCGTGTCAGAAGAATAGAAAGATACAATATAAGGCTGACAGATTCTTATTTTGGGGGTACATGCTCAGGAAATACCAGGGGAAAACCCTGAGCTTTTAATTGCCTTGCCCATCGAAGTCTCTGCCACGTGACCTTGTCACAGGTGGGATTCCTCACTCTGGCTCCTGGCAGCAGGCATATTCTAGTTTCCATTTTTTGGGGGGTAGCTGCTCAGGAAAACCCAAGGGGAACCCCTGAAATCGGAATCTTCTTGAGTTGCAGCAAGGGTATGAAGGACCCTTTCAAGGTCCAAGAGGGAAGGTGTGATTTCCCTTGAGATGCCGCAGCGGAAAAGGGCCTCATCTCGCCTGGAGGAGAGAATCTCCTGGGTTTTTTTTTTTTTTTTTTTTTTTGAGTTGCGGCAGGTCCTGCTCGAGTTATGACGGAGACTTCAGGGACCCGCTTGTGTGGCCTCAGGAAAGGTCAGTCTCCATGCGAGTTGAAGGGGCCTCTCGGGATACCTCTCCAGTTGGTGTTGCATCCTAAGTCCTTGTCTGGAGCTGAGGCCGGAACCTGAGGTTTCCTCTAAATTGCTGACATGGATCTTGGGGTTCCTCTGGAGCTTCCACACGGGAGTCACGCCTCATCTCCAGTGGAGACATGCACGTCTGGTTTCCTCCTGAGCTGTAGCTGCAGTGTCAGGCTTCCCGTCGAGTTGACACAGGGATCTGTGGCTTTCCCTTGAGATGCCATAGGGCTGTCACATGTGCCACCGTGATGTGAGTCGATACTCAGGGTGACAGTCGAGGCAGTGCAGGGAAATCAGGTTCATCTTAAGTGGACTAAGAAATTTGGTGATCTTTTGGAATGGTGACACGACCGGTGGAGTCCCTCTCGACTTTTGTGTTAAGAGCACTTCCTCCTGAGATGCGAGAGGAATGCCGGGAATCCTTTCTCGAAGAAGCAGGGAAAGGAACCCTCATCTCGAGCTGAGAAGGTGACAATGAAGCTCCTCTGGAGTTTTGAGGGGACTGTTGGTGTTCCTCTCGAGTGCAGACAGTTATGTCGGGGAACTTCATATGTTGCCACAAGGGTGTCAAGGACCCTCTCAAGGCTCAAGAGGGTTGGTGGGATTTCTCTGGAAACACTGAAGTGGAAAAGGGCCTAATCTCGCATGGAGGGGAGAATCTCCTGGTACTTCTTGAGTTGCAGCAGCAAACTTGGGGTCTCTCTCGACTTGAGAGGGGGACCTGAGCAATCTGCTCGTACAGCCTCAGGAACGTCCAGTCTCCATGCCAGTTGTGAGGGGCCTCTCGTGATTCCTCTGAAGTTGCTGCTGAGCTGAGGTCCTCAACTGGATTTGAGGCTGGAACGTAAGGTTTCCTCTCCCGTGCCGACATGAATCTCGGGGTTCCTCTCGGATTTTCACAGGGGAATCAGGCCTCATCTTGTGTTTAGACATACAAGTCCACTCTGCTCTCGAGCTGGATAAACAGTGTTAGGCTTCCTGTCAGGTTGACATAGTATCAGTGGTTTCTCTCGAGGTGCCACAGGGCTGTCACACACGCCATTTTGATTTGAGTCGGTCCTTGGGGTGACCATCGAGGCAGTTGCAGTGGAGACAGGTGTATCTGGAGTGCATTGGGATATCAGAGTTTTTTGAAATGGTGGCACGACCCCTGGAGTTCCTCTCAAGTGTCAAGTTGAGACTGCCTCTTCTTGAGGTGGGACGAGAACACCGGGACTCCCTTCCAATGAGCAGGGAAACAGACCCTCCTCTTGGGATGAGGAGGGAAAATCGGGGCTCTTCTTGAGTTGTGGCAGGACCCTCGGTGTTCCTCTCGAGTGAAGTTGGGTATGTCAGGGAACTTCGTGAGTGGCCTCAAGTGTGTCGAGGACCCTTTCGAAGCTCAAGAGGGAAGGTGAGATTTCTCTCAAGATGCTGCAGTGGAAAAGGGCATCATCTCGCATTGAGGCGAGAATCTCCTGGTTTTTCTCTAGTTGCAGCAGCAAACATGAGGTCCCCCTCAAGTTACAATGGGGCCTCAGGGACCCGATCATGGGGGCCTCGGGAACAGCCATTCTCCATGTTGAATGCCAAGGGGCCTCTCTGGATTCCTCTGCAGTCGCTGCCGTGGCTGAAGTCCTCATCTGGAGTTGAAGCCAGAATGTCAGGGTTCCTCTCCCATGCCAACATGGACCTCGGGGTTTCTCTGGGGTTTCCACAGGTGAGACAGGCCTCGTATTGTGTGGAGAAATGCAAGCCCTGTCTCCTCTCGAGCTGGAAAAGCTGTGTCATACTTCCTGTAGGGTTGACATAGGGATCGGTGGCTTTCTCTCAATGTGCCACAGGACTGTCTCAGACGCCACCATGATTTGAATCAGCCCTCAGGGTGACCATCAAGGCAGTTGCAGTGGAGTCAGGTGTATCTGGAGTGAACTGGGATAATGGGGTCTTTTGAAATGGTGGCACGACCCCTGGAGTTCTTCTCGAGTCACAAATGGAGACTGCCTCCTCTTGAGGTGGGAGAGGAATGGCAGGATTTCTTCCCGATGAAGCAGGGAAACAGATCCTCCTCTTGGAATGAGGAGGGAAAACTGGGGCTCTTCTTGATTGTCGTGGAACCTTCGGTGTTTCTATTGAGTGGATACAGTTATGTCAGAGAACTTTGTGAGTTGCTTCAAGGGTGTCAAGGACCCTTTCGAGGCTCAAAAGGGAAGAGGGGTTTTCTCTCGAGATGCCACAGTGGAAAAGGTCCTCATCTTGCGTTGAGGGGAGAATCTCCTGGCTTTTCTCGAGTTGTGGCACCAAACTTGAGGTCCCACTCAAGTTACAACGGGGCCTCAGGGACCAGCTTGTGGGGGCCTGAGGAACGTCCAGTCTCCATGTAAGCTGCGAGGGGCCTCTCAGGATTCCTCTGCAGTTGCTGCCAGGGCCGTTGTCCTCATCTGGAGTTCAGGCCAGAACCTCAGAATTCCTCTCCTGTGCCAATATGGATCTCGGGGATCCTCTGGGGTTTCCACAGGGGAGTCAGGCCTCGTCTCGTATGGGGACATACAAGTCTGCTCTCCTCTCGAGCTAGAAAAGCAGTTTCAGGCCTCCTGTTGGGTTGACATAGGGATCGGTGGCTTTCTCTTGAAGTGCCACAGGGCTGTCACATCCACCATCGTGTTTTGAGTCTATCCTTGAGGTTACCGTCGAATCAGTTGCAAGTGAGTCAGGTGTATCTCTACTGCATTGGGACATTGGGGTCTTTTGAAATGGTGGCACAAACCCTGGAGTTCCTCTCGAGTGTCAAGTTGAGACGGCCTCCACTTGAGGTGCAATGGGAAAGTGGGGATTCCTTTCCCAATGAAGCAGGGAAACGGACAATCCTCTCGGGAAGAGGAGGAAAAACAGACGCTCTTCTTGAGTTGTGGTGGGACCTTCGTTGTTCCGCTCCAGTGGAGAAGGGTATGTAGGGAAACTTCGTGAGTGGCCTCAAGGGTGTCAAGGACCCATTCAAGTCTCAAGAGGGAAGGTGGGATTTCTCTCGAGACACCACAGCAGAAAAGTGCCTCATCTCACCGGAAGGGCAAATCTCATGTTTTTTCTTGAGGTGAGGCAGCAAAATTGGGGTACCTCTCGAGTTATGACTGGGACCTCAGGGACCCACCTGTGGTGGCCTCAGGGACGTCCAGTCTGCATTCCGGTTGTGAGGGGCCTCTTGGGATTCCTCTACAGTCATTGCCACTGTCAAGGTCCTCATCTGGAGCTGAGGCTGCAACCTCAGGATTCCTCTCCTGTGCCAACATGGATCTCAGGGATCCTCTAGGGTTTCCACAATGGAGTGAGGCCTCGTGTCATGTGGAGATTTGCAAGTCCAGTCTCCTCTCGAGCTGGGAAAGCAGTGTCAGGCTTCCTGTTGGGTTGATATAGGGACCGGTGGCTTTCTCTCAAGGTGCCACAGGGCTGTCACACACGCCATCTTGTTTTGATTTGGTCCTCGGGGTGGCCGTCGAGGCAGTTGCAGGGGAGTCAGGTGTATGTGGAGTGCATTGGAACATCAGAGTCCTTTGAAATGTTCACAAGACCCCTGGAGATCCTCTCGAGTGTCAAGTCGAGACTGTCTCCTCTCGAGGTGTGGTGGGAATACCAGATTCCCTTCCCAACCAAGCAGGGAAACAAACCCTCCTTTCAGAATGAGGAGGGAAAACCGGGGCTCTTCTTGAGTTGTGGCAGGACCCTCGGTGTTCCTCTCGAGTGGAGACGGGTATGTAGAGAAACTTCTTGAGCTGCCTCAAGGGTGTCAAGGACCCTTTCGAGGATCAAGAGGGAAGGTGGGATTTGTCTCGAGATGCAGCAGTGGAAAAGGGCCTCATCACGCATTGAGGGTAGAATCTCCTCCTTTTCCTCAAATTGTGGCAGGAAACTTGGGTTTCCTCTCCATTTATCACTGGGACCTCAGGGACCCGCTCGTGGGGGCCTCAGAAAGGTCCAGTCTCCATGCGAGTTGCTAGGGACCTCACAGGATTCCTCTGAAGTCGCTTCTGGGCCGAGGTCCCCATCTGGAGTTGAGGCTGGAACCTCAGGATTCCTCTCCCATGCCACAAGGATCTCAAGGATCCTCTGGTATTTCCACAGGGGACTCAGGCCTCATCTCGTGTGGAAACGTGCAAGTCCATTCTCCTCTCGAGCTGGAAAAGCAGTGTCAGGCTTCCTGTCGGGTTGACATAGGGATTGGGGGCTTTCTCTCAAGGTGCCACAGGGCAGTCACACTCGACATTGTGTTTTGATTCGGTCCTCGGTGTGACCATCGAGGCAGTTGCAAGGGAGTCAGGTGTATCTGGAGTGAATTGGGACATCAGGGTCTTTTGAAATGGTAGTAAGACTCCTGGAGTTCCTCTTGAGTATCTAATGGAGACCGTCTCCTCTTGAGGTGTGTTGGAGTGACAAGATTCCTTTCCCGATGAAGCAGGAAAATGGACCCTCCTCTAGGGATGAGGAGGGAAAACTGGGGCTCTTCTTGAGTTGTGGCGGGACCATCGATGTTTCTCTCAAGTGGAGATAGGTATGTTGGGGAACTTCTTGAGTTGCCTCAAGGGTGTCAAGGACCCTTTCGAGGCTCAAGAGTGTAGGTGGGGTTTCTCTTGAGATGCCCCAGTAAAAAAGGGCGTCATCTCATGTGGAGGGGAGAATCTCCTGGAACTTCTCAAGTTTCGGCAGCAAACTTGTGGTCCCTCTCAAATTATGACGGAGATCTCAGGGACCCACTCGTGGGTGGCTCAGGAATGTCCAGTCTTTATGCAAGGTGCGAGGGGCCTCTTGGGATTCCTCTACAATTGCTGCTGGGGCTGAGGTCCTCATCTGGAGTTGAGGCTGAAACCTCAGGGTTCCTCTTCTGAGCTGACATGGATCTCGGGGTTCCTCTGGGGATTTCACATGGGAGTCAGGCCTTGTCTCTTGTGGTGACATGCAACTCCGCTCTCCTCCCGAGATGGAAAAGCAGTGTCAGGCCTCCTGTCTGTATGACGTGGCTTTCTCTCAATGAGCCACATGGCTGTCACACCCACCATCATGTGCTGAGCCAGTCCTCAGAGTTACCATCGAGTCAGTTGCTGGGGAGTCATGTTATCTGAAGTGCATTGGGACATCAGGGTCTTTTGAAATGGTGGCATGATCCCTGGAGTCCTCTTGAGTGTCAGGTGGAGACTGCCACCTCTTGAGTTGGAACTGGAACTCCAGGATTCCTTTTGTGACGAAGCAGGGAAACAGACCTTCCTCTCGGGATGAGGATGGAAAACTGGGGCTCTTCTTGAGTTGTGACGGGTCCCTCGGTTTTCCTGCCAAGTGGAGACGGGTATGTTGGAGAAATGCTTGATTTGTCTCATTGGTGTCAAGGACCCTTTCAAGGCTCAAGAGGGAAGGCGGGATTTTGCTCAAGACGCTGCAGTAGAAAAGGGCCTCATCTCGCGTGGAGGGGAGAATCTCCTGGTATATCTCGAGTTGTGGCAGCAAGCTTAGGGTCCATTTCGAGTTATGACTGGGACCTCAGTGACCCAATCATAGGGGCTTCAGGAATGTCCAGTCTCCATGTGAGTTGTGAGGGGCCTCTAGGGATTCCTCTGCTGTCACTGCTGGGCCGAGGTCCTTATATGGAGTTGAGGCCAGAACATCAGGGTTCCTCTCCCATGCCAACATGGATCTCGGTGTTCCTCTGGGGTTTCCACAGGGGACTCAGGCCTTGTCTTGTGTACAGACTCAAGTCTGCTCTCCTCTCGAGCTGGAAAAGCAGTGTCAGACTTCTTGTTGGGTTGACATAGGAATCAGTGGCTTTCTCTCAAGGTTCCACAGGGGTGTCACACCCGCCATCGTGATTTGTGTCGGTCCTCGGGGTGACCGTCGAGTCAGTTGCAGAAGAGTTAGTTGTATCTGGAGTGCAATGGGACATTGGGGTCTTTTGAAATGGTTGCACGACCCCTGGAGATCCTCTCGAGTGTCAAGTGGAGACCGCCTCCTCTTGAGGTGCGACGGGAACACTGGGATTCCCTTCCAGACGAAGCAGGGAAAGAGACCCTCCTCTCAGAATGAGGAGGGAAAACCCAGGCTCTTCTTGAGTTGTGGCGGGACTCTCTGTGTTCCTCTCGAGTGGAGCGGGTATGTTGGGGAACTGTTTGAGTTGCCTCAAGGGTGTCAAGGACCCTTTCGAGGCTCAAGAGTGTAGGTGGGATTTCTCTCGAGACGCCACAGTGAAAAAGGGCCTCATCACGCATTGAGGGTAGAATCTCCTGGTACTTCTTGAGTTGTGGCAGCAAACTTGTTGTCCCTCTCGAATTGCAACGGGGATCTCAGGGACCCGCTCAAGGGTGGCTCAGGAATGTCCAGTCTTTATGCAAGGTGCGAGGAGCCTCTCAGGATTCCTCTACATTCACTGTTGAGTTGACGCAACAGTGTCAAGGACCCTTTCGAGGCTCAAGAAGGAAGGTGGGATTTCCCTCGATACATCGCAATGAAAAATGGCCTCAACTCACGTTGAGGAGAGAATCTCCTTTTTTTTCTCGTGGTGTGGCAGCAAAGTTGGGGTCCCTCTTTATTACAATGGGGACCTCAGGGACCCACTCATGGGGGCCTCAGGAACGTACAGTCTCCAGGCCAGTGGTGACGGTCCTCTCGGGATTCCTCTGCAGTCACTGCCAGGGCCAAGGTCCTCATCTGTATTTGAAGCCAGAACCTCAGGTTCCTCTCCCATGTGACATGGATCTCAAGATTCCTCTGCGGTTTCCACAGGGGCATCAGGCCTCATCTCATGTGGAGACATGCAAGTCTGCTCTCCTCTCGAGCTGGAACAGCAGTGTCAGGTTTCCTGTCGGGTTGATACAGGGATCTGTGTCTTTCTCTGGAGGTGCCTCAGGGCTCTCACACCCACCATCGTGTTTTTATTTGGTCCTCAGAGTGACCATTGAGTCAGTTGTGGGGGAGTCAGGTGTATCTTGAGTGCATTGGGATATCGGGTTCTTTTGAAATGGTGGCACTACCTCTGAAGTTCCTCTCGAGTGTCAAATGGAGAGCACCTCCTCTTGAGGTGCAGTGGGAATGCCGGGATTCCTTTCCCGACGAAGCAGGGAAACGGACCCTCCTTTTGAGAGGAGGAGGTAAAACCGTGGCTCTTCTGTTGGGCAGGACCCTTGGTGTTCCTCTTGAGTGGAGACGTGTATGTCAGGGAACTTCTTGAGTTGCCAAAAGAGTGTCAAGGACACTTTCAAGGCTCAAGAGGGAAGGTTGGATTTCTCTCCAGACACCACATTGGAAAAGGGCCTCATCTGGCGTTGAGGGGAGAATCTCCTGATTTTTCTCAAGTTGTGGCAGCAAACTTGGGGTCCCTCTCGAGTTATGACTGGAACCCCAGGGACCCACTTGTTGGGGCCTCAGGAAAGTCCAGTCTCCTTGCGAGAAGCATGGGTCCTCTCGGGATTCCTCTGCAGTCGCTGCCAGGGCCTAGGTCCTCATCTGGATTTGAGGCCAGAACCTCAGGCTTCCTCTCCTGTGCCGACATGGATCTAGGGGTTCTGCTGGGGTTTCCAAAGGGAAGTCAGGCCTCATCTCCTGTGGAGACATGCAAGTCTGCTCTCCTCTCAAGCTGGAAAAGCAGTGTCAGTCTTCCTGTCTGGTTGACATAGGGATTGGTGGCTTTCTCTTGAGGTGCAACAGTGCTGTCAAGCACACCATCGTGTTTTGAGTTGGTCCTCGGGGTGACTGTCGAGTCAGTTGCAAGGGACTCAAGTATTTCTGGAGTGCATTGGGACATCGAGGTCTTTTGAAATGGTGGCTTGACCCCTGGAGTTCCTCTCGAGTGTCCATTTGAGATCACCTCCTCTTGAGGTGTGACGAGAATGCCGGGATTTCTTTCTCGAAGAAGCAAGGAAATGGACCATCCTCTTGGGAGGAGGAGGGCAAACCGGAGCTCTTCTTGAGTTGTGGCAGGACCCTTGGTGTTCCTCTCAAATGGAGATGGGCATGTCAGGGAACTTCTTGAGTTGCCTCAAAGGTGTCAAGGACTGTTTTGAGACTAAAGAGGCAATATGTGATTTCCTGGAAGATCCTGCTGTGAAAAAGGGCCTCATCTCACGTTGAGAGGAGAATCTCCTCGTTTTACTTGAGTTGCAGCAGCAAACTTTTGGTCCCTAATGAGTTACATCAGGACCTCAAGGACCCGCTCGTTGGGGGCCTCAGGTAAGTCCAGTCTCCTTACAAGGAGCGTGGGGCCTCTCGGGATTCCTCTACAGTCGCTGCCGGGGCCGAGGTCCTCATCTGGACTTGAGGCCGGAAGCTTAGGGTTCCTCTCCTTTGCCAATATGGATCTCGGGGTTCCTTTGGGGTTTCCACAGGGGAGTCAGGCCTCCTCTCTTGTGGAGACATGCAAGTACGCTCTCCTCTCGAGCTGGAAAAGCAGTGTTAAGCTTCCTGTGTGGTTGACATAGGGGTCAGTTGCTTTCTCTTGAGGTGCCACAGGGCTGTCACACCTGCCATTGTGTTTTGAGTCGATCCTCGGGGTGACAGTCGAGTCAGTGCAGGGGAGTCAAGTGTATCTGGAGTGGATTGGGACATCAGGGTCTTTTGGAATGGTGGAATGACCCCTGGAGTTCCTCTCGAGGGTCAAGTGGAGACCGCCTCCTCTTGAGGTATGATGGGAATGCCGGGATTCCTTTCCCAACGAAGCAGGGAAATGGACCCTCATCTCAAGATGAGGAGGGAAACCCAGGGCTCTTCTTGAGTTGTGATGGGATCCTCAGAGTTCCTCTTTGTGGTGGGATCCTCAGAGTTCCTCTCGAGTGGAGAAGGGTATGTAGGGGAACTTCTTGAGTTGCCTCAAGGGTGTCAAGGACCCATTCGAGGCTCAAGAGGGAAGATGGGATTTCTCTCAAGACTACAGCAGAAAAGTGTTTCATCTCACATGGAGGGGAGAATCTCCTGGTTTTTCCCGAGTTGCGGCAGCAAACTTGGAGTTCCTCTGGAATTATGACGGGTACCTCATGGACAAAGGTGTGGGGCCTCAAGAAAGTCCAGTCTCCGTGCGAGTTGGGAGGGACCTCCCGGGATTCCTCTGCAATCACTGCCGGGGCCGAGGTCCTCATTTGGAGTTGAGGCTGGAACCTCAGGATTCCTCTCAAGTGCTGACATGGATCTCGGGTTCCTCTGGAGTTTCCACGGGATAGTCAGGCCTGTCTCTTTGGAGACTTGCAAATCCGCTCTTCTCTCAAGCTGGAAACACAGTGTTAGGCTTCCTCTTCTGTTAACATAGGGATCGGTAGCTTTCTCTCGAGGTGCCACAGGGCTGTCACGCCTGCCATCATGCTTTGAGTGGATCCTCGAGGTGACCATCAAGTCAGTGCAGGGGATTCAGGTGTATCTGGAGTGCATTGGGACATTGAGACCTTTTGAAATGGTGACACCACCTCTGGAGTTCTCGAGTGTCAACTTGGGACCACCTCCTCTTGAGGTGTGATGGTAACACCAAGAATCATTTCCCGATAAAGCAGGGAAATGGACCCCCCTCTCCAGATGATGAGGGAAAACCGGGGCTTTTCTTGAGTTGTGGCGGGACCCTCAGTGCTCCTCTCAAATGGAGATGGGTATATCAGAGAAATTCTTGAGTGGCCTCAAGGGTATCAAGGACTGTTGTGAGGCTCACAAGGAAAGGTGGGATATCTGTGGAGATGCTGCAGCGGAAAAGATCCTCATCTCACGTTGAAGGGAGAATCTCCTGGTTTTTCTGGAGTTGTGGCAGCAAACTTGAGGTCCATCTCGAGTTATGATGGGGACCTCAGGGACCCGCTCGTGGGGCCTCAGGAATGTCCAGTCTCCTTGTGAGGTGCGAGCGGCCTCTCGGGATTCCTCTGCCATCGCTACCGGGGCCAAGGTCCTCATGCAGAGTGGAAGTCAGAACCTCAGGGTTCCTCTCCCGTGCTGACATGGGTCTCGGGGTTTCTCTGGGGTTTCTACAGGGGAGTCAGGACCTTGTCTCATGTGCATTCATGCACGTCTGCTCCCCTCTCAAGCTGGAAAATCAGTGTCAGGCTTCCTATCGGGTTGACACAGGGCTTGGTGGCTTTCTCTTGAGGTGCCACAGGGCTGTCACAACCGCCATCCTGTTTTGAGTGGGTCCTTGTGGTGACCGTCAAGTCAGTTGTAGGGGGCGTCAGGTGTGTATGGACTGCATTGGGACATCGGGGTCTTCTGAAATTTGGCACAACCCCTGGAGTTCCTCTCGAGTGTCCAGTTGAGATTGCCTCCTCATGAGGTGCGACGGGAATGCCGGGATTCCTTTCCCTGATGAAGCAGGGAAATGGACACTCCTCTCGGGTGGAGGAGGGGAAAAAGAGGCTCTTCTTGAGTTGTGGCGGGACCCTCGGTGTTCCTCTTGAGTGGAGTCGGGTACAACGGGAAACCTCTTGAGTTGCCTCATTGGTGTCAAGGACCCTTTCGAGGCTCAAGAGGGAAGGTGGGTTTTCTCTTGAGACGCCACAGTGGAAAAGAGCCTCATCTCACGTTAAGCAGAGAATCTCCTGGTTATTCTCGAGTTGCGGCAGCAAACGTGGGGTCCATCTTGAGTTAGGACAGGACCTCGGGGACCTGCTCGTGGGGATCTCAGGAACGTCCAGTCTCCACACAAGGTGCAAGGGGCCTCTTGGTATTCCTCTGCCATCACTGCCGGGGCCAAGGTCCTCATCTGGAGTTGAGGCCGGAACCTCAGGGTTCCTCTCCTGTGCCCACATGGATCTCGGGGTTCCTCTGGGGTTTTCACAGGGGAGTCAGGGTCTCATCTTGTGTGGAGACATGAATGTCTGCTTTCCTCTTGAGCTGGAAAAGCAGTGTCAGGCTTCCTGTCGTGTTGACGTAGGGATTGGTGGCTTTCTCTTGAGGTGCCACAGGGCTGTCCACCCGCCATCGTGTTTTGAATCGTTCCTTGGGGTGACCGTCGAGTCAGTTGCAGAGGAGTCAGGTGTGTCTGGAGTACATTGGGACATTGGGGTCTTTTGAAAGGGTGGCACGACCCCTGGAGTTCTTCTAGAGTGTCAAGTGGGGACCACCTCCTCTTGAGGTGTGAAGGGCACGCCAGGATTCCTTTCCCAATGAAGCAGGGAATTGGACCTTCCTCTCGGGATGAGGATGGAGGACCCAGACTCTTCTTGAGTTGTGGTGGTACTCTCGGTGTTCCTCTTGAGTGGAGACGGTGACGTTGGGGAACTTCTTGAGTTTCCTCCAGGTGTCAAGGAACCTTTTGAGGCTCACAAGGGCAGGTGGGATTTCTCTCGAGATGCCGCAGCAGAAAAGGGCCTCATTTTGCGTTGAGGGTAGGATCTACTGGTTTTTCTCGAGTTGTGGCAGCACACTTGGGATCCTTCTTGAGTTATGACGGGGACCTCAGGGGCCACTCGTGGAGGCCTCAGGAATGTTCAGTCTCCTAGCGTGTTGTGAGGGGCCTCTCGGGATTCCTCTGCAGTCGCTGTCAGGGCAGAAGTCCTCATCTGGAACTGGGGCCAGAACCTTAGGATTGCACTCGCGTGCTGACATGGAACTCGGGGTTCCTCTGGGATTTCCACTGGGGAGTCAGGCCTCATCTCATCTAGAGACATGCACGTCCTCTCTCCTCTCAAGCAGGAAAAGCAGTGTCAGGCTTCCTGTAGGGTTGACATAGTGAACGGTGGCTTTCTCTTAAGCTGCCACAGGGATGTCACACCCGCCATCATGTTTTGAGTCGGTCCTTGGAGTGACCGTCGAGTCAGTTGCAGGGGAGTCACGTGTATCTGGAGTGCATTTGGGACATCAGGGTCTTTTGAAATGGTGTCATGACCCCTGGAGTGCCTCTCGAGTGTCAAATGGAGACTGCATCCACTTGAGATACGATGGGCACGACGGAATTTCTTTCAGGACAAAGAAGGGAAACAGACCATCCTCTTGGGATGAGGAGGAAAACAGGCTCTTCTTGAGTTGTGGCAGGACCCTCGGTGTTCCACTCGAGTGAAGAATGGTACGTCGGGGAACTTATTGAGCTGCTTGAAGGGTGTCAAGGACCCTTTTGAGACTCTAGAGGGAAGGTGGGATATCTCTCGAAATGCTGCAGTGGAAAAGGGCTTCATCTCGCATTGAGGGGAGATTCTACTGGTTTGTCTCAAGTTGGGGTAGCAAACTTGGGTCTCTCTTCAGCTACGAAGGGGATATCAGAGACCTGCTCATGGAGGCCTCTGGAAATTCCAACCTCCATGTGAGTGGTGAAGGGCCTCTCGGATTCCTCTGTAGTCACTGCCGGGGCCAAGGTCCTCATCTAGAGTTGAGGCCGGTACTTCAGGCTTCCTCTCACGGTCTAACATGATCTCAGGGTTCCTCTGGGGTTTCCACAGGGGAGTCATGTCTCATCTCATGTGGCTACATGCAAGTCTGCTCTCCTCTCAAGCTGGAAAAGCAGTGTCAGGCTTCCTATCGTGTTGATATAGGGATCAGTGGCTTTCTCTCAAGGTGCCACAGGGCTGTCACACCTGCCATTGTGTTTTGAGTCGGTCCTCAGGGTGATCGTCAAGTCAGTTACAGGGGAGTCAGGGGTACCTCGAGTGCTTTGGTACATCGGGGTCCTTTGAAATGGTAGCACGACACCTGGAGATCCTCTCGAGTGTCAAGTTGAGACTGCTTCCTCTGGAGGTGCGACAGGCATGCAGGGATTCCTTTCCCGAAGAAGCAGGGAAACGGACCCTCCTCTCGGGATGAGGAGAAAAAACCAGGGCTGTTCTTAAGGTGTGGTGGGACCTTCAGTGTTCCTCCCGAGTGGAAACGGCTATATCGGGGAACTTCTTCAGTGGCCTCAAGGGTTTCAAGGACCATTTTGAGGTTCAAGAGGGAAGTTGGGATTTCTCTCCAGACACCACAGAGGAAAAGGGCCTCATCTCTCATTGATGGGAGAATCTCCTGGTTTTTCTTGAGTTACGGCAGCAAACTTGGGGTCCCTCTCGAGTTACGATGGGGACCTCAGGGACCCGCTCATGGGGTCCTCAGAAAGCTCCAGTCTCTATGGAGTTGTGAGGGGCATCTCATGATTCCTCTGCAGTAGCTGCTGGGGCCGAGGTCTTCATCTGGAGTTGAGCTGGAACCTCAGGGTTCCTCTCCCGTGCTGACATGGACCTTGGGGTTCCTCTCGGGTTTCCACAGGGGAGTCAGGCCTCGTCTCATGTGGAGACATGCACGTCTGTGCTGCTGTCGAGCTGGAAAAGCGGTGTCAGGCTTCCCTTTGGGTTGACATAAGGATCTGTGGCTTTTTCCGAGGTGCCACAGGGCTATCACACCTGCCATCGTGTTTTGAGCCGGTCCTCGGGGTGATTGTCAAGTCTGTTGTGGGAGAGTGAGGTGTATCTGAAGTGCACTGGGACATCAGGGTCTTTTGAAATGGTGGCACGACCCCTGGAGTCGCTCTCAAGTGTGAAGTTGAAACCGTCTCATCTTGAGGTGTGATAGGCATGCCAAGATTCCTTTTCCAATGAATCAGTTAAACGGACCCTCCTCTTGGGATGAGGAGGGAAAAGCAGGGCTCTTCTTGAGTTGTGGCAGGACCCTCGGTGTTCCTCTCGAGTGGAGATGGGTATGTTGGGGAAATTCTTGAGTTGCCTCAAGGGGGTCAAGGAACCTTTGGAGGCTCAAGAGGGAAGGTGGGATTTCTCTGGAGATGCTGCAGTGGAAAAGGGCCTCATCTTGCGAGGGAGAATCTCTTGGTTATTCTCAAGTTGTGGCAGCAAACTTGGGGTCCCTCTCAAGTTACGATGGGGACCTCAGGGACCTGCTCTTGGGGGCCTGAGGAATGTCCAGTCTCCATGAAAGTTGAGAGGGTCCTCTCGAGATTCCTCTCCAGTCACTGCCAGGGCCAAGGTCCTCATCTGGAGTTGAGGCTGGAACCTCAGGGTTCCTCTCCCGTGGCGACATGGACATCTTGGTTCCTCTGGGGTTTCCACAGAGGAGTCAGGCCTCGTCTCGTGTGGAGACATGCAAGCCCACTCTCTTCTTGAGCTGGGAAAGCAGTGTCAGGCTTCCTGTCATGTTGACATAGGGATGGGCAGCTTTCTCTAAGTGCAACAGGGCTGTTACACCCGCCATCATGTTTTGAGTTGATCCTCAGGGTGATCATCGAGTCAGTTGCATGGGAGTCAGGTGTATCTGGAGTGCATTGGGACATCTGTGTCTGCCGGGGGCCATCCTGAGGAAATTCGTCCGTGACAAGGTCATGTGGCAGAGCTCTGATGGCAAGGCTAATCAGACCTCAGGTTTTCCCCCTAGAATTTCCTGAGCATGTCCCCAAAAAATAATAATCTGCCTGCTTTTCCACTTTTCTGACATTCTCTGGAATAAGTTAACTCAGGGCTTTAGTCTTCTGCATTTGAAATGGATGTTTCAGTTAAACCCCCTCTGATAACTTTCTAGCTTGCATAACAGGTTCCCCTGGACCTCTTACAGCTTGTGAATTGCTTACAGCCCCCAACTGAGAGAAGCACAAAGCTTTAAAACATCTTAAAGATACACAGCCTTTTCTAAAGAGCTAAAAATCATATTGGTGACAGGATTTCACTGTTGACTCAATGATTGCTGCCAGGCCTCCACATTCTTTACCTTTTAGGCAACTGGGAGGATGTTAATCAATGTAAACGGGATATGGAAAAAAGATATATAATAGTTTTGATGTTAGCAACACTAGACTTTTGAGTTAATTACTTTTCTCTTTGTTATATATCACTGCACTCCTCTTGTGTCCTTGCTATGTAAGAACATAACTTTATTTAGTGTTTTCTGAGAGTCGCACCAGACTTTGAGAAGAACAACTCAAATAAGCCTTCTGGTTGGCAAACTCTTATCAGAAAAGGGCCATAAAATGTTAATTGGCCCTTTTGGCCAGAAGATGATGTAAATCACCTAAGACTTGTGTATACAACTAGGTAAGCAGAGAGAAAAGCCTGGTTTTGATAAGAGTCCGGGCTTCTAATGCTGCATAAATTTGTATTACCCATTGATCTATACGTACAATCAAAAAGGTATAAAAGGCCTTTCTAGACAATAGAGGTTAGGCCAGTCACGGAAAGGACTGGTTTCCCCCGCGTCTCCTCGTTACGTTAATTTCAGGCTAAATTCCCATCTGGTGTGTGGAGGCTCGCCATGTCTACTTACTTCTCCCGGCTTCTAAGATCCATAGAGAGAGAGCACAAGGTGGGGCACTCTCCGATAATCAAATGGACGCCAGTGGCCTAATGTAGATGGTGCAAGTCCTTGTCTGGAACTTTATTGGCTTTCTACATAAAGCAAGTTATTCAGGCTCTTTTCTCCCTTAATTTACTTACTACAATATTTCTTCCTAATCTAATCTTATATTAATAAATAAAAATGTTTTTTCTTCACCTACTCCGTCTCCCCTTCGAATCACCCTGGATCCACCAGGGCTGGACACCAGCAGGGGTCTTTTGAAATGGTGGCATGACCCCTGGAGTTCCTCTCGAATGCCAAGTAGAGACCGCCTCCTCTAGAGGTGCGACAGGCATGCCAGAATTCCTTTCCCAACGAAGCAGGGAAATGGACCTTCCTCTCAGGAGGAGGAGGGAAAACCAGGACTCTTCTTGAGTTGAGTTGGGAACCAAGGGGTTAATCTCCAGTGGAGACGGGTATGTTGGGGAACTTCTTGAGTTGCCTCAAGGGTGTCAAGGACCCTTTCGAGGCTCAAGAGGGAAGGTGAGATTTCTCTCGAGATGACACAGAGGAAAGGGGGCTCATCTTGCATTGACGGGAGAATCTCCTGGTTATTCTAGAGTTGTGGTTATAAACTTGGGGTCCCTCTCAAGTTATGATGGAGACCTCAGGGACACGCTTGTGGGGGCTTCAGGAAAGTCCAGTCTCCATGCGAGTCGCGAAGGGCCTCTCCTGATTCCTCTGCAGTCACTGCTGGGGACGAGGTCTTCATGTGGAGTTGAGGGCGGGTGGAACTTCAGAGTTCCTCTCCCGTACCGACATGGGCCTAGGGGATCCTTTGGGGTTTCCACAGGGGACTCAGGCCTTGTCTTGTGTAGAGACATGCAAGTCTGCTCTCCTCTTCAGCTGGAGGAGTGTCAGGCTTCCTGTTGCATTGACATAGGGATCAGTGGCTTTCTCTCGAGGTGTCACAGGGCTGTCACACCCACCATCATGTTTTGAGTCAGTCCTCGGGGTGACCGTTGAGTCAATTGCAGGGGAGTCAGGTGTATCTAGACTGCATTGGGACATCGGTGACTTTGGAAATGGTAGCACCACCCCTGGAGTTCTTCTACAGTGTCAAGTTGAGGACGCCTCCTCTGAGGTGCAACGGGAATGTCGGGATTCTTTCCCGATGAAGCAGGGAAAAGGACCCTCCTCTCGGGATAAGGAGGGGAAACTGGGGCTCTTCTTGAGTTGTGGCAGAAACCTCGGTGTTCCTCTCCAGTGGAGATGGGTAAGTCTGGGAAATTCTTGAGTTGTCTGAAGGGTGTCAAGGACCCTTTCAAGGCTCAAGAGGGAAGGTGGGATTTCTCTCGAGACGCCATGGTGGAAAAGAGCCTCAACTTGCATTGACGGGAGAATCTCCTGGTTCTTCTAGAGTTCCAGCAGCAAACTTGGGGTCCCACTCAAGTTACGACAGGGCCCTCAAGGACACGCTCGTGGTGACCTCAGGAATGTCCAATCTACATGCGAGTTGCCAGGGGCCACTCGTGATTCCTCTGCAGTTGCTGCCGGGGCCAAGGTCCTCATCTGGAGTTGAGGCCGGTACCTCAGGATTCCTCCCCATGCTGACATGGAACTCGGGGTTCTTCTGGGGTTTCCACAAGGGAATCAGGCCTCGTCTCGTGTGGAGACATGCAAGTTTGCTCTCCTCTCGAGTTGCAAAAGCAGTGTCAGGCTTCCAGTCGGGTTGACATAGGGATCGAAGGCTTTCTCTCAAGGTACCACAGACCTGTCACACCCACCATCGTGTTTTGAGCTGGTCTTTGGGTTGATCGTTGAGTCAGTTGCAGGGGTTCAGGTGTATCTGGGGTGCATCGGGACATAGGGGTCTTTTTAAATGGTGGCAAGACCCCTGGAGTTCCTCTCGAGTGTCAAGTGGAGACCGCTTCCTCTTGAGGTGCAAAAGGCACGCCAGGATTCCTTTCCCGATAAAGCAGGGAAACGGACCTTCCTCTCGGGATGAGGAGGGAAAACCAGGGCTTTTCTCGAGTTGTGGCCGGATCCTCGGTGTAACTCTCGAGTGGAGACGGTGACGTCAGGGAACTTCTTGATTTGCCTTAAGGGTGTCAAGGACACTTTTGAGGTTCAAGAGGGAAGGTGGGATTTCTCTCGAGACACTACAGCAGAAAATGGCCTCATCTCAGTTGATGGGAGAATCTCCTGGTTTTTCTCAAGTTGCGGCACCTAATTTGAGGTCCCTCTCAAGTTACGATGGAGACCTAAGGGACCCGCTCCTGGGGGCCTCAACAACATCGTATCTCCATGGGAGTTGCGAGGGGCCTTTCATGATTCCTCTGCAGTCGCTACCAGGGCTGAGGTCCTCATTTGGAGTTGAGGCCAGAAACTCAGGATTCCTCTCCCACACCGACATGGAACTCAGGGTTCCTCTGGGGTTTCCACAGGAGAGTCAGGGCCCTGTCTCGTGTGGAGACATGCAAGTCCTCTCTCCTCTCGAGCTGCAAAAGCAGTGTCAGGCCTCCTGTCATGTTGACTTAGGGATCCGTGGCTTTCTCTCAAGGTGCCACAGGGCTGTTGCACCTACTACCGTGTTTTCAGTCGGTCCTCGGGGTGATCATCGAGTCAGTTGCAGGGTGTCAAGTGTATCTGGAGTGCATCAGGACATAGAGGTCTTTTGAAATGGTGGCATGACCCCTGGAGTTCCTCTCGAGTGTCAAGTGGAGACCGCCTCTACTTGAGGTGTGATGGGCACACCAGGATTCCTTTCCCGACGAAGCAGGGAAATGGACCTTCTTCTCGGGATGAGAAGGGAAAACCGGGCTCTTCTTGAGTTGTGGTGGAACCCTTGATGTTCCTCTCGAGTGGAGACGGTTATGTCAGGGAACTTCTTGAGTTGCCTGAAGGGTGTCAAGGATCATTTAGAGGCTTAAGAGGGAAGACGGGATTTCTCTCGAGATGCCACAGTGGAAAAGGGCCTCATCTCACATTGAGGGGAGAATCTCCTGTCTTTTCTCGAGTTGAGTCAGCAAACTGGGGGTCCCTCTCGAGTTACTATGGTGACCTCAGGGACCCGCTTGTGGGGGCCTCAGGAACATCCAGTCTCCATGCAAATTGTGAGGGGCCTCTCGGGAATCCTCTGCAGTCGCTGCCAGGGCCAAGGTCCTCATCTGGAGTTCAGGCCGGAACCTCATGTTTCCTCTCCCATGTGACATGGACATCGGGGTTCCTCTGGGGTTTCCACAGGGGAGTCAGGCCTCGTCTCATGTGGAGACATGCAAGTCGGCTCTCCTGTCAAACTGGAAAAGCAGTGTCAGGCTTCCTGTTGTGTTGACATAGGGATCAGTGGCTTTCTGTCAAAGTGCCACAGGGCTGTCACACATGCCATTGTGTTTTGAGTCAGTCCTCAAGGTGACTGTAGAGTCAGTTGCAGGGGAGTCAGTTGTATCAGGAGCACATTGGGACATTGGGGTCTTTTTAAATATTGGCACGACCCCTGGAGTCCCTCTTGAGTGTCAAGTGGAGAGCAACACATCTTGAGGTGTGACGGGCATGCCGGGATTCCTTTCCCAAAGAAGCAGGGAAACGGACACTCCTCTCGGAAGGAGGAGGGGAAAACGAGGCTCTTCTTGAGTTGTGGCAGACCCTCGGTTTTCCTCTCAAGAGGAGACGGATATGTCGGGGAAATTCTTGAGTTGCTTCAAGGGTTTCAAGGACCCTTTTGAGGCTGAAAAGGGAAGGTGAAATTTCTCTCGAGGAGCCACAGGGTAAAAGGGCCTCATCTCTAGATAAGGGGAGAATCTTCTTGTTTTTCTCGAGTTACAGCAGCAAACTTAGGGTCCCTATCAACTTATGACGGGGACCTCAGGGACCCGCTTGTGGAGGCCACAGGAAGGTCCATTCTCAATGCAAGTTGTGAGGGGCCTCTCGGGAGTTTTCTGCATTCGCTGCCAGGGCCAAGGTCCTCATCTGGAGTTGAGGCCGGAACCTGAGTGTTTCTCTCCTGTGCCAACATGGATCTCAGGCTTCCTCTGGGATTTCCACAGGGGAGTGAGGCCTCATGTCGTGTGGAGACATGCAAGTCTGCTCCTCTCGAGCTGGAAAAGCAGTGTCAGGCTTCCCTTTGGGTTGACATAGGGATCTGTGGCTTTCTCTAAAGGTGCCACAGGGCTATCACACCCATCATCATGTTTTCATTCGGTCCACAGGGTAACTGTCGAGTCAGTTGCAGGCAGTCAGGTTTATCTGGAGTGCATTGAGACATCGGGATCTCTTGAAATGGTGGCACGACCTGTAGAGTTACTCTAGAGTGTCAAGTTGAGACCGCCTCCTCTTGGGGTGCGACAGGAATGCCAGGATTCCTTTCCCGATGAAGCAGGGAAACGGACCATCCTCTCAGGATGAGGAGGAAAATCTGGGCTCTACTTTAGTTGTGGCGGGACCCTTGGTGTTCCTCTCGAGTGGAGACAAGTATGTCGCGGAAATTCTTGAGTTGTCTCAAGGGTGTCAAGGACTCTTTCGCGGCTCAAGAGGGAAGGTCGGATTTCTCTCGAGATGCCACAGTGGAAACTGGCCTCTTCTCGACTTGAGGGGAGAATCTCCTGGTTTTTTCTCGAGTTGTGCCAGCAAACCTGGGGTCTCTCTCGAGTAAAGACGGGGACCTCAGGAACCCGCTCGTGGAGGGCTCAGGAATGTCCAGGCTCCATGCGATTGTGAGGGGCCTCTGGGGATACCTCTGCAGTCACTGCCGGGGCCGAGATCCTCATCTAGAGCTGAGGCTGGAACCTCAGATTTCCTCTCCAGTGCTGACTTGGATCTTGGGGTTCCTTTGGGATTTCCACAGGGGACTCAGGCCACGTATGGTGTGGAGACATGGAAGTCTGCTCTCTTCTCGAGTTGGAAAAGCAGTGTCAGGCTTCCTGTCATGTTGACATAGGGACTGGTGGCTTTTTCTGGAGCCATAAGGCTTTCACATCTGCCATCGACTTCTGAGTGGATCCTTGGGGTGACTGTCGAGTCAGTTGTAGGGGAGTCAGGTGTATCTAGAGTGCAGTGGGACATTGGGGTCTTTTGAAATGGTGGCAATCCCCCTGGAGTTCTTCTCCAGTTTCAAGTTGAGACTGCTCCTCTTGAGTTGCGATGGAAAGGCCGGTATTCCTTTCTCGACAAAGCAGTGAAACCGACCCTCCTCTCTGGATGAGCAGGGAAAACAGGGGGTATTCCTGAATTGCAGCGGGACCCTTGGTGTTCTTCTAAGTGGAGACAGGTATGTCAGGGAACTTTTTGAGTTGCCTCAAATGTGTCAAGGACCCTTTTGAGGATTAAGAGAGATGGTGGGATTTCTCTCGAGACACAGCAGCGGAAAAAGGCCTCATCTCACGTTGAGGGGAGAATCTCCTGGTTTTTCTTGAGTTGTGGCAGCAAACTTGGGGTCCCTCTCGAGTTAGCACAGGGGTCTCAGTGACCCGCTCATGGGGGCCTCAGGAAATTCCAGTCTCCATGCAAGTTGTGAGGAGCCTCTCAAGATCCCTCTGCAGTCGCTGCCGGGGCCCAGGTACTCATCTGGAGTTGAGGCCAGAACCTCAGGTTTCCTCTCCCATGCCGACATAGACCTCAGAGTTCCTCTGGGGTTTCCACAGGAGAGTCAGGCCCTATCTCGTGTGGAGACATGCAAGTCCGCTGTCCTCTCCAGCTGAAAAGTATTGTCAGGCTTCCTGTAAAGTTGACATAGGGATTGGTGTCTTTCTCTCAAGGTGCCACAGGGCTCTCACACCCGCCATCGTGTTTTGAGTCAGTATTTGGGGTGACCGTCAAGTCAGTTGCAGGGGAGTCAGGTGTATCTGGGTTGCAGCGGGACATAAGGGTCTTTTGAAATGGTGGCACGACCTCTGGTGTTCCTCTCGAATGTCAAGTGGAGATCGCCTCCTCTTGAGGTGCGACGGGCACGCCAGGATTCCTTTCCTGAAAAAGCAGGGAAATGCACCTTCCTCTCTGGATGAGGAGGGAAAACTGGGGCTTTTCTTGAGTTGTGGCAGGACCCTCATTGTTCCTCTCGAGTGGAGACAGTGACTTCAGGGAACTTCTTGAGTTGCCTGAAGGTTGTCAAGGACCCTTTCGAGGCTTAAGAGGGAAGGTGGGATTTCTCTTGAGATGCTGCAGCAGAAAAGAGCCTCATCTCACGTCGATGGGAGAATCTCCTGGTTTTTATCTAGTTGAGACAGCAAACTTGGGGTCCCTCACGAGTTATGACAGGGACTTCTGGGATGCACTCGTGGTATGTCGGGAACGTCCAGTCTACATGCAAGTTGTGAGGGGCCTCTTGTGATTCCTCTACAGTCACTGCCAGGGCCGAGGTCCTCACCTGGGGTTGAGGCCGGTACCTCAGGCTTCCTCTCCATTCCGACATGGAACTTGGGTTTCCTCTGGGGTATTCACAGGGGAGTCAGGCCTCGTCTCCTGTGGAGACATGCAAGTCTGCTCTCCTCTCGAGCTGGAAAAGCAGTGTCAGGCTTCCAGTCGGGTTGACATAGGGATCGGTGTCTTTCTCTCAAGGTGCCACAGGGCTCTCACACCCGCCATCGTGTTTTGAGTTGGTACTCAGGGTGACCGTTGTGTCAGTTGCAGGGGAGTCAGGTGTATCTGGAGTGCATTGGGACATCAGGGTCTTTTGAAATGGTGGCACGACCCCTGGAGTTCGTCTCAAGTGTCAAATTGAGACCGCCTACTCTTGAGGTGCGACCAGAATCCCGGGATTCCTTTCCCGATGAAGCAGGGAAACAGACTCTCCTCTCAGGAGGAGGAAGGTAACCCAGGACTCTTCTTGAGTTGTGCCGGGACCCTTGGTGTTCCTCTCGAGTGAAGACGGGTATGTCGGGGAACTTCTTGAGTTGCCTCAAGGGTGTCAAGGACCCTTTCATGGCTCAAGAGGGAAGATGGGATTTCTCTCGAGACGCGGCAGCAGAAATGGGCCTCATTCTGCTTTGAGGAGAGAATCTCCAGGTTTTTCTCTAGTTGCAGCAGCACACTTAACGTCCCTCTCGAGTTACAACGGGGACCTCAGCAACCCATTCGTGGAGGCTTCAGGAACATCCAGTCTCCATGCCAGTTGCGAGGGGCCTCTTGGCATTCCTCTACAGTCATTGCTGGGGCCGAGATCCTCATCTGGAGTTCAGTCTGGAATCTCAGAGTTTATCCTCTGTGCTGACATGGACCTCAGCATTCCTCTGGGGTTTCCACACAGGAATCAGACCTCATCTCATGTGGAGGCATGCACGTCTGCTCTCCTCTCATACTGGAAAGTAGTGTCAGGCTTCCTGATGGGTTGACATAGGCATCGGTGTCTTTCTCTCGAAGTTCCACAGGGATGTCACACCTGCCATCGTGTTGTGAGTCGGTCGTCAGGGTGACCGGCGAGTCAGTTGCAGGGGAGTCAGGTGTATCTGGAGTGCTTTGTGACATTGGGGTCTTTCCACATGGTGGCACGACCCCTAGAGTTCCTCTCGAGTGTCAGTTGGAGACCACCTCCACTGGAGATGCGACGGGAACACGGGGATTCCTTTCCCAACGAAGCAGGGAAACAGACCCTCCTCTGGGGATGTGGAGGGAAATGAGCTCTTCTTGAGTTGTGGTGGGACGCTGATGTTCCTCTCAGGTGGAGACGGGTAGGTCGGGGAACTTCTTGAGTTGCTTCAAGGGTGTCAAGGACCCTTTCGAGACTAAAAAGGGAAGGTGGGATTTCTCTCCATATGCTGCAGGGAAAACGGCCTCATCTCGCGTTGAAGGGAGAATCTCCTGGTTTTTCTCGAATTGCGGCAGCAAAATTAGGGTCCCTTTCGAGCTATGACAGGGACCTCAAGGACCCGCACTTTGGCCCTCAGGAACGTCCAGTTTCCATGAGAGTTGTGAGGGGCCTCTCGGGATTCTTCTGCAGTCACTGCTGGGCTGAAGTTCTCATTTGAAGATGAGGCAGGAACCTCAGGTTTCCTCTCCCGTGACGACATGGATCCCGAGGTTCCTCTGCAGTTTCCAAAGGGGAGTCAGGCCTTGTCTCATGTGGAGACATGCAAGTCCGCTCTCTTCTCGAGCTGGAAAAGCAACATCAGGCTTCCTGTAGGGTTGACATAAGGATTGATGGCTTTCTCTCGAGGTGCTGCAGGGCGGTCACACCACCATCATGTTTTGAGTCGGTCCTTGGGGTGACCGTCGAGTCAGTTGTAGGGGAGTCAGGTGCATCTGGAGTACAATGTGACATCAGGGTGTTTGGAAATGGTGGCACCACCCCTGGTGTTTCTCTCGAGTGTCAAGTGGAGACTGCCTCCCTTGAGGTGTGACAGGAACTCTGGGATTCCTTTCCTGACAAAGCAGGGAAATGGACCCTCCTCTTGGGATGAGAAAGGAAAACCAGGGCTCTTCTTAATTTGTGGCGGGTCCCTCTGTGTTCCTCGGGATTGGACACAGGTATGTAGGGGAACTTCTTGAGTTGCCTCAAGGCTGTCAAGGACACTTTCGAGGCTCACGATTGAAGCTGGGATTTCTCTAGAGACGCAGTAGCGGAAAGCGGCCTCATCTCGCATTGAGGGGAGAATCTGCAGGTTTTTCTCGAGTTGTGGCAGCAAACTTGGGGTCCCTCTCGAGTTACAACAGGGACCTCAGAGACCCTCTCGTAGGTGACTCAGGAACGTCCAGTCTCCATGCGAGTTTCAAGGGGCCTCTTGGGATTCCTCTGAAGTCAGTGCCGGGGTCGAGGTCCTCATCTGGAGTTAAGGCAGGAACCTCAGGTTTCCTCTCCTGTGCCAACAGGAACATCGGTGTTGCTGTGGGGTTTCCACAGGCTATTCAGGCCTCATCTCCTGTGGAGACATGCAAGTCTGCTCTCTTCTAGCGCTGGAAAGCAGTGTCAGGCTTCCTGTCGGATTGACATAGGGATCACTGGCTTTCTCTCGAGATGCCACAGGGCTGTTACACCTGCCATCGCTTATTGAATCGGTCCTTGGGGTCACCGTTGAGTACGTTGCAGGAGAGTCAGGTGTATCTGCAGTGCATTGGGACATCAGGGTCTTTGGAAATGGTGGCACGGCCCCTGGAGTTCCTCTCGAGTGTCAAGTTGAAACAGTCTCCTCTGGAAGTGGGATGAGAATGCCGGATCCTTTCCTTGAAGTAGGAAAATGGACCCTCCTCTTGGGATGAGGAGGTAAAACTGGGGCTCTTCTTCAATTGTGTTGGGATACTCGGTGTTCCCCTGGAGTGGAGACGGGTATGTTGGGGAATTTCTTGAGTTGCCTTAAGGGTGTCAAGGACCCTTTCGAGGCTCAAGAGGGAAGGTGGGATTTCTCTCGAGACACCCATCGGAAAAGGGCCTCATCTTGCGTTGAGGGGAGAATCTCCTGGTTTTTCTCGAGTTGTAGCAGCAAACCTAGGGTCCCTCTCGAGTTATGATGGGAATCTCAGGGACCCGCTTGTGGGAGCCTCAGGAACGTCCAGTCTCCATGCGAGTTGTGAGGGGCCTTTTGGGATTCCCTGCAGTTGCTGTCATGGCCGAGGTTCTCATCTGGAGTTGAGTCTGAGACTTCAGGGTTCCTCTCCCGTGCCAACATGGTCCTCGGTGTTCCTCTGGGGTTTCCACAGAGGAGACAGGCCCCGTCTCGTGTGGAGACATGCAAGTCCACTCTCCTCTCTAGCTGGAAAAGCAGTGACAGGCTTCCTGTCAAGTTGACAAAGGGATGTATGGCTTTCTCTCGAGGTGCCACAGGGCTGTCACATGCATCATCGTGTATTCAGTCGGTCTTCAGGGTGACTGTCGAGTCAGTTGCAGGGCAGTAGGTGTATCTGGAGTGCATTGAGACATCCGGGTCTTTTGAAATGTTGGCACAACCCCATAGTTCCTTTTGAGTGTCCAGTTGAGACCACCTCCTCTTGAGGTGTGACAAGAACGTCAAGATTCCTTTCTCAATGAAGCAGGGAAACAGATGATCCCCTTGGAATAAGGAGGGGGAAACCAGGGCTCTTCTTGATTTGTGGTGGGACCTTCGGTGTTCCTCTCGAGTCGAGGCGGGTATGTCAGGAACTTCTCGAGTTGCCTCAAGGGTTTCAAGTACCCTTTTGAGGCTCAAGATGGAAGCTGGGATTTCTCTCAAGACGCGGCAGTGGAAAAGGGCCTCATCTAGCATTTAGGGGAGAATCTCCAGGTTTTTCTCGAGTTGAGGCAGCAAACTTGGGGTCCTTCTCGAGTTACAATGGGAACCTCAGGGACCCTATCGTGGGTGAGTCAGGAATGTCCAATCTCCATGCGAGTTGGGAGGGGCCTCTCAGACCTTCCTCTGGAGTCACTGCCGGGGTGTAGGTCCTCATCTGGATTTGAGGCAGGACTCAGGGTTCCTCTCCCATGACAACATGGACCTCAGTGTTGCTGTGGGGTTTCCACAGGGGAGTCAGGCCACATCTCCTGTGGAAGCATGCAAATCCTCTCTCCTCTCATGCTGGAAAAGCAATGTCAGGCTTCCTGTCGTGTTGACGTAGGGATTGGTGGCTTTCTCTCTAGGTGCCACAGGGCTGTCCACCCGCCATCGTGTTTTGAATCCGTCCTTGGAGTGACCGTCGAGTCAGTTGCAGAGGAGTCAGGTGTATTTGGAGTGCACTGGGACATCGGGGTCTTTGGAAATGGTGGCACGGCCCCTGGAGTTCCTCTCTAGTGTCAAGTGGAGACCGCCTCCTCTTGAGGTGTGATGAAAACACTCGGATTCCTTTCCTGATGAAGCAGGGAACCGGACCCTCCTCTCAGAATGAGGAGGGAAAACCGGGGTTCTTCTTGAGTTGTGGTGGGACACTTGGTGTTCCTCTGGAGTGGAGACGGTATGTAGGGGAACATCTTGAGCTACCTCAAGGGTTTCAAGGACTCTTTCACGGCTCAAGAGGGAAGGTGGGATTTCTCTCAAGACGCCGCAGTGGAAAAGGGCCTCATCTCACAATGACGGAAGAATCTCCTGGTTTTTCTCGAGTTGCGGCAGCATACTTGTGGTCCCTCTCAAGTTACTACGGGGACCTCAGGAACCCGCTCTTGGGCCCTCAGGAACCTCCAGTTTCCATGCAGTTGTGAGGGGCCTCTCAGGATTCCTCTGCAGTCACTGTCGGTGTCGAGGTTCTCATTTGGAGATGAGGCAGGAACCTCAGGTTTCCTCTCCCGTGATGACATGGAGCCCGGGGTTCCTCTGGGATTTCCACAGGGGAGTCAGGCCTTGTCTCATGTGGAGACATGCAAGTCTGCTCTCTTCTCGAGCTGGAAAAGCAATATTAGGCTTCCTGTAGGGTTGACATTGGGATCAGTGGCTTTCTCTCCAGGTGCCACAGGGCTGTCATACCCGCCATCGTGTTTTGAGAGTGTCCTCGGGGTACCGTCAAGTCAGTTGCAGGGAAGTCAGGTGTATCTGGAGTACAACATGACATCAGGGTGTTTGCAATTGGTGGCACCACCCCTGGAGTTTCTCTCGAGTGTCAAGTGGAGACTGCCTCCCCTTGAAGTGACACAGGAACGCTTTGATTTCTTTTCCAATGAAGCAGGGAAATGGACCCTCCTCTCCAGATGAGGAGGGAAAACCGGGGCTCTTCTTGAGTTGTGGCAGGTCTCTCAGTGTTTCTCTGGAGTGCAGATGGGTATGTAGGGGAACTTCTTGAGTTGTCTCAAGGGTCTCAAGGACCCTTTTGAGGCTCAAGATGGAAGCTGGGATTTCTCTCGAGATGCTGCAGCAGAAAGGGGCCTCATCTCGCGTTGAAGGGAGAATCTGCAGGTTTTTCTCAAGTTGTGGCAGCAAACTTGGGGTGCCTCTCGAGTTATGACAAGGACCTCAGGGACCCTCTCGTGGGTGACTCAGGAACGTCCAGTCTCCATGCGAGTTTTGAAGGGCCTTTCAGAATTCCTCTGCAGTCACTGCTGCGGTAGACATCCTCATCTACAGTTTAGCCAGGAACCTCAGGGTTCCTCTCCCATGCCAACATGGATCTAGGGGTTCACATGGGGTTTCCAAGGGGGATTCAGGCCTCTTCTCGTGTGGAGACATGAAAGTCCTCTCTCCTGTCACGCTGGAATAGCAGTATCAGGCTTCCTGTCGGGTTGACATAGGGATTGATCACTTTCTCTCGAGGTGCCACAGGGCTGTCACACCCGCCACTGTGTTTTGAGTCTGTCCTCGAGGTGACCATCGAGTCAGTTGCAGGGGAGTCAAGTGTATCTGGAGTGCACGGGGACATCGGGTTCTTTTGAAATGGTGGCACTACCCCTGGAGATCCTCTCGACTGACAACTGGAGACCGCCTCCTCTGGAGGTGCTACAGGCATGCCAGGATTCATTTCCCAATGAAGAGGAGAAATGCACCCTCTTCTCGAGATGTGGAGCAAAATCCAGGGTTCTTCTTGAGTGTGGCGGAACTCTCGGTGTTCTTCTCGAGAGGAGATTGTTATGTTGGGAACTTCTTGAGTTGCCTCAAGGGTGTCAAAGACCCTTTCAAGGTTCAAGAGGGAAGGTGGGATTTATTTCTCTGAGATGCCATGGTGGAAAAGGATGTCATCTCGCGTTGAGGGGAGAATCTCATGCTTTTTCTGGAGTTGTGGCAGCAAACTTGGGATCCCTCTCGAGTTACGACTAGGACCTCAGGGACTCACTCATTTGGGCCTCAAGAACGTCCAGTTTCTAAGCCAGGTGCGAGGGTCCTCTCAGGATTCTTCTGCAGTCACTGCCGGTGCTGAGGTCCTCATCTGGAGTTGAGGCCGGAACCTCAGGTTTCCTCTCCCGGGCCGACATGGAACTTGGGGTTCCTCTGGGGTTTCCACAGGGGAGTTAGGACTTGTCTCGTGTGGAGACATGCAAGTCTGCGCTCCTCTCGAGCTGGAAAAGCAGTGTCAGGCTTCCTGTCATGTTGACTTAAGGATCGGTGGCTTTCTCTCGAGGTGCCACTGGGCTGCCACACCCGCCATCGTGTTTTGAGTCTGTCCTCGGGGTGACCGTCGAGTCAGCTGCAGGGGATTTGGCTCTATCTGGAGTGCAGTGAGACATAGGGTTCTTGTGAAATGATGGCATGACCCCTGGAGTTCCTCTCAAGTGTCAAGTTGAGACCGCCTCCTCTTGAGTTGTGACGGGAACACCAGGATTTCTTTCCCAACGAGACAGGGAAATGGGCCCTCCTCTCAGGATGAGGAGGGAAATCCGGGGATCTTCTTGAGTTGAGGTGGGACCCTCGGTTGCCGGGGTCCAACACCAGTGGATGCAGGGAATTTGAAGGGTGGACGGAATCAGTGATTGATTTACAGAGAGATAGATAAGGAAAGAATGTTGCAGATAAGAAAATAGAGGAGAGAAGAAAAGAGGCTGATGTTCCTTGGTTTATACAGAAAATCAATAAAGTCTCAAGACAAAAGACTTGCACCGTCTACATAAGGCCACAGTGCCCTCCCGGTCTCCCGAGGGAGTGAAGACACAGGGCGCCTTCCAGTTCAGGTCTTAGAAACCCAGGCAAATAAGTACACAAGGCAGACCTCTGTATTCCAGATGGGAACTAGCATGAAAGAGAGAGTAAGAGAGGAGAGAATGATTGACACAGGGAGACCAAGCTGTTTCGGTGAGCAAGGCCCAAAAGCTTTATTATTTTTAAGGACTTTATACCTTTCCCACAAATGATGTTGTGTACATTATCTTCTGGGCTTGGAGGCCTGTAAAACATTTTAAGACCCTCTTTTGATAAAGGCTGCTTAACCAGAAAACTTATTTTCCCTTGAAGTGTTTTTTCTTTATATTTCTAATCTATGTCAGCCTCAGAAAATATCAAAGTTACATTTTCATGAAGCAATGCAGCAAGTTACAACAAAGAAAGAACCAATTAGCCCAAAAGTCTGATGTGGTTAGTTTCAAGGCTACACTCGATTTTCTTACATTCTAACTATGTTAACTAATGCACTCCTCATTATCTTCTGGGCTTGGAGGCCTGTAAAACATTTTAAGACCCTCTTTTGATAAAGGCTGCTTAACCAGAAAACTTATTTTCCCTTGAAGTGTTTTTTCTTTATATTTCTAATCTATGTCAGCCTCAGAAAATATCAAAGTTACATTTTCATGAAGCAATGCAGCAAGTTACAACAAAGAAAGAACCAATTAGCCCAAAAGTCTGATGTGGTTAGTTTCAAGGCTACACTCGATTTTCTTACATTCTAACTATGTTAACTAATGCACTCCCAGGTGCACAGTGGATAAGAGATATGGGAACTTAGCAACAAGCATTGGCTCAAGAGTGAAATCTTACACCAGCACTACTATAATAATTTTGAACTCTTTAAAAGACTATGTTTTAGGCTTCCCGCATCTCTCACAGTTGAGGGGCTGTAAATAATCACATGCATCGTTGTAAAATTCTGGGTAAGGCAAGTTAGAGAGCCACCAGAGGGGTTTGAGCTGAAACACACCTTTCAAATGCAGAAGACTGAAGTCCTAAGGTAACTTTTTCCAGAGAGTGTCAGAGGAGTGGAAAAGCACAGTACAATAAAATAAGCCTGGCTCCAGTTTTTATTTTTTTGGGGGGTAGATGTTCAGGAAAATTCAGGGGGAACCACTGAAGCCAGATCACGCCTTTGTGTTTTGTCGGGCTTCCTTCCTCGTGAACTTTGTCATGGGTGGGATTCCTCATGCTGGCTCCTGGCATCTCCCCATTTTTTCTTTTTCCTTTTTCTTTTTCTTTTTTTTTAATTTTTTAAAACAACCAGATGCAGCTCAGTTGTGAGCTTCTGAATGCTTTGCCAAAGATTCCTGACAAGACAAGGAAGAATGATTATGAGAAGCTGAATTAGAGCTCCCACAGCAGTATAGCTAAGAACAGTAGACAGAATAGTCTTTCCAGAAATGAAGTTAGAGAATGTATGAAAAAATCATTGGCTACTCCTGTGGCAGTAAAGTCTAATTTGGAGTGTTCCATGGTCTGTATCTGATTATGACGTTTTCCCAAATCCAAACCAATTGTCTTCTCTTGTGTTGTTGGAAGAGGGTATTTGCTATGACCAGTGCATTTTATTGGCAAAACTCTATTAGTCTTTGCCCTGCTTCATTCCGCATTCCAAGGCCAAATTTGCCTGTTACTCCAGGTGTTTCTTGACTTCCTACTTTTGCATTCCAGTCCCCTATAATGAAAAGGACATCTTTTTTGGGTGTTAGTTCTAAAAGATCTTGTAGGTCTTCATAAAACCATTCAACTTCAGCTTCTTCAGTGTTACTGGTTGGGGCATAGACTTGGATAACTGTGATAAATAATAGATGGGTAATATTTACAGAGCAGTTTCTGAGCTGCTTGTCAGTCATTCACAGGTCACTTCGATATGTGTGAGTTCAGTAAAAAATTTTTTGTAATTTGCTCCCTCTACCCAAGAACACTCTGGGCCTGGAAAATATCTTTAGACATATTATTTAATTTAAATTTAAAAAAAATGAATTGCCTTTTTAAGATACCAAATTCAAGGCAAAGTACTAAACACTGACTTTCCTAAGCACATCTAAATTCACACCAAAGTTTAGTTCAAAGTCAGATATGCCTTTTTTAAGTACTTTTTCTTTAAGGAACAGGACTGGGAAAGGTCAGTTTTCATTCCAATCCCGAAGAAAGGCAATGCCAAAGAATGCTTAAACTACCACATCATTGGACTCATCTCACACACTAGCAAAGTAACGATCAAAATTCTCCAAGCCAAGCTTCAAAAAACAGTACATGAACTGTGAACTTCCAGATGTTCAAGCTGGATTTAGAAAAGGCAAAGGAACCAGACATCAAATGGCCGACATCCGTTGGATCATCAAAAAAAGCAAAAGAGTTCCAGGAAAATATCTACTTCTGCTTTATAGACTATGCCAAAGCCTTTGACTGTGTGGATCACAATAAACTGTGGAAAATTCAAGAGATAGGAATACCAGACCATCTGATCTGCCTCCTTAGAAATCTGTATGCAGGTCAAGAAGCAATAGTTAGAAATGGATATTGAACAGACTGGCCCCAAATCAGCAAAGGAGTGAGTCAAGGCTGTATATTGTCACCCTGCTTACTTAACTTACATGCAGAGTACATCATGAGAAATGCTGGGCTGGAAGAAGCACAAGCTGGAATCAAGATTGCCAGGAGAAATATCAATAACCTCAGATATGCAGATGACACCACCCTTATGCCAGAAAGCAAAGAGGAACTAAAAAGCCTCTTGATTGAAAGTGAAAGAGGAGAGGAGAGTGAAAAAGTTGGCTTAAAGCTCAGCATTCAGAAAACTAAGACCATGGCATCTGGCCCCCGCACTTCATGGCAAATAGATGGGGAAACAGTGGAAACAGTGACAGACTTTATTTTGGGGGGCTCTAAAATCACTGCAGATGGTGACTGCAGCCATGAAATTAAAAGATGCTTACTCCTTGGAACAAAAGTTATGACCAAGCTAGACAGCATATTAAAAAGCAGAGACATACTTTGCCAACAAAGGTCCATGTAGTCAAAGCTATGGTTTTTTCAGTAGTCATATATGGATGTGAAAGTTGGACTGTAAAGAAAGCTGAGTGCCAAATAAGTGATGTTTTTGAACTGTGGTGTTGGAGAAAACTCTTGAGAGTTCCTTAGACAGCAAGGAGATCCAACCAGTCCATCCTAAAGGAAACCAGTCCTGAGTATTCATTAGACAGACTCATGCTGAAGCTAAAATTCCAATACTTTTGCCACATGATGTGAAGAACTGACTCACTGGGAAAGAGCCTGATGCTGGGAAAGATTGAAGGTGGAAGGAGAAGGGGACAAGAGAGGATGAGATGGTTTGATAGCATCACCTACTCAATGGAGATGAATTTGAGTAGGCTCCAGGAGTTGATGATGGACAGGGAAGCCTGGCATTCTGCAGTCCATGGGGTCACAAACAGTCAGACACAACTGAGCAAGTGAACTGAACTGCATTGAACTGATATGTTTAAATGCTATTCTCTCAAATCATCACACCCTCTCCTTCTACTGAATCCAAAAGTCTGTTCTTTATGTCTGTATCTCCTCTCCTGTTCTTCATGTAGGATCATTGGTACCATCTTTTTAGATTCCATATATATTTGTTAATATACAATATTTGTCTTTCTCTTTTTGACTTACTTCACTCTGTATAATAGGCTCTTGGTTCAACCACCTTGATAGAGTTTACTCAAATGCATTCCTTTTTATTTTTAGTTTTTAAAATTTATTTTTTAATTGAAGGATAATTGCTTTACAGATTTTTGTTGTTTTCTGTCAAACATCAACAAGAATCAGCCATAGGTATACATATATACCCTCCCTCTTTAAAAAGCCTTTTTAAAGTACTTTTTCAAAGATATTTTTTGTCCTCAATGAAGATTCAATGATCTGAGGAAAGTAGGTCTGAGGAGAATACAAAGCTGTATAAACTAAGAAATGTTATCTTCCATGCACACACTAAAATATATTAAATAAAAATTAAACTCAAGAAACATGAGAACTTTTCCATGTTTATGACCTACTTGGAGATGCTATAGCCGGATTTTTTGAAAGAGTCTTCATTATTCATATGAGTTATTTTTTGCTTACAGGGAAAAATATACCATTTCCAATTATAAATTTATACATTTAAAATGAGTAGGATAAGAAAAACACTGTAAAAGACAACTGAGTTATACAAGGATTTAAATGCAGATTTGAGGCGCATTATGTGGTCAGCTATGTGACAGCTACCTAGCAGATAAAAATTCTCATTATACAATCCTTGCCGTCAGAAAGATGGGGAAATGAAATAGTCACTCATATAGGGAAAGACATCCGAATGCAGGAACAGATTTTGATGCAAAAGAGAAAAAGATTTAAATGTATGCTATGTTGCTTTTTACCAGAGGGAATTTGGGAATGTTACTTAAATTCACTATGCCCAGTTTCTTCACTTGTACAAGAGGCAAAATAGTTCCTCATTCCCTGAGTGCTATGTGAATTAAATTAGGCATATAATATAGGACACCTAGCAAAATCTGTGGAAAAACATGGTCATCCAACAAGTGTATGCTCCCTCTCTGCTTTACCCAAAGATGTAGTAGTTTAAGACAGCAGAGACAATCTTATTGGAAAGAAAAAGACAGCCACATCCACACAAGGTTTTATAGAGAAGGAAGGAATTTAAGAGAGCTTTAGGACTAGAGAAAAACTGAAGCAACAGAAAAGGTGTTTAGAGAGAGTAAAATGTGTTTACAGAAAAGTAAAAATATAAGTTTAGATGAAAATTCCCACATATGGATGAAAATACACAAAAGTGGAAAGATAAATCTCGATGGAAGAAGGGCTTATGTGGAAAAAAATAATTACATATAAAATAAGTTAAAAATGTAAGTTGAAAGACAGACCGTGAATTCCAAGTGGAAGAATGGGATATCTTGAAAAGCCAATGAAACCTCCTGAGCATGGCAAACAGAACTTATTTTCCTAGAGATAATTGCTTTGTTGTTATCAAACTAAATTATTAATACTCTATGAACCTTTCCTTTTGGAAATGTACATTTCTTTCAATTACTGCAAATAAAAATTACCTTTCATTCAAGTTTAAATTGAGTTTTTATGTAAGAGAAATTTTCCTAAAGAGCATTACTATATTTATTTTGCTAAAATAAATTATATTGTACCTTTAAAAAATGGCCAACAAGGCAACAAAAACCCTCTCAAGTAATTACTGGTAAGTATTCAGAATGAGGACCAGGCAAGAAACAGAAATGCATGTAAGTCTAATACTGCATAAAATGGCCATGCTTTGGGAAGCAGAGCAGATCACTAACTAAAAACACTATAATGGATTTTTAATGGCCCTCTGCGGAATTCTTCAGATACAATAAAAACGCTTTGTAATGAAAATAAATTGCATATATTATACTTATTATTCAGTAAGACCTGATTTTATTTGCCTCCAACATCTTTCCAGAGGAAAGGTAATGCAGTCTATAAAGGTCCTACCTCCTTTCACAATTTCATCCTATTTAAGGTAATGAGGTTTTCCTGGTTTTGGTGTATGTTACCTATTATCCAGGCTCCCCTCTCTGATTAGCGTTAGGGCTTCCCAGGTGGCGCTAGTGGTAAAGAGTGAAGTGAAGTGAAGGTTGCTCAGTCGGGTCAGACTCTTTGTGACCCCATGGACTACACAGTCCATGAATTCTCCAGGCCAGAATACTGGAGTGGGTAGCCTTTCCCTTCTCCAGGGGATCTTCCCAACCCAGCGCTCGAGCCCAGGTCTCCCACATTGCAGGCAGTTTCTTTTACCAGCTGAGCCCAAGAATACTGGAGTGGGTAGCCTATCCCTCTCCAGAGGATCTTCCCGACCCAGGAATCAACCCGGGGTCTCCTGCATTGCAGGTGGATTCTTCACCAGCTGAGGTATGAGGGAAGCCCAAGTGGTAAAGAACCGCCTGCCAATGCAGGAGACATGAGAGACGTGGGTTTGATCCATGGGTTGAGAAGATCTCCTGGAGGAGGTCATGGCAACCCACTTCAGTATTCTTGCCTGGAGAACCTGTGGACAAAGGAGCCTAGCGGGCGACAGTCCATGAGCCACAAAGAGTTGGACACGACGGAAGTGACTTAACACGCACACATGCACACTGTTATTGTCAATAGCTCATATATAGTCTCAGAGCCCTGTTTCAAAGGATTTAAGAGTCCTGAAAAAGACAGAAAAGAAAAGGAATTTTGGTATTCAGAGCAATATAAGACCAAAGTGCCTTGGGTCTACCCGTTCTGGAATGCTGTTTGTTTTTGAAAACTTGGATAAACAAAACACTTTCACTGGCCAAAATTAGAGTATTAAAAGCTCAGTTCAGATGTATTAATAATGCTAATCCACCTCCTTTCATTTATTCAAGATGTTCTAGAGTGCTTAGTTTTATAAAAAAGGTGGAAAGGGTGGAGGAAACAAACTACATCTATAAAATGATGAAAACAATGTCTTAATATCTCATTATTTTATATAATATTAATATTACTCCTATTATTTCAAATCCAATTAATCTTGGCACCTCAACAAAATCAATAAGAAATCTATCACAAAACTGTTTTGCTTTTGTCTTATTCTTACTTTGATTTTGAAATCCTGGATCATTCTTAAATTTAGCGTCATATCAAAAAAAAAAAAAACATTTTGCAGTGACGTCCCTTCTAAAGCACTTTTTAGATTTAATTTATGCCTAATGCTACTTCAGCAGCATTAATAAAAAGGACTTTTGTTTTTTCAAATTGGGGAGTGTGCTGAGATAATGAAATGACCTGATAGTTTTTAAACTGTTAAGCATAAAAGAGGCAACTTTGGAAAAAAATCCTTGAATAAATGCATGGGCAGAAAGCAGATACAGAAAGAAAAGTTCCCATTTTAAGAATAGAAAAGCACAAGAAAAAAAAAAAAAAAAAAAATGGCGATTGGTTAGAACAAGAAGTGTGTTTTAATGTGAGGTGACTTGAATGTGTTCTTAGGTTCAGGGATTGATTCCTATTGAAATACAGGTATTGGTAAAGAGAAGAATGTATATTCTCTGTGAGAGGATTGAAAAGGACTCAAGGGTGTTCCAAAAGAGAAAGACCATCACTCATTGGTTCAGAAGGAAGGCATCGTAGGAGATGAACACACATTATACCAACTTCCTCGACTGTATGATGACAGTACTGATCAACAGCAATTTATGAACTGCTTATTATATGTCAAGTCATATTTTCTATTAAGTATTTTAGTCCTTTAAACAACCCTAGAAAAGAAGGTAACATTATTCCCCAAAACCTAGCTACAGAGAGCTTAAGTATCTTGGTCAAGTCACAAATAGCCAATGGCAAACCCAAGATCTGAACCAGATGTTTGTTAATGCTTGTTGGCTTTCCATATTATTATTTTTACTGTTTATAAAATTGGCAATAATTATGTCCCCTAAGGGAGTGTGTTAGGGTATGAACAGAACTTGAGTGCGTACAGTATATTCATGAGTCTAAGAAAATGGGAGGTAGGTGTGGTTGAAGTGATGGAAGACATGTCAGAATCTCCAGAAAGTTGAAAGGGGATGTATCATTGGCAAAGACCTACTCAATGGGTTCAATTTTGTAGTTTAAACATCAAAATTATTTATAGAAGGTAAACTACTTTAAAAGGAAAGGAGTGACTTTGGTTGCTGAAGCATGGGTGAGAAAGTTGAAGAATCCCTCAAATTGTTTAATCCTGATCCTCTGGGCATGCCAGAGAACCAGAAGGCACAAAAGCAACCTGCTCATCCCGTTCCTTTCCTTAAACAAACAAAGTGCTACCCTTCATTAATAGGGCAAAGTTCTAACTACTTAGGCTGGCATTAAAAAATCTTGGTAATTTTGCTCTAGCCACCTTTCTAGCCTCACATCCTATAACCTATGACTTCTCCTCATGATACATATCTCAACAACCCCAAACATCCCTTAAACTGTTATGCCACCTCTGTAAGGAAATGTGGTTTAGAACTCTTATTTGTGGATTACGATTCAGCTCAAAAGGGCTTCCCAGGTGGTGCTAGTGGTAAAGAACCCAGCTGTTAATGCAGAAGACATAGAAACTGGAGTTTGATCCCTGGGTCAAGAAGATCTCCAGGAGGAGAGCCCACTATGGTATTCTTGCTTGGAGAATCCCATGGACCAAGTGGCCTGGAGGGTTACAGTCCATAGGGACACAAATTGTCAGACATAACTGAAGCAACTTAGCACACACACACACAACTCGAATGTCAACTCCTCTCTAAATATTACCATGATTCCTCAGCTTTTCCTACTCCTCTGCAGAACTATACATTTATTATACATACATATTGGCCTAGTGGTTTTTCCTACTTTCTTCAGGCCAATATGTATACATACATATATTTATATATAAATAAATATAAATATATGTTTGTATTATTGCAAATTCAGACTTGAAGAAAGTAGGGAAAACCACTAAGCCACTCAGGCATGACCTAAACCAAATCCCTTATGATTATACAGTGGAAATGAAAAAAAAAAAAAAATTCAAGGGATTAGATCTGAGAGACAGAGTGCCTGAAGAACTATGGATGGAAGTTCATAACATTGTACAGAAGGCCCTGATCAAAACCATTTCCAAGAAAAAGAAATGTAAAAATGCAAAATGGTTTTTCTGAAGAGGACTTACAAATAGCTGAGAAAAGAAGTGAAAGGCAAAGGAGAAAAGTAAAGAAATACTCATCTGAATGCAGTTTCAAAAGACAGCAAGGAGAGATAAGAAAGCCTTCCTAAGTGAAAAATAAAGAGAAATAGAGGAAAACAATAGAATGGGAAAGACTAGAGATCTCTGCAAGAAAATTAGAGAATATTTCATGCAAAGATGTGCACAATAAAGGAAAAAATGGTAAGGATCTAACAGACAAACAAGATATTAAGAAAAGGTGGCAAGAATACACAGAAGAACTATACAAAATAGATCTTAATGACCAAGATAACCACAATGCTGTGATCGCTCACCTAGAGCCAGGCATCCTGGAGTACAAGTCAAATGGGCCTTAGAAAACATCACTACAAACAAAGCTAGTGGAGGTGACAGAAATCCAGCTGAGCTATTTCGATCCTAAAAGATGATGCTATTAAAGTGCTGTAATCAATATACCAGCAAATTTGGAAAACTCAACAGTGGCCACAGGACTGTAAAAGTCCATGCTAGCAAAGTAAGGCTCAAAATGTCCAGATGTTCTTTTTTTTTTATTTTACTTTACATTACTGTATTGGTTTTGCCATATATTGACATGAATCCATCTCGGGTGTACATGAGTTCCCAATCCTGAACCCCCCCACCTCCCACCCCATATCAACTCTCTGGATCATCCCCATGCACCAGTCCCAAGCATCCTGAAAAAAAAAATGTCCAGATGTTCAAACTGGACTTAGAAAAGGCAGAGGAACCATAGATCAAATTGCCAACATCTGCTGGATCATGGAAAAAGCAAGAGAATTCCAGAAAACCATCTATTTCTGCTTTATTGACTACACCAATGACTTTGACTGTGTGGATCACAATATACTGTGGAAAATTCTGAAAGAGGTGGGAATACCAGACCACCTTACTTGACTCCTGAGAAATCAGTATGCAGGTCAAGAAACAACAGTTAGAACAGGACATGTAACAATGGACTGGCTGCAAATTGGGAAAGGAGTATATCAAGGTTGTACATTGTCACCCTGCTTATATAACTTCTATGCAAAGTACATTATGCGAAATGCTGGGCTGGATGAAGCCCAAGCTGGAATCAAGATTGCCGAGAGAAATATAAATAATCTCATATATGCAGATGACACCACTCTTCTGACAGAAAGTGAAGAGGAACTAAAGACATTCTTGATGAAGGTGAAAGAGGAGAGTGAAAAAGCTTGCTTAAAACTCAACATTAAAAAAACTAAGATCATGGCATCCAGTCCCAATCATTTCATGGTAAACAGATGGGGAAACAATGGAAAGAGTGACAGACTTTATTTTCCTGAGTTCCAAAAGCACTGCAGATGGTAACTGCAGCCAAGAAATTAAAAGACCTTGCTCCTTGGAAGAAAAGCTATAACAAAACTAGGCAGCATATTAAAAAAGAGACATTGCTTGCCAACAAAGTTCTGTATAGTCAAAGCTATGGTTTTTTCCAGTAGTTATGTATGGATGTGAGAGTTGGACTATAAGGAAAGCTGAGCAGCAAATAATTGATGCTTTTGAACTGTGATGTTGGAGAAGACTCTTGAGAGTCGCTTGAACTACAAGGAAATCAAACCAGTGAATCCTAATGGAAATTAACCCTGAATATTCAATGGAAGGCAGAGAAGGCATTGGCACCCCACTCCAGTACTCTTGCCTGGAAAATCCCATGGATGGAGGAGCCTGGTAGGCTTCAGTCCATGGGGTCGCTGGGTCGGACCTGACTGAGCGACTTCACTTTCACCTTTCTCTTTCATGCATTGGAGAAGGAAATGGCAACCCACTCCAGTGTTCTTGCCTGGAGAACCCCAGGGACGGGGGAGCCTGGTGGGCTGCCGTCTATGGGGTCGCACAGAGTCGGACACGACTGAAGTGACTTAGCATTAGCATTCAATGGAAGGACTGATGCTGAAGCTGAAGCTCAAGTACTTGGGCCACCCAATGGGAAGAGCCAACTCATTAGAAAAGGCCTTGATGCTGGGAAAGATTGAAGGCAGGAGGAGAAGGAGACAACAGAGGATGAGACTGTTGGATGGTATCACTGACTCAATGGACATGAGTTTGAGCAAGCTCTGGGAGATGGTGAAGGACAGGGAGGTCTGGTGTCCTTCAGTCCATGGGATTGCAAAGAGATGGATATGCCTGAATTACTTAACAACAACATACACAAATACACACACACACACATACACAGATTTACAATATTTTGGGCTTCCCTGGTGGCTCGGATGGTAAAGAACCTGCCTACAGTGTGGGAGACCTGGATTCAATATCTGTGTTGGGAAGATCCCCTGGAGGAGGGCTTGGCAACCCACTCCAGTATTCTTGCCTGGAGAATTGCCATGGGCAGAGAAGCCTGGCAGGCTACCGTACTGCCAATGGAGTTGCAAAGAATTGGACATGACTAAGTGACTAACCACACACAATGTTATATCTAAATATCTCCTTTAGTACATTTATTCAATCCTCAAACAAATATTTGCTGAATTATTATGTCCCGTACTCTAAGCTCCCTAGATCAAGGACTATTTGTTAGTCATTTTGTGGAGGAAGAGGTTACTGGTCATAGTGGTGGTGGTATTCTCTATTGCCTACTCACTACCCAACACATATTAACCATTAATTTAATATTTGCTGAATTAGGCAATCTATGAGAGCCTCATGGATTGAACATCACCATCAACACAAATAATCATTAAAAATAACTGATATTGTGATTTCTAGGGAGAAATAATTATATGTAGGAGAATATATGCAAAATAGCAGACCTTTAAATTTGACAGGGTATTAGATATGGAATTTTTATGATGTTAATTAGAAAGGAATTTTTAAATGTTAATGAGGAATGGCACCATTCCGATACTTTTAATTCTATCCTTCAGGTTTAAGTGGATCTTAATCTCAGGACCACCATGTTAGACTCACAGATTCTTAAAACCCCAAGGGCAATTTGAAATCATTCAGTTCAAACCTTACATTTTACAGATGAAGGAAGTATCTCCAGAGAGATGAGCAGAGTTAGGACAGGAGTCCAGGCTTCTTCTCTCAGTGTCTCCCCCTTAGTATCCTGTCATCATATTTCTTATTTCTTCTTCTTTTATCTTTTATTCTCTAGCATATTCAATAAAATGCTGATAGAAAGATATCTGCAGGAGAATTGTCACTTGGAAGAAAGGGGAGATTTGATGGTAGAGAATATATTTCCTTCTTTTTACATCCTAAGATCATTCCTAAAATTGTCATCTTTTATAAGAAGAACATAAAACAATGCTGAACATTTGATTTTTGACTGACAAGAACAGAGTTCGGATTAAACCTTTATTTTCATTTTTATTCCATTATTATCCAAATTTATTGATATCCAAATATGTTAAATAGCATGTCATATTTATGACACATATACACATGTTCTTTTCATTAAGGGAAACAAATATTTCCACTCCTTTCATCTGGAAATTCCCTGAAATGTCCTTACTTATGGCTGATTTGATTAATCTACCCAATTCTCTATTGATACAGTGCAGACTGACCATGTTTAATCTGTTTATCTAAGCACAGGATAAGAAAGTTTAGGCAGGCAAGCCATTGTGCCCTATTAACTATGAGATCATTTGTTCTATTAGTTTTTTTTTGTTTTTTTTTTTCCTCCTGGGTTGTTTACATTTTGAAGTGAATTCAAGATTCTTTTCTTTAAGAAAAATATGTTAGCTTCCACCAAATTAATTTCCAGTCATTTTAAAAGAAGTTAAAGAGAAGTTCCCTCTAACTCTGAAAGATTATAACAAGCATAGAGTGTGGGGGAGGAATCTACCCTTGCTTGACGGTGAGTCTTTGGGCCCACAATTGGAGTACAGCTGTTACAATTGCCTTGGTCTGAGGTACATCTGAGTTTAAGTATCATTGGAATTTAGAGCTAAATATCAGCCAAGCAAAGGGCAAGATCTTAGAAGGGCAAAAATCAAGATACAACAACCTATGTAGGCATTGCTGGCTATATATTACATCCCAATGGACCATCTTTCATCATTTTCACTTAGAAGTTGATTCCTGATTCCAAAGATCCTGGCTCTGTCATCTTACTGTATTTTTTAGTCTCAGTATTTACAGTACTTTTTGGTACTTGCTGAAAATAGATATACAGTTTCCTCCTTGAAACCAACTCACTGGCTGGCACCATTTCTTCACACAAATTGCTATGTCATTCCAGTCTAACTGGCAACTTGCAATTTCAAAAACAAATTCATCTGCAATTGCTTGTAAAACATCTTACTAGGTTACTTTTCTGTCTTATGTCACCCAGATTTCCAGAAATGTACTCAAACTGCCTAATGAGGCAATAAATTCCTTTATTGACTGTTCAGAATGTGGAAAAAAATTGGAGTGATTCACTCAGGTCTTTTCTTAACCCTCTTATTCAGCAAAACAGTTTATTTTATTGAAAGAATAGGAAAAAAAGAGCTGACAATTTAGAAATAAGTAAATAAGTCTACCTTCTTTTGGGCTTCTAGAACATAAAGGACTATCTTTTTGGCATGAATGTACATTATACCTTAATTGATGTTGTGAAAGAGCAATGTTTCTCATCCCTGTGAAAATCATTCCCATATTTGCCTTTCACTTAATATGAATATTTTACTTTGCTTTTGTTTTTATGAAGAATTTTCTTGTTTTTGTTGACTTCATGGTTTTTGCTTGTTTTAACATGCAATGTTCCTCTGATTGTAATTATTCACAGATACAAATTTACTTAGCTGGGTGGTAATCTTAAAGGCAAATCTTGCTTATAATGCTTTATAAAAAATAGAAAATAATGCAGGAGGAAAAGTACCTGAAATTTTACATTTCTCTTCACAGTATGCCTAAGTAAATATATGAATTATTTGTATTCTCTGAGAATATTCCAGAAAATAATGGTTAAAACTATTTGGGGAATTAAAAACAATAACCACTTGCCAAAAATATATGCTTATATGTACATAATGGATACACATCTAAAAGCAATATGTTTGTAGTTAAAAGTGGCTTAGACTAAATTTAGCTCAGACTCCCTAATTTCTAGATATTGAAAGAAATGTAGGGAAATAAAGAGATTTAACAAATATCACTGGAAAGTTGGTAGATGGCATTATGTCTCCTGACCCCAGAGTGTTCATTCCAACACTGCATTACTTCTGAACCTGAAAATGCCATATAGTACTAGCTGCTTCTCATGTACTCATTCATAAAAACCAAATCTTAAGGGCAGTAGTTAGCAGTGGTGGTTGCTGGGGTGGGCAGTCATTTCTACCTTAAAATATTGAGAGTCAGCTTTTTATCTTCTCCTTAAAAAGAACAGCCTTCCCCATAGTTAAAAATAGTGTTTCAAGTTCCTCTTTTCTGTTCTTTTTAATTTCAAATATTCTAAACTGCTTGCTTGAAAGTTGGAACATTACTATGAATATGAGAATGAGAAGGAAGTGAAAATAACATTGACTGAGCAGCTATTACATGAGAGTGTCTGGATGCTTCATTTATAAAATCTTCCTTGAGTTCCTGGAATTCCACAAGAGGAAAGATACTAAAGAAAGAATAGACATAACTTACATTAGGAGACTATGGAATACAGAGTTATTTGTTTACTTATTTATTCATTTATTATTTTTTAAACTATGCACACCTTAGTATTTTAATTCAAAATGTACTTCACTTATACATTAACTCCCTAATCACTGACTTAACACCAAGGTCATCTCTTAAGGAAGTCTGCACTATTAGATTTTCTTAAATAAACTACACCCATAACTGTTAGGGTTTCCCTGGTGCCTCAAACAGTAAAGAATCTACCTGCAATGCAGGAGACTCAGGTTCAATCCCTGGGTGAGAAAGAGCCTCTGGAGAAGGGAATGGCAACTCACTCCAGTATTCTTGCCTGGAGAATCCCATGGAGAGAGGGGCCTGGCGGACTACAGTCCATGGAGATGCAAGGAGTCAGGCACAACTGAGTAACTGTTACAGCTTTACAGTAAGTGGTAAATTCTTCAGAGACTTTTTTTTAAGGGTCTCCTTCATGGAGTTTTTCCAGAATAATTAATTTAGTTTTCACAGAAGCAATTCCTTTTTCTTTTTTTTTTTTTTTTGACGTTTCAAAAGAATGAGACCTTAGTTTTTACCTTCATCTTGTTGTTATTCATATTTATATATGTAATTAATGTTTATCTTAGAAACAAAATTGGTTAGAACTAGAAGAGACCTCAGTTTTTTAACTATGAAATTTAACCTCTAGATTTTACAGATAATGCCTAAGAAAATAAAGTAGTTTATTAATAGCACATAGAAATGTAGTAGAAAAATTGTTATTTTCCCCAATGTGCAGTTTCTTACCTGTATATGTTGCGCTGTGCTTAGTCACTCAGTCATGTCTGACTCTGTGACCCCATGGACTGTAGCCCGCAGGCTCCTCTGTCCATTGGGGTTCTCCAGGCAAGAATACTGGAGTGGGTTGCCATGCCCTCCTCCAAGGGATCTTCTCCTGCATTGCTGGTGACTCTTTACCATCTGATCCACCAGGGAAGCCTTACCTATATAAGAGTATACTTAAATATTCTTCTCATGCACATAATTTGATTTTCAAAACTAAATACACAAATGAATTAATCTTGCTCAAGAACTTCATTGACAAAATCAAATTCCTAAGCAGCACTGATGTTACAGAAAAAAGTTCATGGATTACCGTACATGTTAATACCACCCCTTAATTACCAACATGTACTGGTAACAATTCCCACTATCACAGATCATTTGTGCTGAAAATAAAGAGCATGAACAGGAAATCATCTTTTACTTTCAGCAAAAATATTGCTGCTTTCATTCTCTTCATTAACTTACTACTGTGGAAGACTTTAAAATTCCAGTTAAAGGAAATTACAAATTTCTAAATCATAGCAAAAATAAAATTATCCTTGAAAATAAATGAACTCATGAATTAACGATTCACCTGGAAAAGTACAGTTTAAATGCATTTCTTACTATAATTTTCCACATACCAAAAAAATAGTCCTCTGGGTGAATTTTACTAATAAAGCCCTTTCAGGCACTCTGTGGACTCATTAGTACATATTAATAATTTTTTTAAAGTAATGCAGAGTTGTGAATGAACTGAAAAATGGGCCATATGAGAAGCCTCCCCAAATTCTGATAGGTATGTGCCAAATATAACTCCATATATCTTTCTCAGTTTCAGTACTTATCAGGAACTTGTCGAGTCACTAAAACAGACAGCTATTTAAATTTAACATGAGAATAAAATTTTTGCACTGTAATTCTTAAAATCCCACAATGCTCTTTCCTCAAAGGATCATTTCATAACAGCTGCATGACAGGCTAAAAATCAGAACATGTGGTTCCTTATCACAAGTTTTCACAAAATAGCTTTTGCAACTTTAAACAAAAAACTTCAACCTTCATCACTTTATATATATGTGTTTGTGTGTGGATTTTGGAGTTGGAAATCTCTAATTCATCTTTTACATACTCCTATTGTGAACAATTTGCTTGAGAAAATGGCTTTGTGTACCATATATTATATAGTTTACTTGAGTGTTGTGTATTAGTTGCTCAGTTGTGCCTGACTCTTTGTGACCCCATGGACTATAGTCCACCAGGCTCCTCTGTCCCTGGGATTCTCCCGGCAAGAATACTGGAATGGATAGTCATTCCCTTTACCAAGCGATCTTCCCAATCCAGAGACCACACCTGGGTCTCCTGCATTCCAGGTGGATTCTTTACTGTCTGACCAGGGATTCTTTACTGTCTTACACCAGAGAAGCCCAAGGTGTTTTTTTTTTGGTTTGTTTGTTTTTAAGTTTACTTAATACCTTTTTGGGCTTCCCTGGTGGCTCAGAGGCTAAAGCGTCTGCCTCCAATGCGGGAGACCGAGGTTCGATCCCTGGGTGGGGAAGATCCCCTGGCGAAGGAAATGGTAACCCACTCCAGTATTCTTGCCTGGAGAATCCCATGGACAGAGGAGCCTGGTAGGCTACAGTCCACGGGGTCGCAAAGAGTCGGACACGACTGAGTGACTTCACTTCACTTCGTCAATACCTTTTTAAACTTACTTTAGAGATATTGGAAGTGGGACAGGTTTTACCTGGTAATTCAAGTCCAAAATTTACTTTTCTGCTTCTTCTCAAAAAGTCCATAAGCATACTTAAGAAAATAAACATAGAAACAAACCAATAAGTAGCAGTTGATCAAGTTACAATATACCATTGTAAGAATTTAAGGACTTTCTGATATAATGAAGTAGATAATACAGTAAAAGAGAATGTTTTTCAAAGAGCAAGTACTTTATTAATTTTATGTCTTACATAATGCAGTTTTTCTCTGGTACCTAATCTACATGATACGATGAAAAAAATTAAATTTACATTTCCTACTCATCTAACAGAGTTAAAACGGACATTTCTTCAGATGGTAAGTCAGTTCATCATCTTTTGGAATCACCTCACCTTCCAACCTTCCACAAGGATGAGTCTCTGGGAGCCCAGTGATACTGTCTCTCCTGACTGATTTGACATTTTGGACACTGACCGATCCTGGCTCAATCAAATCCTGTCTTCCAGGAATTTAGAATTGGGATTGATAACTGTTCTTTTAGCTTAGTTCAGAACTTTGGAAACCAATTTTTTTTTAAGTCACTTCATCATGTCCAATTCTTTGTGACCCCATGGACTATAGCCCTCTAGGCTCCTCTGTCCATGGAATTTTCCAGGCAAGAATACTGGAGTAGGTTGCCATTCCTTTCTCTAAGGGATTTTTCTGACCCAGGGATCGAACCCAAGTCTCATGAACTATAGGCAGATTCTTAACCGTCTGAGCTACCACAGAAGCCCCTGGAAAACAATGGAGATTCATAACTGTATAGTGATCATCTTTCTAGCTTTTTGAAGGCTGGAATCAGCAGTCTGGCACAGGAAAAGCTACAAGAACACAGGAAGAAGCAGAGATGGAAGACAGACAGTATTTCAGTCTCTGCTAAAGAGCAAGACACTTTCTTGCTATTAGATAGCACAAAACAATATAGCAGCCATTTAACAATTATATTTTTGGTTTATGCTAACTCACTTTGGCTTACTTGTGAACAAAGAGCCCTAACTATGTCTGAGATACTTTAGTAATACTATTAAAATCATTCATACAAAACTCCAAAATAAATGAAAGAACTTTCAAAATTACCAATGTGAAATAAGTTGCCTCTAAAAGCCTGATCTCTACTTATAATAAAACTATGCTTATAAAAAATAAATTATAGGGATATAATTTACAGCACAGTGACTACAGTTAAAAATATTGTATTGTGTATTTCAAAGTTGCTGAGATAGTAAATCTTGAAAAGTCTCCATCACAAGGCAAGAAAGAAAAAATGAGTAGCTATGTATGGTGACAAATGTTAACTAGAATTATCATGTTGACCATTTTCCAGTACACACAGATATCAAATCATTATACTGTACACCTGAAACAAATCTTAAATGTCAATTATACTTCAATTATTAAAAAAAACCTATATTCGTGAGCATATAATACAAATCAATCTCTGTCAAATACAATGTGTTTATATTATCTGAGTAACAATTAAAATAAAAATTTTAAGTATTTTTGGTATTTTATCTCACCAGACATTTTTAATAGCCTTATTCACTTTAAACACAATTCAATTAAAATTTAATTTTAATTATGTTAAAAAGGAGATTTAAATGGTACAAGTTGCCTTTTAATATCTTCTAGAATAAAGGACTTTTTACTCTTGCTTGCTCTTTGGTAAACATAAGTGTTTCACTGCCTTCTTTTTAAAGCAGTGTTTAAATTAGCTTACCTACCCTTTACATCACATCTTGTGTTTTAAGAGCTCCGTGAAGCAATGAAAAGAGTATAATGGAGCCATAGATCAAGGCACCTCATTCATTAACTTTTAAAATATCACCTCATTTATTTAGGCTTCCTCTGGAGTTTCTCTTTTGATAAGTAGGAACTTTATTAAACATCCATTTAAGTGAAATGAGAAAGAATGATATCCTTTGCTCCAATACATATAAACACTATATTCTAACATCTAAATTTACTTTTAGCCAGGAACATTACAGTGTAATCACTACATCTGTTTTTTGTATATATAAGGAGTAGAAGTAATACTACTGGCTTTTAAATTTACAGCACACCAAATAGCTAATATAGATTTTGGCCATGTGGGAAAACTTTGATGAGATTACACAGTCTAGGGGAACAAAAATGGTGAAATCATTGCATTAATGACCAGCCAAAATACTTAAAGGTGAAAGCATGCTTCAAGAAGGCTGTAAGAAGAGAACTCAGTTAGTAAATGTAATTCACTAAAAGTAGCAGTACCTATTATCCTGTTGTTGTTGTTCAGTTGCTCAGTAGTGTCCAACTCTTTGCAACCCCATAGACTGCAGCACACCAAGTTTCCCTGTCCTTCACCATCTCCCAGAGCTTGCCCAAACTCATGTCCACTGAATCGGTGATGCCATCCAACCATCTCATCCTCTGCTGTCCCCTTCTCCTCTGCCATCTATCTTTCCCAGCATCAGGATCTTTTCCAATGAACCAGTTTTCTCATCAGGTGGCCAAAGTATTGGAGCTTTAACTTCAGCATTAGCATCAGTACTTCTGATGGATATTCAGATATAATTTCCTTTAGGATAGACTGGCTTGATTCCCTTGCAGACCAACGGGCTCTCAAGTCTTCTCCAACACTACAGTTCAAAAGCATCAATTCTTCAGCTCTCAGCCTTCTTTACGGTTCAACTCTCACATCCATACATGTTCAGTTCAGTTCACTTCAGTCGCTCAGTCATGTCCAACTCTTTGCTACCTCATGAACCACAGCACGCCAGGCCTCCCTGTCCATCACCAACTCCCAGAGTCCACCCAAACCCATGTCCATTGAGTCGGTGATGCCATCTAACCATCTCATCCTCTATCGTCCCCTTTTCCTCCTTCCCTCAATCTTTCCCAGCATCAGGGCCTTTTCAAATGAATCAGCTCTTTGCATCAGGTAGCCAAAAATATTGGAGTTTCAGCTTCAACATCAGTCCTTCCAATGAACACCCAGGACTGATCTCTTTTAGGATGGACTGGTTGGATCTCTTCACAGTCCAAGCGACTCTCAAGAGTCTTCTCCAACATCACAGTTCAAAAGCATCAATTCTTGGGTGTTCAGCTTTCTTTATAGCCCAACTCTCACATCCATACATGACCACTGGAAAAACCATAGCCTTGACTAGATAGATCTTTTTGACAAAGTAATGTCTCTACTTTTTAATATATATGAGTACTAGAAAAACCATAGCTTTGACTATGTGGACCTTTGTCAGCAAAGTAACATCTCTATTTTTTAATACACTGCCTAGGTTTGTCATAGCTTTTCTTCCAAGGAGCAAGCGTCTTTTAATTTCATGGCTGCAGTAACCATCTGCAGTGATTTTCGAGCCCAAGAAAATAGTGTTTCATTGTTTCCATTATTTCCCCATCTATATGGGGAATTACATATATAATTACAGTATGTAATTGTCCTGTAATTGTTATCAGTTTGAGGCTCTGACCAAAAGTCAGAAACATTACATCCTCCAAAGTAAGAATAATTGTCATAACAGGCAATCCACTGTCTTTTAAAGGTACAGTGTGGAATAGATGGGCTTCGAAGGTAGCACAGTGGTGAAGAATCTGCCTACCAATGTAGGAGACACAGGAGACAAGAGACGTGGGTTTGATCCCTGGGTTGGCAAGAACTTCTAGAGTAGGAAAGGCAATCCACTCCAGTTTCTTGCCTGGAAAATTTTATGGACAGGAACCTGGGAGGTTACACTCCGTGGTGTCAAAAAGAGACAGACAGTATTGAGTGCGCACACACATACATACATAGAAAAAGATGTTTGTTAAGACTATACATTTGCAAGAGCTAACCTAAATTTCAAAAGATTCTTACATTTAAATTATGTGAATTTTCCTTTGCAACTTGTGAAAAATCATGGAAGAAAATCTCATGTTTATTTTTGACAATTAAATTGTCCCACATGGTAACTTTTGTCAAAGAGTAAAAATTCTCTGGAGTCAACTAAAATATACTTTTCGGTATTATAAGGTGAGAAATGGCATTTGAGATACCCAGATTGTTGTGTTACTGCCTACATTACTACATTTCAGAAATGAAATAAGGACAATTAATATGCCTGGATTCTGAAAGGAGTTTAGTTAGAATTAGTAGCTATCAAAGTAGTATTAATGCTATAAAAATAGATTATACTTTGTCCAGATGAATTTCAGCACATAATTCTACACCTATATGAAATTCTGTGACATACATAAGTATATATAGTATATATAAAACTATTCACTGAGACAAGTGGTAGCAAAAGAAAGTACCCAGCATTCAATAATATAGTTCTTTCACACGACAAATACTCTGTGTCAAGGATAAATATTATACATATTATAAACTACAAAACTTACATATATGTACTAATGTGCAGAGAGTGCCAGGATACAGTATACCATTTCTTTGAAATAAAGAAAAATGTTCCTAGTCTGCTACCTCTATGAAAAGAGACAAGTGACAAAGCAAGATATATATCATATTTGATGATACTTGTATTACAAATGTTGGAAGTCTACAAAATAAAAGTGTTGCTAGAAGGAATTTTCAGTTTGTTTCTTCACATAGTTTTGACCTTGAAAAATTTAATTTACATTAAAAAGATAGTTTTTATTAAAATTCACTAATAAAAAAGTGAACACTCATGCTGATATTTTGGATTTTATTCTACATACTCATGGGAGAGAATTTAAAAAGCCCAGGTCCAAAAAAATGAAGACAATAAATATTTTAAATTTTAAACCATTTTAAATAGTTTTGATAACTTTCATACAATAAGAAAATACTATGAAATCTTATTAAAAACATACTGGAATAGAAACATGTGTGACCTTAAAAGGATATGTGTGTTAATCACTCATTCCAACTCTTTGCGACCCCATGGACCATAACCCGCCAGACTCCTGTCTATGGAATTCTCCAGGCAAGAATACTGGAGTGGGTTGCCAGTTCTTTCTCCAGGGATTCATCCCAACTCAGGGATCAAACACAGGTCTCCTGATTTGCAGGCAGTTTCTTTACCATTCGAGCCACCACAGAAACCCCCCAAATGGGATGCTTATGATAAACTTTTAATTTTATAAAGAGGCAGGTTAAAAACAAACATAACAAATTACCTACTTTGTGTAAAATAGGGTACATACAAAGCAATAAATGACTACAAATTTGTTTATTAAAACCTCATCAGTGGTTTCTTGTGAGATGTGGCAAATGGTTGAGTTTTATGTGCAATTTGCTCAGTGACCCTGGTTCTGCTCACCACATCCCTGGTGGGTGTTCTAACTACTGAATGTGACCCTGAGCTTTTCTCTTCCTCCAGGGACCAGAATGTTCCCTCACTTTCTCGCCTGCTCTGGTTGAACTATGGAAAAAGAATCAGGCTATACCAGTGGCACCCTACTCCAGTACTCTTTTTTCTTTTTTAATTAATTTTTATTTTTAGTTTGTTTTGTTTTACAATACTGTATTCATTTTGCTATACATTGACATGAATCAGCCACAAATGTACATGAACTCCCAATCCCGACCCCCCCCTAACTGATTCAAATGTATTCTTTTTAATAGCTGAGTAATACTCCATTGTGTATATGTACCACAGCTTTCTTATCCATTCATCTGCTGATGGACATCTAGGTTGCTTCCATGTCCTGGCTATTATAAACAGTGCCACAATTAACATTTGGGTACACGTGTCTCTTTCAATTCTGGTTTCCTCGGTGTGTATGCCCAGCAGTGGGATCGCTGGATCATAAGGCAGTTCTATTTGCAATTTTTTAAGGAATCTCCACACTGTTCTCCATAGTGGCTGTACTAATTTGCATTCCCACCAACAGTGTAAGAGAGTTCCCTTTTCTAGAAAATCCCATGGGCAGAGGAGCCTGGTAGGCTGCAGTCCATGGGGTCGCTAAGAGTCGGACATGACTGAACAAATTCACTTTCACTTTTCACTTTCATGCATTGTAGAAGGAAGTAGCAACTCACTCCAGTGTTCTTGCCTGGAGAATCCCAGGGACGGGGGAGCCTGGTGGGCTGCCGTCTATGGGGTCGCACAGAGTCAGACACGACTGAAGCGACTTAGCAGCAGGGGCAGCATAGGGCCTCTAGAGGGTGAACTTCAGGAAGTAGATGAGAGGTCCTTTTAAGTTTCAGAGGAAAACCTCTAGATTATTCCTCCAGAATGTACTTCTGTTGCAAAAATGATGGTCATCCTGGACATTTATTCACAAGCTCAAGTTTGGAAAATCGGGGATGAAAGATGGATCAACTTGAATTGGCAGTGAATGTGGACAGAATATTGGTGATGGATGAAACAGGAGGAGTGAGTAGGATTGACCACTGAGATTTCTGGTCTCTTGTTTCTTTTCTCATCCTGGGCAGCCCAATCACCATCATTGCCCTGACATAAGATGAGACTTCAGAACCATGTATAAATTAGGCATTTTGAAACAGGATTTCATAGCAGCAGAGACATCAGTAGCCATGTCAGCGGTGGCAACGGGGGGCGGGGGCAGGATGGGGGCACGGTATAAAAGGTTTTGGCTTGAGTTCTCCCAATAAAAACGGTTTTAGTCCAGCAAGCACTTGATCTCTAGTTTCCTTCCAAAGCTAACTCCAACTGTGACTCAGGAGTTAGGAAAGTCAAATAAATTAAGTAGTCATCAGGCTAAAGTTTCTGACCAGAGGTCAATTAGGGAGAATTTGAGGCTAAACAATATTATGGTGGAGAATGTCCTACAAGTTCCAAAGGTAGTCTACTAAGGACTCTTTAATAAGTACTAGACTTTCAAAAAAATGTAATGGCATTTCCTTGACGATTAATCACTTTTAATCTGAAAAGCTTCCACATATTTGTTCACATTGCAGGGAAAAGTCAAATGTAAGATTTATTCAGATACTCTGCATAACTGTTTAATGTGCTTGACTACAAAAAGATGAAATTGAATTTTTCCTTAGTTACAAACTGACTCTGAGACAAACTCTTTAATGGAGCTGAAATAAAATAACTATGATAAGTCACTTCAGTCATGTCCAACTCTTTGAGACCCTGTGGACTGTAGCTCACCAGGCTCCTCTGTCCCTGGGATTTCCCAGGCAAAAATACTGGAGTGGGTTGCCATGTCCTCCTCCAGGGGATCGTCCTTGCAATCCAGGGATCAAAAACAAATCTCTTAAGTCTCCTGCTTTGACAGGCAGCTTCTTTACCTCTAGTGCCACCTGGGAAGCCTAAGGTAAATAAAGGAGAGCATTTATTTGATATGTAAAGATGGGAATATTGCCAAGAGAAATATCAATAACCTCATATATGCAGATGACACCACCCTTATGGCAGAAAGCAAAGAAGAACTAAAAAGCCACTTGATGAAGGTGAAAGAGGAGAGTGAAAAATTTGGCTTACAGCTTAACATTCACAAAACAAAGATCATGGCATTTGTCCCATCACTTCATGGCAAATAGATGGGGAAACAGTGGAAACAGTGGCAGACTTTATTTTGGGGAGCTCCAAAATCACTGTGGATGGTGACTGCAGCCGTAAAAGACGCTTACTCCTTGGAAGAAAAGTTATACCAAACTAGACAGCATTTTAAAAAGCAGAGACATTACTTTGCAAACAAAGGTCTGTCTAGTCAAGGCTGTGGTTTTTCCAGTAGTCACGTATGGATGTGAGAGTTGGACTATAAAGAAACCTGAGCACTCAAGAATTGATGCTTTTGAACTGTGGTGTTGGAGAAGACTCCTGAGAGTCCCTTGGACTGCAAGGAGATCCAACCAGTCCATCCTAGGGGAAATCAGCCCTGAATATTCATTGGAAGGATTGATGTTGAAGTTGAAACTCCAATACTTTGGCCACCTGATGAGAAGAGCTGACTCATTTGAAAAGGCCTGATGCTGGGAAAGATTGAGGGTGAGAGGAGAAGGGGACAACAGAGGATGAGATGGCTGGATGGCATCACTGACTTGATGGGCATGAGTTTGAATAAACTCTAGTAGCTGGTGGTGGACACGGAGGCCTGGCATGCTGCATGCAGTCCATGGGGTCGCAAGGAGTTGGACACAACTGAGTGACTGAATTGAACTGAAAGATTAGAATGTAGTTGGCATCATGGCATTGTTCTCAGACTCATGCATATCAGAATTACCTAAAGAGCTTGTTAAAAAATAAAACACAGATGACTGAGTCCCACCCCCAGATCTTCTGTTTCAGCAAATTTGAAGTGAGTCTCAAAATTCACTTTTCCATAAGTTTCCAGGTGATGATGCCCTTGGGACCACATATTGAGAACCATTGCTTTGCAATGGGATTATCTTGTGGTCTACATAGATATGATCTTACATGATTTTACATCTCTGTTAATTTTGATGTCTTTATTTTATTATCTCCTAAAGCTATATTTTCCACCGTTTATTGTGATCCACACAGTCAAAGGCCTTGGCATAGTCAGCAAAGCAGAAATAGATGTTTTTCTGAAACTCTCTTGCTTTTTCCATGATCCAGTGGATGTTGGCAATTTGATCTCTGGTTGCCATGCATTTTCTAAAATCAGCTTGAACATCTGGAAGTTCATGGTTCACATATTGCTGAAGCCTACTGGGAGACTTTTGAGCATTACTTTACTAGTGTGTGAGATGAGTACAATTGTGCGGTAGTTTGAGCATTCTTTGGCATTACCTTTCTGTGGGATTGGAACGAACACTGACCTTTTCCAGTCCTGTGGCTACTGCTGAGTTTTCCTGATTTGCTGACATATTGAGTGTAGCACTTTCACAGCATCATCTTCTAGGATTTGAAACAGCTCAACTGAAATTCCATCACCTCCACTAGCTTTGTTCATAGTGATACTTCCTAAGGCTCACCTGACTTCACATTCCAGAAGGTCTGCTCTAGGTGAGTGTGAGTGATCACACCATCGTGATTATCTGGGTCATGAAGATCTTTTTTGTACAGCTCTTCTGTGTATTCTTGCCACCTCTTCTTACTCTCTTTTTCTTTTGTTAGGTCCCTACTATTTCTGTCCTTTATTGAGTCCATCTTTGCATGAAATGTTCCCTTGGTGTCTGTAATTTTCTTGAAGAGATCTCTAGTCTTTCCCATTATATTATTTCCCTCTATTTCTTTGCATTGATTACCAAGGAAGGCTTTCTTATTTCTCCTTGCTATTATTTGGAACTCTGCATTCAAATGGGTATATCTTTCCTTTTCTCCGTTGCTTTTCATATCTCTTCTTTTCATAGATATTTCTAAGGCCTCTTCAGACAGTCTATTTGGTTTTTTGCATTTCTTTTTCCTGGGGATGGCCTTGATCCCTTTCTCCTGTACAATGTCACAAACCTCCATCCATAGTTCATCAGGTATTCTGTCTATCAGATCTAGTCCCTTAAATCTATTCCTCACTTCTACTGCATAGTCATAAGGGATGTGATTTAGTTCATACCTGAATGGTCTAGTGGTTTTCCCTACTTTCTTCAATTTGTCTGAATTTGGCAATAAGGAGTTCATGATCTGAGCCACAGTCAGCTCCCGGTCTTGTCTGTTGACTGTATAGAGCTTCTCCATCTTTGGCTGCAAAGGATATAATCAATCTGATTTCGGTGTTGACCATTTGGAGATGCCATGTGTAGAGTCTTCTCTTGTGTTGTTGGAAGAGGGTATTTGCTATGACCAGTGCATTCTCTTAGCAAAACTCTCTTAGCCTTTGCCCTGCTTCATTCTGTACTCCAAGGCCAAATTTGCCAAATTTTATTCTAGGTGTTTCTTGACTTCCTACTTTTGCATTCTAGTCCCCTATAATGAAAAAGACATCTTTTGAGGGGTGTCTTGAGACATCCTTGTATGCAGGGATACAAGGATATACCCCTTGAGAAACCTGTATGCAGGTCAGGAAGCAACAGTTCGAACTGGACATAGAACAACAGTCTGGTTCCAAATAGGAAAAGGCGTCCGTCAAGGTTATATGCTGAGTACATCATGAGAAACGCTGGGCTGGAGGAAGCACAAGCTGGAATAAAGAATCACTTCATGGCAAATAAATGGGGAAACAGTGGAAACAGTGACTGACATTATTTTTCTGGGCTCTAAAATCACTGCAGATAGTGATTGCAGCCATGAAATTAAAAGACGCTTACTCCTTGGAAGGAAAGTTATGACCAACCTAGACAGCATTTTAAAAAGCAGAGACATCACTTTGTCAACAAAGTTCCATCTAGTCAAGGCTATGGTTTTTCCAGTAGTCATGTGTTGATGTGAGATTTGGACTATAAAGAAAGCTGAGTGAAGAATTTATGCTTTTGATCTGTGGTGTTGGAGAAGACTCTTGAGAGTCCCTTGGACTGCAAGGAGATCCAACCAGTCCATCCTAAAAGAGATCAGTCCTGGGTGTTCATTGGAAGGACTGATGTTGAAGCTGAAACTCCATTACTTTGGCCACCTGATGGGAAGAGCTGACTCATTTGAAAGACCCTGATGCTGGGAAAGATTGAGGGCAGGAGAAGCAGAGGACGACAGAGGATGAGATGGTTGGATGGCATCACTGACTCAATAGACATGGGTTTGTTCAGACTCAAGTTGTTGGTGTTGGACAGGGAGGCCTGGCATGTTGCGGTTCCTGGGGTCGCAAAGAGTCAGACACGACTGGTGACTGAACTGAAAGCTATATTAATACTTCCATTTTTTAATACCAATGACCAGGTTACAATCAAGTATATCTTTTCAGTTTATATTTGTGCTAGAATTTATATTTGCAATTCTAATTGTGTGAGCACTAAACTATCATATAGCGTATATTTTAGAAAGATTTCTCAAACTTGGTCTTAGATGATTCCTAGAGTTCCATGAATCTCTAAATTTCAAAAACACAGGTTTAAGTCATAATCCTATACTATGATATAATAAATGCAAATTAATGTACCTAACAAGGAAAAGTCTTATGAGCATCTTCCTTCATATGTCTGGAGCTTATTGCTTTAGCAAGTTGAACCAGTAGAAAGTAGCACGTAAGAGTATGCTTTCCATGTTTTAAGTTTCACACAGTGAAACTTAAATTCTCTTAGGACCTTCTGGGAGAAGTAAATAAAGCTGCAGATGGCCTGACCGAAGGGCTCTAGCTGCCCTGCCTTGCCCTTCCCTGCTTGGACCATTGCGAGTCAGAGGAAGTTGGTCATGAAGAGTCATTGATGGAGGTAAATGTGTTCCAGAATTACGTAATAAGGGTGTTATATATGAGCACTGCAGAAGTACAGCTAACATATCACCACACCTGAGGGAGGACCATTTTTCAGAATCCTTTCAGATTTTACCCCTCTCCCATTCTGTGCTTTAAAAGGAGAGATAACTTCATGATCCCATGGCTGCACCCCTGAACCCATCAACAAAGTACAGTAAGACTGAGTATTGCCAAGGCTGTCCTCTATTCCTCAGATATGTTAAGAAAGAAAAGTTTCAAAATATTAACCTAGTTACTGATGTTCAACGATAATTTTTTCCAGATGGTTCAGTGAGAAGTGTGCCCCCAAATAATTTTAAACTCTGCTGTAAACAACATGGTTTAGAAATTGAAAGTTATTGAAGGGTTATGTATATTTTATATGTAAATATCACAAAGAACACATATATATTTCAGGGAAGTGTAAAGTTTGCAAATAAAATTTACCTAATTCAAGAGATAATTTTTCTGTAATGATTTGGGAGGATCTCCAGGGCCTCAATCTAACATGTACCAAGTACTAAATACATGACAAAAATCAATCACAAAAGCTTTAAATCTTAGCTAACTTATCCTGCTCAACAGAATAAGTTATGTAGATACCCCATTTTGCTGCTGCTGCTGCTAAGTCGCTTCAGTCGTGTCCGACTCTGTGCGACCCCATAGACGGCAGCCTATCAGGCTGTTCCATCTGTGGGATTCTCCAGGCAAGAACACTGGAGTGGGTTGCCATTTCCTTCTCCAGTGCATGAGAGTGAAAAGTGAAAGTGAAAGTCGCTCAGTCGTGCCTAACCCTTAGCAACCCCATGGACTGCAGCCCATCAGGCTCCTCTGTCCATGGGAGTTTCCAGGCAAGAGTACTGGAGTGGGGTGCCACTGCCTTCTCCACCCCATTTTACAGATGGAATAAAAAAGATATATGAGATAAAGTGAAGTTATGTAACTTGCCCAGATCAAACAGCCTATAGGTAGCAGAGCTGGGATCCAGATCTAAGTATTAAGTAAGTTCCAATCATTTCTAACAAACAAACAGAGGCAATTAATGAGAATGTGCTGATTAAAAAGCATTTCTTATCATCTATTTCCACAAAGAGCATTTAAGATGCCAGGGATGGTTGCTTAAATTATGGTCTACAATGGAGTATGATGCAGACACTAAAAATTACATGGTGCATCTGTGTTTATTGATGGAAAGATATTCATGAACTGACAGTGAAAAAAAAAAAAAGGTTAAGAACCACTGTTTAGAAGGGGATTCTGTTTTAACAAAGGCATATAATAGTTATATTGGGCTTCCCAGGTGGCTCAGTGGTAAAGAATCTGCCAGTGAATGCAGGAGCCACAGGAGCCACAGGTTCGATCCCTGGGTCAGGAAGACCGCTGGAGGAGGGCATGGAAACACACTCCAGTATTCTTGCCTGGAGAATCTCGTGGACAGAGGAGCCTGACAGACTATAATCCATGGCCCTGCAAAGAGCAACACGACTGAGTGACTGAGCAGGCTTGATAATGTTTTATTAATGGTGAACACATCCAGAGAACAGTATTACACTAGATTCTTGTTTTCTGTCTTAACTTTTCAGAATTTTGGTAACAGGTATATGAACTAATTTTTCATTTGGATATAAGTATTATTTTTTAAAACAGATAAGGTGCTGTAGTCATAGGTATAGAGTAATAATAATGGTTAACATTTATTGACCATTCATTATATGCCGGGCAATGATTTTACAGTGTTCATAGTGAATCTCATTTAATCTTCATTTATAAAAATAAAAAAAGTTAAGATAAATCTTGTTATCTAACAGATGAGGAAACAGTTTCTGTAATCTCTCTCAAATGCTACCTGACTGAATCTTGAGTAAATACTTCTAAGTACCATAATACAAGGATCTCCACCCTTCTGGAAATAAGAGCCAGCAAATACCACTATTCCTTGCAGTATTTCTCCATATGACCCTTGGTTTTATAATTCTACATAGCAGGCAAAACATTGGAATTTTAGAGTTTAATTCATTTAAACATCAAGACACCTTACATGTGCATATTGAAACTAAGCTGCATTTATATTCACAATCTTCATGATGGATAAAAGTTAACCAAAAGGTAAAAAAATTTGGTGGACAAAATAGATCAAACCCAGAGGACAGAAATGGAAAAGAGTTACCAAGCACTTTGAAAACACTTTGGCTGTATTCTTAGCATTCAAATGATGAATGTGCTGACTAGGAGCGGTTGGTATTTACTTTGTTTAGCTCCTAGAAGTGTGAGAAATATACCCAATCCCAGGTTCTCTGATTTCCTTCCTTGATCCCTTGTAGTATTTTATGTAACAGAAATAAATAAATCTCCATTTGTATAAGGGGTTTATCAACTCAGATGTGTCACTAACAGGTTGACACTTGAAATCTCTCCCTTGTTCTGAATTTTCTCTCTTCTTTCACCCATTAAGTGTCAGTGGGAGGCTTTACTGTCATTGTAGGTTAACTATGCAATACTGAACACATTCTAGCACTTTAGCAGTAAAACACTGAAACTCTTCTTCCTACTTACCTACAATAACAAACCAATTCTAAAAGAAATATACAACTCCAAAGCTATGTTTTTAAATTTTTTTTTTCTCTGTTACGATTCAGCTGACTTCACTGGGTTTATCCCCCCCCCCCTTCCCTTTCACATCCCTGAGGCTGTGAGTGAGTAGGGAATAGAGGGCAGAGACACTAGAATGACCAGCACTATTCACAGTAGGTATATGATGGACAGTCTCATTCAAAAAGCATTCCAGCTTTCCCCTAACCTTTCACTGAATTTCTCATTTAAATATGTAAAATGCAAAAATAATGTCCTATATATTTAGTATCACTCTAGGTAATAGCCCTCAAAGTATAAATTCTGCATAATATTTCTCAAGGACTGTTTTGAAAACGTATATCAGCACTGTCAGTGCTGGGGAGGTGCTTAGTAAAGCTGGCTTTGGTGGGATACAATTGTTTCAAACACTTGCCTCTTACTTCATTCTTTAATGAACATCTCTGGAATAAGTAATTACTGTGGGAACACAACTTTGGAGCCATTCTCAAAGAGCAAAATTGGCAGAGGTTGGTTTTATAAAGTTCACAAAATGAATGGTGCCTTATTGCCATAAACAAAGGGATTTTTAACAACCAGCTTTAAAATACCCAGCGAATTACTGATAAGTGAATCAGTGAATAAAGATAAGTCTTTAATTGACAAGAAAATGAAGGATTAGGCTAATAGCGTATTACAGCAATATGCCTTGAATTCAAATTTAGGCCTTCTTCCCTATTTGGACTAAGTAATTATAACAGCTTATTATTATTTTTTTTTTTACCAGAAAGACTATTTCTTCTGCAACATTTCTGCTTAACATCTTCTAAAATGTGTGTACTGATATTAAGTTTTACCATGACTCCTTCAAGTGACTTATCATATCCTCTTAACCGTGTATTTGAAGTGACATATGATTATTTTCTAATTTGAAATCTGAAATTTCCTTATAAATATATTTGTCTAGTAAAAACAATGGAGTAAAAATAGTTGTGATTTTAACTAAAAATAAATTGTATGGTTCTTTAAACCTTTAATGTCAGGATTGAAATCTTTAACAAGAAAGATTGTAAAGCAAGATAAGAAAAATCTAGGTACCAATACCAAAATTATGAATAGATAAAATGAATTCCCAGAGAACTAACAGAACACCGCATTCAACTTCAGAAGTGAGCATATATTTTTTTTTCTTAGAGAATAATCCAATTGAACTAATCCATAAACTCTGATTATGATTTGAGAGTTGACCATTCTTGTTTAGGTAGTACTATTTCTTATTACCACAGAAAAACAATAACATTTTTCAAAGCCTTGAGTTTTCATATGTATTTTCTATCTCCTGGTCTGTCAAAGATCTGAAATATTTTCCAACAAAATTCTCATTTGAAAATATATGTCTCTGGTAAAGAGCTAAGATGTCCCCAGGAAACAGATGGAGTGATGGATGCTTTTCTTAAAGAGGAAAGACTCCAGAACACAAAACCCCAAAGGAACGGTCCATAAATTTAAACAGCGTGGGGAATTTCCGGTGACAGGTGGGCAACTGGATGTTGTGAGGCTAATGGGGAACTTGATGTTATATAGCAGCCTGGATGGACTAGGAGGGGAATCTGGGGGGAAATGGATACATGTATATGTATGGCTGAGTCCTTTCACTCTTCACCTGAAACTATCACAGCATTGTTAATTGGCTATACTCCAATATAAAATAAAAAGTTAAAAAAGAAGCTGAGAGACATTAATAGCAAGTCTTGATTTAATCTATTTGCTTTTGAAAGGTAACAGATGTTAAATATATATATATATATATATATATATATCCCAAAGACTTTGCTTTTACAAACTGGAGTAAAATACACCATTTTGATAATGAATTCCGGATCATAGGAACCTAAAATCTTTATGATCCAGACTACCTTACAGCAAACCATATAAGCTGAAATCCCTTTTCATGGTTGGTTCCCCTGAACACCACCCCTACCCTCAGTCCCTCAGTCACTCAGTTGTGTTCAACTCTTTGTGACTCTTCATAACTGTAGCCTGCCAGCCTCCTCTGTCCATGGGATTCCCCAGGAAAGAATACTGGACTGGGTTGTCATTTCCTTCTCCAGAGGATTTCCCCACCCAGGGATCAAACCCGTGTCTCTTCTGCCTTCTGCATGAGAGATCAGGATTTTACCGCTGCATACTTTCCAAAAGTCACTTCATTAATATAAACCCAGCTGTGGTGGAAAGGTACTTAGTACAAATAACAAGACAATTTTTTTCCATCTCATGACTCTGAGGGTTTTCAGGAACTAGGACAAGAGCCCAAATACTATGACAGAAGATGCTGTTATTGCTACTATCTTTCAGGAAATTCCAAAGGTTTAGGGAGCTGGGAGCCAGGAACTGTTGACTAAGATTATATGAATAACCGAATATATATTTCCAATAAAGCTTCCCTGGTGGCTCAGATGGTAAAGAATCCACTTGTAATGCAGGGGACCTGGGTTCAGTCCCTGGGTTGGGAAGATCCCCTGGGGGAGGGCATGGCAACCCACTTCAGTATTCTTGTCTGGGGAATCCCATGGATAGAGGAGCCTGGTGGGCTAAAATCCTTGGGGTGGCAGAGTCGTACATGACTGAGTGACTAAGCACAGCACAGCATACATATTTCCAATAAGTCACAATATCATAGAAATAGACCTGTTATTATTTTTTAGAATTATTTTGTCTTTGTTGTCTGAATACTAAATGTTTACTACTCTTAAAAATCCAGTCATTTAAATTTTGAATACTACTTTTTATCAGCTTTGCTGAGATATAATTGACATAAAACATTGTGCAGCTTTAAGGCATACAATGTGATACTTTTTATCAGCTTTGCTGAGATATAATTGGCATAAAACATTGTGCAGCTTTAAGGCATACAATGTGATAAATTGATACAGGTACATATTGCAAAATGATTACAACAATAATGCTAGTTAATGCATATATCATCTCACATGGGTACTTTTTTTTTTTTCAAAAGTTCAAGTTAAGATTTACTCTCTTAACAGTCTTCAAGTATGCACTGCACATTGTTAACTATGATCACCATGCTGTATATTAGATCCCCAGAACCTATTCATCTTATCACTGGAAGTTTGTACCCTTTGATCAGCTTCACCAAGTTCTCTGGCACCCATGCCCTTGGCAACATTTACTCTGTTTCTATTAGCTTCTTTTGCTAAATCCCAGATAAAAGTGAGATCGTATAGTATTTGTCTTATCTGATTTACTGCAATAAGTATCATGCCCTCAAATTCATCCATGTTTATGCAAATGGAAGAATTTCCTTCTTTTCTATGGTTGAATAATATTATATATCATGTTTTCTCAATCCATTCATCTGTCAATGAACACTGAGCTTGTTTCCATGTCTTGGCTATTGTAAATCATGTTGCAAAGAACATATTTCTTCAAGAGAGCATTTAAAGAGAGCTATAATCTTGTTTATTTTGCACTACAATTCCAGGAAGCAAGAATCCATTCTCATTTTATGCACAAGAAAATCGAGGTCTTGAGAAACTCAGTCAGCTTCCCAGAGTTGCACAACTGGCAGTAGGTACAGTCTTGGTTCATCCACTAAGAGCCAGGCACTTTACTAGCTATAACCACATACTAACTTATTTTCTTGAAGGATGAAAGCAATATTCATCTACACAGATTTCACAGTAGCACTAGGAATTCAAGAGCCAAAGCTGAGCATCTGGGTATGATGGTCTGCCACGGTGTCTGGAGTGCTATTGGCACTGTTGCCAGCCTGACAATAAGATTTTCAAGGCAAGAAGGTGACAGAAAAGAGACAGTGTACTGACAGATGAGTACCATAATCTTGATCTATTTTTCCACTGTCAAAGACTGAAAGCAAATAAGAAATATGAAAACATCTAAATATAAACCAACAGTTGAGAAAGTCTAAAACTGTTCTAGTAACAATGGGGAAATATTCTTTAAAACATTTGTTTACCTTAGAGATATGTAATACCTTATTGTTTATATAGTCAGATGGTATCCTCGTTACACTGACTAGTAAAAGCTAATATTTATGTTCTATTCCTTATAAAATTTTACATATCATATTTATTGTAGGGTCTGTTATTCATTGTAACAGAATTGAATATGCAGTCTAAAATGGGCATATGATTTTCTATTGCATTTACAATTGACCATTTTTTATTTAAAATAATTTGAAAAGTAAGATTTCATACTATGCAAATTATATGTAATAATTCAGAAAAATCATGTAACATTACCTAATTATCAGCAAATAAGCAATAAAATATTCTCAAGCCTAGTCAATATTGCAGAGTGGCTTTATCTCTACATACTATACAATACTGAAATAATCAGTTGGCTTTTTTTATTTGCAATTCCAAATACTCCTTAAGTAGGAAATAAAATCGTAAAGTATATTTCAGTATAAATAACTTGTTTTAATAAATTGCACAACTTTCACAAATAAAGATATAAATATTTGAGGGGGAAAGGCAAAATTTTACAATGTCCTAATGACAGAAGTATGTTCTAAAAATGGTAAAGACATTAAAGAAACTATTTTGAAAGTTGAGTAAAATGGCCTACATGTTACACCAAAATTATAGCCATTTTGGAAGAAAACAGGACCCAATTAGAGTATATTGAAATGAAATAAATTGTGAATGAAAACTATAAATGGGATAATTTTATTAATAAATGATTCTAACCTGGTTTAAATTTAGCTTTTTAGCATCTCTCAAGTTGAAAAATGTCTGAGTCACTGCAAAAAAATTAATAAATGTTGAAATATTTTGTTTATCCTCAAATATTTAATGTTAAAAAATAGCAACCCTCATTAATCAGGTGCCTACTATGTGCTATGATGTTCTAGACAAACATAAGTGCATTCATTATATCATACATTCATTACATCATCACATGTTCATAGCATCCATAGGAAGTAAATAGTACTGTTTTCCCCAATTTAAAGACAGTATAGCTAATGTTTAGGGAAAGTTTAGGTCATTTGCCTTAGTCACATAGCTAGTAAGTGGCCAGGGTGGCATTCTTACCCAGTCTTATAATGATCAGATACTAGCTTCACTGGTAGCTCAGCCAGTAAAGAATCTGCCTGCAATGAAGGAGACCCCAGTTCAATTCCTGGGTTGGGAAGATCCCTGGGGAAGAGATAAGCTACCCACTCCTGTATTCTTTCCTGGAAAATTCCATGTACTGTATATAGTCCATGGTTTGCAAAGAGTCGGACACAACTGAGAGACTGTTGCTTTCACTTAATGTGCTAGAACACTTCCTGATAATTCCTAATCAAATCTTAGAAACTTTGAAAAAAAATTCTAAATGTAACCAATATTTATAAACTAGAAGAAAATATCATAGTATATTCTACAAAATAAATGACTGAGAAAGTACATATTAAAACATAGATAATGTTGATTCTTCCTTTTAGCCAACTCTAAACCGAGCCTTAATCCTAACAAGAATCTCTCTTCATGAAGCTCAGATTCTGATAGAAAGGGATCATAAAAAGTAAGCAAGGCAACAGATGGAGATAAGCACAAGGAGAAATTCTAGGAGTTAGAAAGTCTCAGAGTGGGAGGTTTCACTACTGTGTTTCTACATAGGGAGGTCAGGGATGGCCTCACTGATGCATTGACAGCAGAGCAGAGATCTGAATAAAATAAAGGAAGAGAACTTTCCAGGTACTGAAATGGGAATTTACTTGGCTTGTTTGAGTAAAAGCAAGGGATCCCTGTATAGTTTCATGTAGTCAGTGAGAGGTGAATGATAAGAGATGAGGTCAGGAATATTGTTCAGGGCAGGACACACATAATCTCAAAAGACTTTCTGCACATTTAACTTTTACCCCGAGATGGGAATATTTGAACAGAAGAACAGTATAAGCAGACTTCAATTTGTAAAGTACCATTCCAGAAACTATTTGTAAATATATTTTATTTTCTAAAAGATAAAGGAAAAAGGAAAAAGACCAGCTAATTGGCTATTACAAAATGATAGGTAAGAGGTAATAGCCATACTTTAGTCAGTCAGTTCAGTTTGCTCAGTCGTGTCTGACTCTTTGCAACCCCATGGACTGTAGCACGCAAGGCTTCCCTGCCTGTTACCAACACCCAAAACTTACTCAAACTCATGTCCATCAACTTGGTGATCCCATCAAACCATCTCATCCTCTGTTCTCCCCTTCTCCTCCTGCCTTCAATCTTTCCCAGCATCAGAGTCTTTTCAAATGAGTCAATTCTTCTCATCAGGTTGCCAGAGTATTGGGGTTTCAGCTTCAACATCAGTCCTTCCAATGAATATTTAGCACTGATTTCCTTTAGGACAGATTGGTTGGATCTTCTTGCTGTCCAAGGGAGTCTCAAGCTTCTCCAACACCACAGTTCAAAAGCCTCAGTACTTCAGTACTCAGCTTTCTTTATAGCCCAACTCTCACATCCATACATGACTACTGGAAAAACCATAGCTTTGAGTAGACAGATCTTTGTTGGCAAGGTAACGTTTCTGCTCTTTAATATTCTGTCTAGTTTTGTTACAACTTTTCTTCCAAGGAGTAAGCGTCTTTTCATTGCATGGCTGCAGTTGCCATCTGCAGTGATTTTAGAGCCCCTGAAATAAAGTCTCTCACTGTTTCCATCGTTTCCTCATCTATTTGCCATGAAGGGATGGGACTAGATCCAATGATCTTAGTTTTCTGAATGCTGAACTTTAAGCCAACTTTTTCACTCTCCTCTTGAACTTTCATCAAGAGGCTCTTTAGTTCTTCTTTGCTTCCTGCTGTAAGGGTGGTGTCATCTGCATATCTGAGGTTATTGATATTTCTCCCAGCAATCTTGATTCCAGCTTGTGCTTCATCCAGCCCAGCATTTTGCATGATGTACTCTGCATATAAGCTAAATAAGCAGGGTGACAATATGCAGCCTTGACATACTCCTTTCCCAATTTGGTACCAGTCTGTTGTTCCTTATCCAGTTCTAAATAACTCTTGCTTCTTGACCTGCACACAGATTTCTCAAGAGGCAGGGCAGGTAGTCTGGTATTCCATCTCTTAAAGAATTTTCCACAGTTTATTGTGATCCACACATTCAGAGGTTTTGACATAGTCAATAAAGCAGAAATAGATGTGTTTCTGGAACTCTTGCTTTTTTGATGATCCAGTAGATATTGGCAATTTGATCTCTGGTTCCTCTGCCTTTTCTAAAACCAGTTTGAACATCAGGAAGTTCATAGTTCACATACCGTTGAAGCCTGGCTTGGAGAATTTTGAGCATTACTTTACTAGCATGTGAGATGAGTGCAATTGTGCAGTAGTTTGAGCATTCTGTGACATTGCCTTTCTTTGGGATTGAAATGAAAACTGACTTTTTCCAGTCCTGTATCCACTGCTGAATTTTCCAAATTTGCTGACATATTGAGTGCAGCACTTTCACAGCATCATCTTTTAGGATTTGAAATAGCTCAACTGGAATTCCATCACCTCCACTAGCTTTGTTCATAGTGATGTTTCCTAAGGCCCATTTGACTTTGCATTCCAGGATGTCTGGCTCTAGGTGAGTGATCATACCATCATGATTATCTGCATCATGAAGATCTTTTTTGTATCTCACTTCTGTGTATTCTTGCCACCTCTTCTTAATACCCTCTGCTTCTGTTAGATCCATACCATTTCTGTCATTTATTGAGCCCATCTTTGCATGAAATGTCCCCCTTGATATATCTAATTTTCTTGGAGAGATCTCTAGTCTTTCCCATTCTATTATTTTCCTCTATTTCTTTGCATTGATCTTTGCAGAGGGCTTTATTATCTCTCCTTGCTATTCTTTGGAACTCTGCATTCAGATGGGTATAGCTTCACTTTTCTCCTTTGCCTTTTGCTTCTCTTCTTTTCTCAGCTATTTGTAAGGCCTCCTCATACAACCATTTTGCTTTTTTGCATTTCTTTTTCTTGGGGATGGTCTTGATCACTGCCTCCTATACAATGTCATGAAACTCCGTCCATAGTTTTTCAGGAACTTTATTATATCTCACTCCTTGAATTTATTTTTCACTTCCATTGCATAATCAAAAGGATTTGATTTAGGTCATAACTGAATGGTCTAGTGGTTTTCCCTACTTTCTTCAATTTAAGTCTGAATTTGGCAATAAGGAGTTCATGATCTGAGCCACAGTCAGCTCCCAGTCTTCTTTTTTGCTGACTGTATAGAGCTTCTCCTTCTTTGGCTGCAAAGAATATATTCAGGCTGTTTTCTGTATTGACCATCTGGTGATATCCATGTGTAGTGTGGTGGTGGTGAAAGTTGTATAAAGTAGCCAGAATCTGAATGTATGTTGATCATTGTCCCAAGATAATTTTCTGCTGAATTAGAAATAGAATATGAGAGAAAGTAAACTGTCAAGAATGTCCCCAAGAGTTTTGGACTGAAGAAACAGAAGGAAGAGGATAGATCTCAGGGTAAGAGTAAGTACTTTTATTTTGAAAATGGCAAGCTTGAGATGTTCATGAGAGATCTAGGTACAGAGGCTGAGAAACTATAATGGATATAAGTTGGATATCAAAAAGTCTTGATTTCTGGACTCTAATGTGGAAATGACACCACCATTATGGCAGAAAGTGAAGAGGAGCTAAAAAGCCTCTTGACGAAAGTGAAAGAGGAGAGTGAAAACGTTGGCTTAAAGCTCAACATTCAGAAAACGAAGATCATGGCATCTGGCCCCATCACTCCATGGGAAATAGATGGGGAAACAGTAGAAACAGTGTCAGACTTTATTTTTTTGGACTCCAAAATCACTGCAGATGGTGACTGCAGCCATGAAATTAAAAGACGCTTACTCCTTGGAAGAAAAGTTATGACCAACCTAGATAGCATATTCAAAAGCAGAGACATTACTTTGCCAACAAAGGTCCGTCTAATCAAGGCTATGGTTTTTCCTGTGCTCATGTATGGATGTGAGAGTTGGACTGTGAAGAAGGCTGAGCGCCAAAGAATTGATGCCTTTGAACTGTGGTGTTGGAGAAGACTCTTGAGAGTCCCTTGGACTGCAAGGAGATCCAACCAGTCCATTCTGAAGGAGATCCACCCTGGGATTTCTTTGGAAGGAATGATGCTAAAGCTGAAACTCCAGTACTTTGGCCACCTCATGTGAAGAGTTGACTCATTGGAAAAGACCCTGATGCTGGGAGGGATTGGGGGCAGGAGGAGAAGGGGACGACCGAGGATGAGATGGCTGGATGGCATCACAGAGTCGATGGACGTGAGTCTGAGTGAACTCCGGGAGTTGGTGATGGACAGGGAGGCCTGGCATGCTGCAATTCATGGGGTCACAAAGAGTCAGACACGACTGAGCAACTGAACTGAACTGAATGTGGAAATGCTATTTGGGAATCATAGGGTAACAGATGATATTTAAAGCCAAGAGACTGGATGAGTTCATAAAAAAATAGACATATTGAATAGAAAATATCTACGGATTGACCTCTGAAATACTCCCACATTTTATCAGGCAAGGGTTTGAGGAATGTGAAAAGTTAAAGATGGCAGAAAATTATTTGATATTCTTCCCCATGATTGAAACCTCATTTCTTTGCTTTTAAAACTGTGCCTGTAGTTACCAATAAAGTACATGGCAGAAATGACACAATGCCAATTCCAGGCCTGGACTGAAAAGGGCTGACAGCTTTTTCTTTGGTCTCTTGGAGTCAGAGCTTCCAAGAATAAAGTCCAGTCACTCTAGTGGAGAGACTATTGGAAGAAGTCAACAGGTAGAGGAACCCTGCTGAACTCTGACTTCTAGATATACTCATCAAGGCAACAAGCACGTGAATGAAATCACATTGAAAACTTTCAAACCAGATCAGCCACCAGCTGATTGGCATCAAATGACCCCTGTCAATTTCAATGGAATACAAGAGTCACCCGAACCCAAAGTCCAAGTTCAAAAAATTGTGAGAGATATTAAAATTTTGAAGTAGTGGCTTAGGAAACAGGAACAGGGAAGGGCCAGCAAAGTAAAGAATAAGAAGGGGACAGTGCTAAGGAAGAAAAGCAAATGATAGTTTATTCCCAGAAGTCGAGCAAAGAAAGGACTCAAGAGTGAGGAAGGGTTTTATTCTAGTAAATGCTGCTTGAGTAAGATGACTGCTGTGACTGCTGATGACTGCAGTCAAGAACTGACTGCTGTGTTCAGCAATGTGTGGGTCACTGGTGACTCTGACAAGAGCTATTTCATTAGAATGTTGTGGAGAAAATCCTGGTTGGAATGGATATATGGGAGAATGGAAGAAAGGAATTAGAGGCAGAGAGTTTGAAGGACTCTTGATTAGTCTTATCTCAAAGGAGAGCAGAGAAGTGGCTTGGCTAGTTGGCCACGTGGGGTCAAGGGAGTTATTTATTTTTGTAAGATTGGATGAAGTACAGAATATTCCTATGCATTGGGAATGATCTAGCAGGGAGGGGAAAATTAAGTTTGAAGCAGAGATATGAGGTTGGGAAGCACAATCCTTTAATTCCAGAGATGAATAGATTGAGTCCAGCCGTGCACGTAGGGGTGGTCTGACATAGGAGGACAGACATTGTTTCCATACCAATGTGAGGAAATGCCAAAGTACAGAGGCAGGTAATGATATAGCAATGGGCTCATGTAGGATTTTGTTTCCTGGCCCTGGCACAGGATTAGAACCATACATAGTTCACTGGGTTAAAACAGTTTGATTCTAGGCATTTATAGGTATTCAATATTTAAGAAAGGTGATTGACAAGGAAATAGAAATGATTCTTTAATAAATCATGAGATTATTTATTAAAATGTTAATACTCTGTTGAATCTCATTACTCACAATCTTCACCTAAATACATTTCAAGGGCATTTAAAAGTTAAATGTCTTGAAATCAAAAGACCATGTTTTAAAAGCTAACAGTAAGGAATCTTTTCCAGATCACTTGATGGGTATAATTTTCATAAGTTATAAATAGTACAATGTAAATTTAAAAAGCCTAGTACAAAATCATATGTTTACTGTGAACATACTCATTCAGTCTGCAACTGCTCAGATACAGAATTTCCAACTGGATTTCTTTAGCTTTAGTGACTGACTGTTCCTAATTTTCTGGTTCGCAAGTCTGTGAACTGTTTGAGCCAAAGAAGATTTACATTCCTCAAAGCTACTGTTATCCAGGAACTGATATTTTCTCTGTGCTCTCTGTAACAGAGTTTTTTCTCTGCTCGGAAACAGGAAGGGTTATGCTAGATTTGAAGTCTAGATAGAAGACTCTCTGAAAATATCTCACCCACAAAGACAAAAGGCTTTGATCCTTTGCATTTTGTGGTCTATGCACCTCATTCTACTCCTACTCCTCCTAAGCATGTGAAGTTCTATCATGAAAAGTATTATGCCTTTCATATAATCACCACTGCTTATAGGAAAAAATAAAAACAAGTAAACACATAAAACTGATCACGTTTGCTTTGGACTTGTGGGTTATGGCTAAGATTTTTATTTTTTTACTTTTCCTACTGTTGTAACTAACATTCTTTAAACTTTTTAAACTTCGATATAAAAAAATTGAGAATCATTTAATTAGTACAAGGTCCTGAAAGAAATCAAATAAATGATTATAGCTTTGAGTAAATTTCACTCTCCCTAGTGTGTTTATTCCTAGTATATAGTCTTGTATGAATGTTCCATTTACATTTTGATTGCCATTGATTTCTATTTACCTGGAGTCAGATCAAGATTGAACCCTGATTTCATTGCACCTTAATTGTGTGTACTCATCTGGTAAAATGGAAATAACTTTACCATGCATTCCAACAAACTTAGGAGAACAAAATGAGATAATGTAATGAAACTGTTTTATGAAGTGTGAAACACCATGAAATATGTCATTTAGTTATTTTTACACTAAAATATTAGCCAAGAAAAATGGTATTCTATCTATAATTCAAGTCTATTAACCTTTTTTAGAGCAAAACCCAATTCAGGGATCTTGTCCCAAGGGCAAATAGAAGAATGAGGAATGATTAGAGTGAAATTGAGTATATTTAAAATTTAAATTTTCAATAAAATTTGTTACAGAATAATTAAAATTACTGAGACCCCCCAGAGCTTTCCAAAATAAGAAGCAAAGTTACTATTTTACTTCAGAAGGAATTATTCTCAAGTAAAATATATATAGCAACTACTGTTTACTAATTACCTAATTACTAATCAAAAAAGTAAACTATTTTATTGGCTACCATCAAAAGAATTGTAAACTCTTATATATATGTGTTGGTCACCCAATATTTAAGTTTCTATTAGAAACCACAATCGTCAATACAAGGCAAATTTTCAAAAACTGAGAAGGAATAAATCACTTAGTCCCACCATATAACACAAATATGTATTATTATTATTATGAACTTCTAATTTTGTATGTGCTGTGGTTAGTCGTTCAGTTATGTCTGACTCTCTGCAACCCCATGAACTATAGCCCACCAGGCTCCTCTAACCACGGGGATTCTCCAGGCAAGGAATCTGGAGTGGGTTGCCATGCCCTCCTCCAGGGGATTTTCCCAACCCAGGATTGAACCCAGGTCTCCTGCACTGCAGGTAGATTTTTTTTAATTTATTTTATTGAAGGCTAATTACCTTATAATATTTTGGTGGTTTTGCCATACACTGACATGAATCAGCCATGGGTGTACATGGGTCCCCCATCCTGAAACCCCTCCCACATCCCTCCCCATCCCATCCCTCAGGGTTGTCCCAGTGCCCCAGTTTTGAGTGCCCTGTTTCATGCCTCGAACTTGGATTGGTGATCTACTTCACATATGATAATATACATGTTTCATTGGTATTCTCTCAAATCTGCCCACCCCTACCTTCTCCCACAGAGTCCAAAAGTCTGTTCTTTTTATCTGTGTCTCTTTTGCTGTCTTGCATATAGGGTCATCGTTACCATCTTTCTTAATACCATATATATGTGTTAATATACTGTACTGCTGTTTTTCTTTCTGACTTACTTCACTCTGTATAATAGGCTTCAGTTTCATCCACCTCATTAGAACTGATTCAAATGTTTTCTTTTTAATGGCTGAGTAATATTCCACTGTGTATATGTACCACAGCTTTCTTATCCATTCGTCTGCTGATGGACATCTAGGTTGCTTCCATGTCCTAGCTATTGTAAACAGTGCTGTGATGAAAATTGGGGTACACATGTTTCTTTCAAATTCTGGTTTCTTCAGCATGTATGCTCAGCAGTGGGATTTCTAGGTCATATGGCAATTCTATGTCTAGTTTTCTAAGGAATCTCTACACTGTTCTCCATAGTGGCTGTACTAGTTTGCATTCCCATCAACAGTGTAAGAAGGTTCCCTTTTCTCCACACTCTTTCCAGCATTGACTGTTTGTAGACTTTTTGATAGCACCTATTCTGACCAGTGTGAGAAGGTGCCTCATTGTGGTTTTGATTTGCATTTCTCTGATAATAATTGATCTTAAGCATCTTTTCATGTGTTTGTTAGCCATCTGTATGTTTTCTTTGGAGAAATGTCTGTTTAGATTTTTGGGCCATTTTTTGATTGAGTCTTTTACTTTTCTTGTATTGAGGTACATGAGCTGCTTATATACTTTTGAGATTAATTCTTTGTCAGTTGGTTCATTTGCTATTATTTTTTCCCGTTCTGAGGCTGTCTTTTCACCTTGCTTATAGTTTCTTTCATTGTGCTAAAGTTTTTAAGTTTAATTAGGCCCCATTTGTTTATTTTTCGCTTTTATTTCCATTTCTCTGGGAGGTGGGTCATAGAAGATCCTGCTGTGATTTATGTCAGAGAGCATTTTGGGCAGGCAGATTCTTTGCCAGCTGAGCCATCAGGGAAGCCCAAGAATACTGGAGTGGGTATCCTATCCCTTCTCCAGGGGATCATCCTGACCCATGAATCAAACCGGGGTCTTCTGCATTGCAGACAGATTCTTTACTAGCTGAGCTACTGGGGAAGCTCTAATTTTGTATACACATACATAAATACATGTTAACACAGTAACCGTAATGAACATATAATTTTGTATGCTATATTTTCACTTATTTAAGCATAAATTCTTTTATATGTTGCTGTATCAATTAAGTTTTCAAGACACTTGCTCCTTGGAAGAAAAGTTATGACCAACCTAGATAGCATATTAAAAAGCAGGGACATTACTTTGTCAACAAGGGACCGTCTAGTCAAAGTTATGGTTTTTCCAGTGGTCATGTATGGATGTGAGAGTTGGACTATAAAGAAAACTGAGCACAGAAGAATTGATGCTTTTGAACTGTGGTGTTGGAGAAGATTCTTGAGAGTCCCTTGGACTGCAAGGAGATCCAATCAATCCATCCTAGAGGAAATCAGTCCTGAATATTCATTGAAAAAGACTGATGCTAAAACTGGAATTCCAATACTTTGGCCATCTGATGGGAAGAACTGACTCACTGGAAAAGGCCCTAAGGCTGGGAAAGATTGAAAGTGGGAGGAGAAGGGGATGACAGAGGATGAGCTGGTTGGATGGCATCACCGACTCAATGAACATAAGTTTGAGTAAACTCCAGGAGTTTGTGTTGGACAGGGAAGCCTGGAGTGCTGCAGTCCATGGGGTCGCAAAGAGTCAGACACAACTCAGCAACTGAACTGAACTGAATTAAAAGAAGATCCCCTCTTCAAATATAAAGTTGTGGGTAATAGTCATCAGAATTTTCTTATCTAGGAGACTTGTCAAAATAAATAAATTTCCTAAGAAAAAAATGACAGAGTGATTTGGACAATACAACAAAAGCCTGCTATTTCGCAAGTTATAAACAGTGAACTGGAAAGGGATGCCGTTAGGATGTTGCCAATCAATTGCACAGTATCTACAGTGCCTAGTGAATAGTAGTGAGTGAGTGAAGTCGCTCAGTCGTGTCCGACTCTTTGCGACCCCGTGAACTGTAGCCCACCAGGCTCCTCCGTCCTTGGGATTCTCCAGGCAAGAATACTGGAGTGGGTTGCCATTTCCTGGTGAATAGTAGAATTACCACAAATGCTTATTACTACTTTTTAATCAAAATCAGTTGATTCTGATCAATTTCCATGAAGAAAGATGAGGTCCTTCAATTCTTAAAAGTATTTACAAGGCACAAGTTAGTCCATGTCTTGCATGAATTATTTTACAACCAAAATCTTAATGAAATCCTCACTTTTCCTTGAAAATATGCTTTTTATTCTACTTTGCTTCCCCCACAACAATGTTTCCATGCTTATATATATTCTGGATTCTTGAATAATGCTCTCTATCTATTTAAAAAAATATTTGCTTGTCTCCAAAAATTGATAGCAAAATAATACTTCTAATTTTAGGTCTGCCATTTGATAGATTACCTAGAAGCAGACCCCAGGTCAAAATCAGCAAGCTTCTCTGGTAGCTTAGATGGCAAAGAGTCTACCTGCAATGTGGGAGGCTTGGGTTCAATTTCTGGGTTAGGAAGATACCTTGGAGAAGGAACTGGGAACCCACTTCAGTATTCTTGCCTGGAGAAGTTCATTGGCAGAGGAGCCTGGCAAGGTACTGTACATGGGGTCCCACAAAGTCTGACAGGACTGAAAGACTAGAAGACTTATGATAAAGTGATTTATTAGGGCCAATGTCTATGAGGAAGACTGGAGAGGTGTGTAGAGCCATCATATATGGTATGGGTCTGGCTCTAGATAAGGCAAAGACGAAGGAAAGTATTTCTTAGTATATTATACAATAGTGCGAGTTCCAAGAGTTTGGCAAAGTCTACTTGGGAATACTTGAGCCAAAGTTGTTCAATAGATGAGCTACAGATCTCCCAGAAAATGGCCTCCTTTCTGTATTCAGTTACTGGTGACAAGCAGCCTATGGGAAGCCTGATACAGAAGCAGTGATGGATTTCAAGACATGGAAGTTGAACCTCTTAATCAATCACGCTCCTTGTATTCAGAAGCACATTAACATGGGCACCACAACAATGTATGCCAATCTTAAGATGCTTTTGAATGCAAATGTGTCTTCAGTTTCACCAATTGAAATTGCACATACTATATACTGAAGATAATGATTTATAGGCTTCCCCAGTGGCTTAATGGTAAAGAATCTGCCTGTAACACAGGAGCCACAGGAGACACAGGTTTGACTCCTGGGTCGGGAAGAATCCCTGGAGGAGGGCATGGCAACCTCTCCAGTATTCTTGCCTGGAGAATCCCATGAACAGAGGAGCCTGGCAGGTTATAGTCCATAGTGTCACAAAGGAATAGACTGACGTGACTTAGCGTACACGTAGTGATGCTATACTTAGAAACTATGACATAGATCTAAGTCAAAGGCAATATTTGGGCTGCAGTAAATTAATGTTAATATGAAGATTCCAATAAATCAAGACCCATAACACTGACCATTGTCCGTAGTACATGAACTGTGCATTGATATGACAGAACATTGTGAAGGAGCACAAGACCCTGGAGAAAAGGAGCAGGATTTAAACATTTTTCCTGAAAAAGCAGTTGTAAGATTAAATACTCAACAGAGATCATGATAAACTATAGAAGCTCATTTTATTATGAGCAGGTATGATTCTAAAATATTGTTGTTAATTCTATTCATTATGTCTAAATGAACAGTGTAAGACTGACTTTAGCACACAGCTAGGAATGCTTGTTTGTCAAACCACTGAAAATAGACACTTGTCAGACTCCAGCAGAGAAGCAAAGCACAAGTTCAAACGATAGAGACTGACTATATATAACTTGGGAAGAGAAGGCATAATTGCTTGATGTCATCAAATTTGCATGTTAGATATCAGTTCAATCAGAGGTTGGTAAATTTATGATTTACAAACATAGCCTGAAGCCTATTTTTAGTAAATGAAATTTTATTGGGACAAAGCTATGGCCATTTATTTACATGTTCTTTACAGTTACTGTTGCTATATGATGGCACAGTTGAGTAAATGTGCCACAAAGCCCAAAACATTCATTGACCTTTTTCAAAAAAAGTTTACAATCCCCTGAGCTACACTTAAAGCATCATCATACACACACAAATAATAGTCATCACCACCACCACTTACAGGGTGCCAGTGTATCAAGCTTTATCATGAGACTTCATCATAATCTGAAAGTCAAAGCAAGTGTGTGTATGCATGTGTGTGTGTGTGTTTATTCCTCACAATCACCATATGAGTTTGATATTATTTCCTCACTTTCCATTGTGGAAACTGAGCCACCAAGAGTTAACTAATTTGCCAAACATAACACAGGAAAATAGCAGAGCCAAGCTTCAAACTAGGCAACACAGATTCAGACTTTGTGCTTTTGATCTCTATCCTATATTGAATATTATGCTCCTTTTATGCAAAGGGAAAATGCAGTTCAGGGAAATTAAATATGTTCAGTATCACACGGGAACCAAATATTAAAGCTATATTCTAGACCCAAAGCCAATATGTTTTCCATTTTTCCACATATTTCCACTGTATATCCCTAAGGAGATAAAGAATTGCAAAAATTAACAGGAAATTATAATCATATTAGCGTTAGAAAAATATACCTATGAGAAGATATCATTTGGTCCCAGGAAGAAAAATGATATGGTTTCTTAAAATGAAAGGTGAGAGTGGCATGGCTTCAACTGCCAAGAATAGCAGTGCACAGAATACAGTTATTTAAAAAACGTAAGCTTCGGTTTTTAACATAAGGCAAATATACAATCTAATGACTATCTCTGAGTCACTTGATAGGTTCATCCTAGAATAAAATGGTGACGAGGTAAAACCTTAATCAGCATCACAAAAACAAACCAAAAATTAGATTTTATAGAAGTAATGTAGAAGGAAGGATTGGAATTAAGATTCAACTCTGAAACAGAGAAGCAGAATGGTAAGATTTTTCGTAAACAATGAGAACAGAAGTGACAATTGTTTGAGCAAATTACAGTCTACACAGTGATAGAATTTATATGGTGCTCTCCTAATAGAGAAAACCAAAATCTCCCAGAAGCAAGATATAGTAAGGATGGAAGCTTTTAAACACTTGAATACCTACTGAAGTCCTAATTAGACTACAAGAGAACTCATTTGTATCCGCCTTTCTTTAGTACTTAAACAACAAACAAACATTCAGTATGCTGCAGTACTTTTCCTTGAGATGCCTAGAGAAGTACACACCATAGCCATTGGGAAAAATACTTCCAAAAGGCCAAATAAAAGACATATGTGACTCCCTGACAAAATTCTTGCACAGATTATTAAATAATTAAATTAGCAGTTTGAATTAAAAAAAAAAATGCTGCTCTTTTGGAGTGAAATAACCTTAGCCCACAGTCTTGGCTCAAGTCATTCCTACCCTATGGGAAATGAATGTGAGAACTTGTAGGCTAGCATTCACCACTGCTACACCTACTACCACTAACAGGGGTAGTGGGTTAGCAGCTCAGTCATGTTTGACTCTTTGCGATACCATGGACCGTAGTTTGTCAGGCTCCTCTGTCCGTGGGATCCTCCCAGGCAAGAATGCTGGAGTGTGTTGCCATTCCCTTCTCCAGGGGATCTTCCCAAAAAAGGAATGAACCTGGGTCTCCTGCATTGCAGTCAGATTCTTTACCAACTGAGCCACCAGAGAAACTCACTACTACTAATAGAAAGAGTAATATTGGCAAGACTGTGAACTTCCTAGGCAGAGCCTTGCTTGCTGTGTGACCTTGGGTGAGCTGAAGCTCCAATACTCTGGCCACCTTATGCAAAGAACCAACTCATTGGAAAAGACCCTGCATTGGGGAAGGTTGAAGGCAAAAGAAGAAGAGAGTGGCAGAGCATGAGATGGTTGGATAGTATCATCGACTCAATGGACATGAACCTGGGCAAACTCAAGGAGCTAATGAGGGACAGGGAAGCCTGGCGTACTGCAGTCCACGGGGTGCCAAAGTGTCAGACACGGACTTAGCAACAGAACAACCATCACCACCACCTTGGATTAACTTCTTAACACCTCCAAGCCTGTTTTTTCACCTATAATTGGCATGATAATGGGTCCTGAATAAAAAAGATAGTACCACATAATACACATCTATATCTCCCAGCACCCAAAAATGATCAAATAGAAACTAGATACCACAAATCTGTGGCACTACAAGAGGAAGATTAGATGGGAAGCCAACTAGGTTCTAACTCTTAGAGCCCAGGATCCATCATTATCACTGTATTTACTTGTTTTACTTAACAAACACCTATTTGGTGTTAATTCTGTGCTAGGCTCTGTTTTAAATACATTGTAGACATTTACTTAACTTTCATTCTGATGCTTAACCATTTTGACTATAGTCATGTTCACACTGGCTACCAAAGATAAGAAACTACCACTTGTCACAAAAGCAATGTTTCTAAACACTAATTAGTGTAAAAACAGCCTGGAATCTATCATAGGGTTCTTGCAACTGTCTTAGAACTAAGAAGGGAGATGGGATTTGTTTTTGTTTTTTTTTTTTCCCATAAAATATGGACTTGCCAAGGAATTGGTGCTTTCAAATTGTAGTGCTAGAGAAGACCCTTGAAAGTCCCTTGGACAGCAAGAAAATCAAACCAGTTAATCCTAAAGGAAATCAATCCTGAATATTCATTGGAAGGACTAACGCAGAAGCTGAGGTTCCAGTTCTTTAGCACCTAATGCAAAGAGCCTACCCATTGTAAAAGACCTGATGCTGGGAAAGATTAAAGTCAGGAGGGAAGGGGATGACAGAAGATGAGGCAACTGGGTTGGATTAGCAACTCAATGGACATGAGTTTGAGCAAACTCGGGAGATGGTGAAGGAACAGGAAGCCTGGCATGCATGCAGCAGTCCATAGAATCAAAGAGTTGGACACGACTTAGCAACTCAACAACTACAATAAAAATGGTCAATATATATATATATATATATATGCAGTGTCCATTTTTTGCATAATATGTATATTTTATATATATACTACCAGACAATAGAGTCTGATAGAAAAATCCCTGGGTTGCAAGTCAGGATTTTGAATGTACTAACATTCATTGCATCAAGAATTACATCATGTTTAAGTGAACAAAACCTACTAGCCAGGAAAAGCCAATTTTGTATTTTATTAGTAACCGATTTGAATGGTCCCATAAGCTATTAGTAGTGGGGAAATATAGCTGGGAAATATGAATCCACAGGATTTCAGAGAAATACATTTTGCAATACAGCCCCAAACTTACTTTGTGACCTTAGTCAATTTTCTCCAAACTTCTCCATTCCTTCTTTTGTAAAATGAAGGCCATATGTCCCAAAAGAATCTCAAGAATTCAATCTGGGACAGATTGAGTCTAGAAATCTCCAAACCCCTCAGTTTTCAATGACTCCCAGAGAGATACTAATCAGCAGAGGGGAAGCTGTGCTATGGTAACAAATGACTCCCAGTTTGGAGGGGCTTGACACAACAAAGATTTACTCCTTGCTCATGTCATAATGAGCAAGTGTTTGTTTTTTTTTTTCTGCTTTACAACTCAGAGATCTCTTTGCTTCCATCTTGCAGCTGTCCCATTTGGAATCCTTTTTTTACTGCTTTGTAGACATAGATCATTGAAAACTTATCCAGGTTAACTTAACTCCCTCAGATTGAAAGTGACAATCATCCCTGGGACATGACTCCAACCTCAGCACAGGGGATGCCAGAAAATGTTGGTGAGCACATGGATATTTGATTAGAACTAATGATCTCTTCCAGAAGAGGTGATGGCAAAGGTAATATAAGGAGTGCCTGACAGATTCATGATCATAACTCAGGCTTTCTAGCTCCTAGCTCAAGGCCACCTCCAAATAATATGTAGGGTTGTTATAATAATGGCTCTAAAATCTTTGAAGCTGATAAAAGGACAGTTATTTCACATTATAATAGCTTATTTTGTATTGTATGTGAATACTCATTGGAAGGACTGATGCTGAAGCTGAAGCTCCAATACTTTGGCCACCTGATGGGAAGAACTGACTCACTGGAAAAGATCTTGATGCTGGGAAAGATAGAAAGCAGGAGAAGGAGACGACAGAGGATGAGATGGTTAGATTGCTAGTTTGTTTGTGTTTGTGAAAGTCGCTCAGTCATGTCTGACTCTTTGCAACCCTATGGGCTATACAGTCCATGGAATTCTCCAGGCCAGAATACTGGAGTGGGTAGCTGTTTCCTTCTCCAGGGGATTTTTCCAACTCAAGGATCCAACCCAGGTTTCCTGCATTGCAGGCAGAATCTTTACCAGCTGAGCCACAAGGGAAGCCTATGAATACTGGAGTGGGTAGCCTATCCCTTCTCCAGAGGATCTTCCTGGCTCAGTAATCAAACCAGGGTCCCTGGGTTGCATGCAGATTCTTTACCAACTGAGCTATCAGGAATGGTTGGATGGCATCATCAACTCAATGGACATGACTTTGAGCAAGCTCCAGGAGTTAGTGATGGACAGGGAAGTCTGGCATGCTGCAGTCCATGGAGTTGCAAAGAGTCAGACATGACTGAGTGACTGAAATGAACTTAAAGGAAAAAATAAATTTCTTTCAGTCAATACAGACATATACCCTTAATCGGCTTTCTAGTGAGGCTAACAAAAAGTCTATATTTCACTGTTTCACATTATTCCAAAATTCAATTTCATTCCTTGGAAAGGTTTTCTAAAAGGCAAAATCCAGATCATACTTATTTGATCATTTCATCCTCTCCAAGTGAGAGAACTTAGAGCTGAGAATCTCCTTGTGTGAATGGAATGGACTAGTGTGTTGAGTTAGTTTAAAGATTACTCATAGGTATTTGAAAAAGGTTTGTGGAGATTTCTACAGCAAGATACCTGATTTTTAAGATCCATTTTTAAAACCAGGATGTAGGAATAAATCCTATTGTGTTTTAGTGACTGCCTGCTTCTACTCCAGTGTTCTTGGCATTAGTGGTTGGTGTTAGAAGCCAGAGAAGCAATTCAGTCTACTGGACATTTTGAAAAAATGTGGCTATCCAAAATCTGAGTTCCAATGAAATCCTGAGTTGATCTCATGACTTGGCCAAATCTTTATTTTTTTAAGAGCAAAGATTTTTACATAACTACAACCAAAAATAAAAGTGGTTAGGAAGATAGAGTGAAGTTGTTTTTCATTCCCTATACTGATGGGTTAGGAGGAACTTACTGCTTTTAGAAAACCCAAGTTCTGCATCCTTTCATTAATCTATCCAGGAAAAAAAAAAAAAGTGGTCAAGTGCATACCTGTGGTGAATGTCATCCACACCTTTCACTTCCCACAGTTACTCACTAGCACATTTTCCCCCTTCTGATGATCATTATAACTCTTGAAGGCAGCATGAAAGTAAGCAGCTGATGAGATGCACCTCTGACATACCAGTAGACGCATCAGTCACCACCTTCTTGTTCCTTTTGTTCAAGACAAGGAAATTCAATTCAAATAGAGACTTTTATGTTCAGGTTTATACTTCTCTACATGTGAATATCAGTCTCTCTTCTCATGGACATGCTGAAATGGATCACACAAGTTCATTTTCTAAATAAAATGTTTCCATTTTTACTGGAAGGAGTACCAGCTCTTAGTTTTACAAACCTGAGATGAATTCTGAATCAATAAAATTGAGATTTACTGCTAATGAAAAGTTGAACTGATAACCATTTTATTGCACTGAATTTTGTCATCTTTCTAGCTAGAGGACTAAATTAGGGTCAAAGTCCATGTATATTAATTTACATTTATAATCCCTAGGACACTAAGGTCTTGACCAGTATCTGCAAAATAAAACAAGAAGCCCTCAAAACACTAGTGGATTAATAGGCACTCTTTGGCCTATAGAAAATTAGGATACCCAGGGAACATTTATTCAAAGAGGGGCACAATAAAGGACAGAAATATTATGGACCGAGCAGAAGCAGAGATATTAAGAAGATGTGGCAAGAATACACAGAAGAATTATACAAAAAATTTGTCATGACTCATATAACAATGATGTTGTGATCACTCACCTAGAGCCAGACATCCTGGAATGTGAAGTCAAGTGGGCCTTAGGAAACATTACTACTAACAAAGCTAGTGGAGGTGATGGAATTCCAGTTGAGTTATTTCAAATCCTAAAAGATGATGCTGTGACAATACTGCACGCAATATGCCAGCAAATTTGGAAAACACAGCAGTGGCCACAGAACTGGAAAAGGGCAGTTTACATTCCAATCCCAAAGAAAGGCAATGCCAAAGAATGCTCAAACTATCGCACAATTGCACTCATCTCACACACTAGCAAAATAATGCTGAAAATTCTCAAAGCCAGGCTTCAGCAATATGTGAACCGTGAACTTCCAGATGTTCAAGCTGGTTTTAGAAAAGGCAGAGGAACCAGAGATCAAATTGCCAACATCTGTTGGATCATCGAAAAAGCAAGAGAGTTCCAGAAAAAACATCTATTTCTGCTTTCTTGACTATGCCAAAGCCTTTGACTGTGTGGATCACAATAAACTGTGAAAAATTCTTCAAAAGATGGGAATACCAGACTACCTGACCTGACTCCTGAGAAATCTGTATGCAGGTCAGGAAGAAACAGTTATAACCAAGCATGGAATAACAGACTGGTGCTTCCCTGGTGGCTCAGAGGTTAAAGCGTCTGCCTCCAATGCAGGAGACCCGGGTTTGATCCCTGGGTCAGGAAGATCCTCTGGAGAAGGAAATGGCAATCCACTCCAGTATTCTTGCTTGGAGAACCCCATGGACGGAGAAGCCTAGTAGGTTACAGTGCACGGAATCGCAAAGGGTCGGACACGACTGAGCGACTTCACCTTCACCACCTTCCAAACTGGGAAAGGAGTACATCAAGGCTGCATATTGTCACCCTGCTTAATGTTTAATGTATTGCAGAGCACATCATGAGAAATGCCAGGCTGGATGAAGCACAAACTGGAATTAAGATTGCCGGGAGAAATATCAATAACCTCAGATATGCAGATGACACCACCCTTATGGCAGAAAGCAAAGAAGAACTAAAGAACCTCTTGAAAGTTAAAGAGGAGAGAGAGTGAAAAAGCTGGATTAAAACTCAACATTCAGAAAACTATGATCATGGCATCTGATCCCATCCCTTCATGGCAAATAGATGGGGAAGCAATAGAAACAGTGGCTGACTTTATTTTGGGGGGCTCCAAAATCACTGCAGATGGTGACTGCAGCCATGAAATTAAAAGATGCTTACTCCTTGGAAGAAATGTTATGACCAACCTAGACAGCATATTAAAAAGCAGACATTACTTTGCCAACACAGGCCTGTCCAGTAAAAATATGGTTTTTCCAGTAGTCATGTATGTGAGAGTTGGCCTATAAAGAAAACTGAGCACAGAACTGATGCTTTTGAACTGTGGTGTTGAAGAAGACTTTTGAGAGTCCCTTGGACTTCAAGGAGCTTCAACCAGTCCATCCTAAAGGAAATCAGTTCTGAATATTCATTGGAAAGACTGATGCTGAAGCTGAAACTCCAATACTTTGGCCACCTGATGGGAAGAACTGACTCATTTGAAAGACCCTGATGCTGGGAAAGATTGAAAGTGGGAGGAGAAGGGGACAACAAAGGATGAGATGGTTGGATAGCATCACCGACTTGATGGACATGAGTTTGAGTAAGTTCCAGGAATTGGTGATGAACAGGGAAGCCTGGCATGCTGCATTCCTTGGTGTCACAAAGAGTCCGACATGACTGAGCAACTGAACTGAACTGGCCTATCGAGAAACCAAGATCTGTTCATTTTGAAACAGTGAAATATTGAATAAAAATTTTTGCCAATTCAATTAGCTTTATTTCCATAAGGATGAATTTAAAAGTTACAAGGTCAAAAATAATTAAGAAATTGACATGGTATAATACTATAAATATTAAGCTTGCATATCCTGGGCTGGCCAAAATAAACTTAACTAATAGAATGTGCAATATGGGGAAATCATTGAGTACTTCTAGCTCTTTCATTTGATGAACGAGAAATACAGAAAGACACAGTGTAAATCCACAGTAAAACTTAAACCTCAGTATCAGCAGTATGAATATGAAGTCAGTACTTTTTTCCCCATGCTATTTATTTAAATACAAGTAAATATGTAAAGACTTTATTCACAGGGATGCCAGATGTCATTAATTTTCATTTATGTCACCACACAAGGTATTAATAAACAACTTTCAACAAAAATATGTGTGGAGGCTATTGATATTTATATCCTGGAATCCAATATTTCAAGAATGCAATTTAAAAATAACTTGTAAATATTAAATATTTGCTGTGTTAAAATCACAGAATTGGAAGACACTTATGCAATAAATGATTTGCTATTTGTTTCAGGGTGGTAAATAATAAATTTTCTCACATTTTGGAACAAATTTATTTGCCAGTTCAAAATTCTACAGACATACTGTTTTGGGGCAGAATATTCATATATATATTAATTCTTTCATTTAATGATAACAATATAAAAGAATATGATTATAATGTCCTTAAATTCTTATATCCATTTTTTTTTCTTACTGTGTCCTGTATTTATAACTACAATGTTTTTGACATAACCTTAAATTATATGGTAGGGTATTTGATTCTGGGAAGAAATCAGTATTATCTGAACCCAGGGAGTCATAAATTTAAACAAAGAGAAATTTGAATTTTTCTATCACCAGTAGCACCATTTCTGAGTTTGTTTTGTGTTTGTCTATGCTTCTCAACATAGGCTTTTTAAAAATAAAATCTTAGGATTCCAAAGTACTTTTTTTCAGAATGAAGTAAATATTTAGAAATCGTGAAAATACTTATACCCATGGTTTTTCTCTGAGGACCACATTTCTCTTTTTTAAGGCAAATAATAAAATGATAACCTCAAAGAATGCTGCTCAGTGTGCTTATTCTGTCTCCCTTCTCAAATGAATATACACATTATTTTTAACTAATAACCAGAGCACTATTTTACTGGTAGATTATGTTCTAGGAAACAGAAGACTTAAGTAAATGGTCTCAGGCACAATCTATGATTGTGTAATATTGAAATAAAGGTTTTTATAAAGAACATGAATTAAAGAATTCCCTGAATTCACTAGAATCGCTGCTTATTTTTAAAATCAAATTGCTTTCCACAATATGTCATTAAATATAAAAGGTTTTTACAATTATATAATTGCATATATCTTATTGTTTTGGAAGCATATAGAGTGATTTTTATTTTATCATCTAACAACATAAAGAATCAATATACAAAAAATAACATGAAACTCTTCGATAGAAAAAAATCTCACTATGCATCCTGATTATGAAATCTTCTGAAATTGTCTTTGAATTGATATTTATTCATCCGGTCAAGAAAATATTATACTTTTCCACACAGAAGAATTATTTTCTAACTTGAGAAACCCACATTATTCATGAAAGTCACTGGCCTGTCTCAAGGTTTAATTGAAACCAAATGAAGTCAAGTAAAACTAATCAAAACCAAACAACCCTTGGGTTATGTAAAGGATTTACTGCTGGTTACAGTTCTTGGAGATTTGGTTAGAGTGCTCTAAAATCAAATTTTAAATGTCACCATGCCATGCAAACTAAACATAAAATATTCTTCCAAGAGTTCCATGAATGGCTAAATTAACTACAACTTTATTACCTACAGAATTATTCCATGATCATCAAGAAAGGCAGAAAACTTTGAATCAATTATAGAAGTAATGGATGCTAAAGAATTAACCTAAAACATTAAAGAACTTATCACATGTGCTATATTTATATCATTCATTAAAAAGAAATTTCAGGAACTGTCTCAAAAATGTCTATGCATAATTTGCATGAATCATCCCACAATGGTTGAAATCTCTAATGTAATGTAGGGAAAGTTGGGGAAAAACAATCTAGGGGTCTTAGAGGGAGCACCGGTTCTGAATCTGAACAGTCATGTGACATTTAACTCTAGTACTGGAGTTTCCTTATAAATAAATGAGAGTAATAATTACAACTCTTAACATACACTTTTCTACAATGTAGTCATGTAAAGAGTGGTGCAAATACAAGCTATAATGAAATCGAGAAGTAGACATCAGCAAGTATTTGAAAGATCAAGAATAGAAAAGATGATTACTTGCAAAAAACTAGTTCATGAATTTGTATTCCTCTTTGTATTTGAAGTTATACACAGAACTGATAGAGAACAAGTAACTTGAGTTTGGATATATAAGAATATAAGTGCTTTGATATTTCACATTAAATAATATATCTATGTTCCGCTGAAGAACGTATGTCTTAAGTGAATTCAATGTTTCAACAAGCAGAATAGGAAGTACTATGGCCATTTGCTGAATAGAATATAAATGCCATATATCAGTTCAGTTCAGTTCAGTTGGGTCGCCCAGTCATGTCCAATTCTTTGAGACCACATGAACGCAGCATGCCAGGCCTCCTGGTCCATCACCAACTCCTGGAGTTTACTCAAACTCATGCCCATTGAGTCTGTGATGCCATCCAACCATCTCATCCTCTGTCATTCTCTTCTCCCCTGCTCTCAATCCCTCCCAGCATCAGGGTCTTTTCAAATGAGTCAGCTCTTCTTATCAGGTGGCCAAAGTATTGGAGTTTCAGCTTCAACATCAGTACTTCCAGTGAACACCCAGGGCTGATCTCCTTTAAGATGGACTGATTGGATCTCCTTGCAGTCCAAGGGACTCTCAAGAGTCTTCTCCAACACCACAGTTCAAAAACATCAATTTTCGGGGCTCAGCTTTCTTTACAGTCCAACTCTAACATCCACACATGACTACTGGAAAAACCACAGCGTGGAATAGAGGAACCTTTGTTGGCAAAGTAATATCTCTGCTTTTTAATATGATATCTAGGTTGGTCATTCATCTTATTTGGGTTGAGGGAGGGAATCAGAGGGCAGACACACTGAAACCATACTCACAGAAAACTAGTCAATCTAATCACACTAGGACCACNAGAGCTGAACCAGACCCGAAGCGGATCCAGAACCCAAACCAGAATCTGAACTTGAACCAGGCCCGGAACCAGAAGCTGAACCGGGCCCAGAAACCACACACACACGCCTCAGCTGGCTAAGGGAGCACGAGGGAAGCGACCGATGTCAGGCACTTGCTCAGCGCCCAAGGAGTCCCACTCCAGTTTTGGAGCTGCACACCCCAGGCAGGGGCCCTGGGGGCCTGGTGCTATCCGTGCTGCGCTGCCCCTGAACCATAACTGGAACCAGAACCCGAACCGGAACGCGAACCCGAACCGGAACCCGAAAACGAACCGGAACTAGAACCAGACTTGAACCAGACCTCAACCGAATCCGGAACCCTAACCAGAAATCGAACCCGAACTGGAACCGGAACCAGAACCAGAACCAAAACCAGAGGCACACGCCTCTGCTGCCTAAGTGAGCGCTAGTGAAGTGACTGCTGTCAGGCACTTGCTTGGCGCCCAAGGAGTCCCACTTCTGTTATGGAGCTACTGACCCTGTGCCGGGGACCTCAGAGCCTGGTGCTACCCATGCTGTGCTGCCACAGAACCAGAATTGAAACCAGATTTCAATCCGGACACAAACCGGAAACGGAACCTGAACCGAAACCCGAACCCGAACCAGAACAAGATCGGAAACTGAACTGGACCCAAACCGGAACCCGAACTGGCTCCCCAACATGAACCGGAAACAGAACCGGAACCAGAAGCTGAACCGGACCCAGAACCACAGGCACACGCCTCTGCTGGCTAAGGAAGCATGAGGGAAGCGACTGCTGTCAGGCACCTGCTCGGTGCCCAAGGAGTCCCACTCCAGGTGTGCAATGAAACCAGATTTCAATCCGGACACAAACCGGAAACGGAACCTGAACCGAAACCCGAACCCGAACCAGAACAAGATCGGAAACTGAACTGGACCCAAACCGGAACCCGAACTGGCTCCCCAACATGAACCGGAAACAGAACCGGAACCAGAAGCTGAACCGGACCCAGAACCACAGGCACACGCCTCTGCTGGCTAAGGAAGCATGAGGGAAGCGACTGCTGTCAGGCACCTGCTCGGTGCCCAAGGAGTCCCACTCCAGGTGTGCAGCTAAAGACCTCAGTCAGGGGCCCTGGGTGCCTGTTGATATCTGTTTTGCGCTGCTCCGGAACCAGAACCCGAACCTGAACCTGAACTGGAACCAGACCCGGAACCAGAAGCTGAACCGTGCCCAGAACCACAGGCACACGCCTCTGCTGGCTAAGGGAGCACGAGGGAAGCAACTAATGTCAGGCACTTGCTCGGTGCCCAAGGAATCCCACTCCAGTTGTGGAGCTACAGACCTCAGTCAGGGGCCCTGGGCGCCTGTTGCTATCTGTGCTGTGCTGCTCCGGAACCAGAACCAGAACCAGAACCCGAACCAGACCGAAACCTGAACTGGAACCTGAACCGGAACCCGAACACGAACCGGAACCAGAACCGGATCTGAGCCAGACCCGAACCAGAACCAGAACCCGAACCGGAACCTGAACCGGAACCCAAAAACGAACTGGAACCAGAACCAGACTTGAATGAGACCTCAACCGAATCTGGAACCCTAACCGGAAACCAAACCCGAACCGGAACCGGAACCAGAACCAGAACCAGAACCAGAACCACAGGCACACGTCTCTGCTGTCTAAGGGAGCGCTAGGGAAGCGACTGCTGTCAGGCACTTGCTCGGCGCCCAAGGAGTCCCACTCCAGTTGTGGAGCTACTGACCCCGGGCCGGGGACCTGAGCTGCAATCACCATCTGCAGTGATTTTGGAGCCCAGAAAAATAAAGTCAGCCACTGTTTCCCCATCTATTTTCCATGAAATGATGGAACCGGATGCCATGATCTCAGTTTTCTGAATGTTGAACTTTAAGCCAAATTTTCACTCTCCTATTTCACATTCCTCAAGAAGCTCTTTAGCTCTTCTTCACTTTCTGCCATAAAGGTGGTGTCATCTGCATATCTGAGGTTATTAATGTTTCTCCCAGCAATCTTGATTCCAGCTTGTGTTTCTTCCAGTCCAGCATTTCTCATGATGTACTCTGCATAGAAGTTAAATAAGCAGGGTGACAATATACAGCCTTGATGTACTCCTTTTACGATTTGGAACCAGTCTGTTGTTCCATGCTCAGTTCTAACTGTTGCTTCCTGACCTGCATACAGATTTTTCAAGAGGAAGTTCAGGTGGTCATACATTCCCATCTCTTTCAGAATTTTCCACAGTTTATTGTGATCCATAGATTCAAAGGCTTTGGGATAGTCAATAAAACAGAAATAGATGTTTTTCTGGAACTCTCTTGCTTTTTTGATGATCCAGCAGATGTTGGCAATTTGATCTCTGGTTCCTCTGCCTTTTCTAAATCAAGCTTGAACATCTGGAAGTTCCTAGTTCACATTTGCTGAAGCCTGTCTTGGAGAATTTTCAGCATTACTTTGCTAGTGTGTGAGATGAGTGCAATTGTGCAGTAGTTTGAGCATTCTTTGCTTTTCTTTGGAATTGGAATGAAAATTGACATTTTCCAGTCCCGTGGCCACTGCTGAGCTTTCTAATTTTGCTGGCCTATAGAGTGCAGCACTTTCACAGCATCATCTTTCAGAATTTGAAATAGCTCAACTGGAATTTCATCACCTCCACTAGCTTTTTCATAGTGAAGCTTCCTAAAGCCCACTTGACTTCGCATTCCAGGATGTCTGTTTCCAGATGAGTGATCACACCTTCATGATTATCTGGGTCATGAAGATCTTTTTTGTATCACTCTTCTGTGTATTCTTGTCACCTCTTCTTAATATCTTCTGCTTCTGTTATGTCCCTACCATTTCTGTCCTTTATTGATCCCATCTTTGCATGAAACGTTCCCTTGGTATCTCTAATTTTCTTGAAGAGATCTCTAGTCTTTCCCATTCTATTGCTTTCCTCTATTTCTTTGCACTGATCACTAAGGAAGGTTTTCTTATCTCTCCTTGGTATTCTTTGGAACTCTGCACTCAAACAGGTATATCTTTCCTTTCCTCCTTTGCTTTTCACTTCTTTTCTCAGCTGTTTGTAAGGCCTGCTCAGACAGCCATTTTTTTTTTTTTTTTTGCATTTCTTTTCTTGAAGATGGTCTTGATCCCTGTCTCCTGTACAATGTCACGAACCTCCATAGTTCATCAGGCATTCAGCCAATCAGATCTAGTCCCTTAAATCTATTTCTCCTTTCCACTGTGTAATCATAAGGGATTTGATTTAGGTCATACCTGAATGGTCTAGTGGTGTTGCCCACTTTCTTCAATTTAAGTCTGAATTTGGCAATCAGGAGTTCATGATCTGAGCCACAGTCAGCTCCCGGTCTTGTCTTTGTTGACTGTANCTTCCACTGTATAATCATAAGGGATTTGATTTAGGTCATACCTGAATGGTCTAGTGGTGTTGCCCACTTTCTTCAATTTCAGTCTGAATTTGGCAATCAGGAGTTCATGATCTGAGCCACAGTCAGCTCCCGGTCTTGTCTTTGTTGACTGTATAGAGCTTCTCCATCTTTGGCTGCAAAGAATACAATCAATCTGATTTTGGTGTTGGCCATCTGGTAATGTCCATGTGTAGAGTCTTCTCTTGTGTTGTTGGAAGAGGGTGTTTGCTATGACCAGTGCATTTTCTTGGCAAAACTCTCTTAGTCTTTGGCCTGCTTCATTCCGCATTCCAAGGCCAAATGTGCCTGTTACTCCAGGTGTTTCTTGACTTCCTACTTTTGCATTCCAGTCCCCTATAATGAAAAGGACATCTTTTTTGGGTGTTAATTCTAAAAGGCCTTGTAGGTCTTCATAGAACCATTCAGCTTCAGCTTCTTCAGTGTTAATGGTCAGGACATAGACTTGGATTACTGTGATATTGAATGGTTTGCCTTGGAAAGGAACAGAGATCATTCTGTCATTTTTGAAACTGCATCCAAGTACTACATTTTGGGCTCTTTTGTTGACCATGATGGCTACTCCACTTCTCCTGAGGGATTCCTGCCTGTAGTAGTAGATATAATGGTCATCTGAGTTAAATTCACCCATTGCAGTCAATTTTAGTTTGCTGATTTCTAAAATGCTGATGTTCACGCTTGTCATCTCCTGTTTAACCACTTCCAATTTGCCTTGATCATGGACCTAACATTCCAGGTTCCTATGCAATATTGCTCTTTAGAGCTTCTGACCTTGCTTCTATCACCAGTCACATCCACAACTGGGTGTTGTTCTGTCCCTTCATCCTTTCTGGAGTTATTTTTCCACTGATCTCCAGTAGCATATTGGTCACCTACCAACCTGGGGAGTTCATTTTTCAGTGTCTTATGTTTTTGCCTTTTCCAATAAAAGTGATTTAAAAGATTTGCTGATATAGTACTAAATAGATCCAAGGATCATTATCATTCCATTCCTGCCAGGCCACTTTTAAAATTATAGTTTGTTAAAAATAACAAATGACATAAAGTAGAACAGGATTGTCCTGAGGCAAAATCAAAAGGAAAATTTCTTTTCAGGCAGTTAGATAATTTACATTTTTGACAAAGAAGTAAGAGCAAAGAAATATGATTGAGACATATAGTAGAGTTTAGTATCAATAATTTGATGTGCTTAATTGAACTTTCTTGGTAATTGAGGATATCAAATTGTTGCTTTTGTTTATAATTTTAAAATACTGACAATCTAAATATTTTAATAATATATCTGATCACTTTATCATGTTAGTGAATCAGTATTTGGTAATTAACTTTTGGTCATCTGATGCAAACAGACAACTCATTGGAAAAGTGTCTGCTGGGAAAGATTGAGAGCAAAAGGAGAAGAGGGCATCAGAAGATAAAATGGCTGGACGGCATCACTGATAGAGTGAACATGAACTTGGGCAAACTCTGGGAGATGGTAAGGGACAGGGAGGCTTGGCGTACTGCAGACCATGGACCTGCAAAGAATCAGACACGACTGGGTGACTGAACAACAATAATTTAACTTTTGGTAATTTGGAATATTGCCTTTGGTCAATTATCACTGTATGTACCTTGTGGTCAAACCAATTTTTACCAGTTACCTTCCAATTCATAATCTTCTATAAAATTAAAAATTGCTTAACAATCTCTGTCGGCTTCCCCAGTGGCTCAGCAGTAAAGAATTCTCCTTCAATGCAGAAGACACTGGAGATGCATATCTGTCTCTGGGTTGGGAAGATTCCATGGAATAGGAAATGGCAACTTGCTCCAATATCCTTGCTAGTAAAATCCCATGGACAGAGAATCATGGTGGGTCACAAAGTGTTGGACAGAAGTGAGCACACACACAAACAATCTCTACAGTAATGTACTTGACAAACCCAATTGCATTTTAACATAAAAATTGGTTTGCCTTTATGAAAAACATCAAGCAAGAGGAAAATAAAAAAAAAACTCTAAATATTTTATTGGGAATAATAATATAAGCCTTATAAAATTCACTCTTTCATATGTGGGCAGAATATTTACTTGTCTAACAGCTTTATTTGATCTAAAACAAATATTAATAGATTTCAAAAGTTAATGTCTTTTCTGAACTCATTATCATCAGTGGGACTAGGCCTATACCTTAATGTATGAGGACTATGTGAAAAAAAAAAGTGAAAATGTTAGTTGCTCAGGCGTGTCTGACTCTTTGAGACCCCATGGACTGTAAAGTGACAGGCTCCTCTGTCCATGAATTCTCCAGACAAGAATACTGGAGTGGGTAGTCATTCCCTTCTCCAGGGGATCTTTGAGACTCAGGATGGAACCCGATTCTCCTGCATTGCAAGGAAGACTTTTTATGAGGACTAAAGGAAATGAAAGCCTTTGACTGTGGGGATCACAATAAACTGTGGAAAATTCTGAAAGAGATGGGAATACCAGACCACCTGACCTGCCTCTTGAGAAATTTGTATGCAGGTCAGGAAGCAACAGTTAGAACTGGACATGGAACAACAGACTGGCTCCAAATAGGAAAAGGAGTACGTCAAGGCTGTATATTGTCACCCTGCTTATTTAACTTGTATGCAGAGTACATCATGAGAAACGCTGGACTGGAAGAATCACAAGCTGGAATCAAGATTGCCAGGAGAAATATCAATAACCTCAGATATGCAGATGACACCACCTTTATGGCAGAAAGTGAAGAGGAACTAAAAAGCCTCTTGATGAAAGTAAAAGAGGAGAGTGAAAAAGTTGGCTTAAAGCTCAAAATTCAGAAAACAAAGACCATGGCATCCAGTCCCATCACTTCATGGGAAGTGTCAGACTTTATTTTGGGGGGCTCCAAAATCACTGCAAATGGTGATTGCAGTCATGAAATTAAAAGACGCTTACTCCTTGGAAGAAAAGTTATGATCAACCTAGATAGCATATTCAAAAGCAGAGACATAACTTTGCTAACTAAGGTCCGTCTAGCCAAGGCTATGGTTTTCCCAGTGGTCATGTATGGATGTGAGTTGGACTGTGAAGAAGGCTGAGCACCGAAGAACTGATGCCTTTGAACTGTGGTGCTGGAGAAGACTCTTGAGAGTCCCTTGGACTGCAAGGAGATCCAAGCAGTCCATTCTGAAGGAGATCAGCCCTGGGATTTCTTTGGAAGGAATGATGCTAAAGCTGAAACTCCAGTACTTTGGCTACCTCATGTGAAGAGTTGAATCCTTGGAAAAGACTTTGATGCTAGGAGGGATTGGGGGCAAGAGGAGAAGGGGACAGAGGATGAGATGGGTGGATGGCATCACCGACTCAATGGATGTGAGTCTGAGTGAACTCCAGGAGTTGGGTGGACAGGGAGGCCTGACGTGCTGCGATTCATGGGGTCGCAAAGAGTCGGACACGACTGAGCAACTGAACTGAACTGAAAGGAAATGAAAAAATATGCTCTATCCTCCTTACTACAATGACTACTTCTGAGGATACAAAATCACACTGAAACCACAAAATCTCAGGAAACTCTGCTGGAGATAGACTAGTTAATTCAGACCAGTCATTTAGTTGAAATTACCAAAAATAACTAGATAAAATATTAAGAATAAATATTCTTTAATGTATAGAATAACTTATAAGTCATAAAGAGTTACTAGGCTGAGATCGATCCAAGAGAGGATGCAACTTAAGCCCAACATTCAAGGTTACTTTTGTACTGGGACTATTTAGAGAATGAAAAGAAAGAGATGAGTTGCTAAGCTGCAGTTCAAAGGCCTTGCAGGAATCAAAACACAAAACCTGGAGTTAAGGACTTTAAAGACTGGCCTATGCTGGGCTTGGGCTTCTCTAGTGGCTGAGACAGGAAAGAATCCACCTGTAACGCAGGACCCCTGGGTTCAGTCCCTGGGTTGGGAAGACCCCCTGGAGAAGAGAATGGCATCCCTCTCCAGTATTTTTGCCTGGAGAATCCCCATGAACAGAGGAGCCTGGCAGTTACAGTCTATGGGGTCACAGAGAGTCGGACACAACTGAGCAACTAAGCACACACACATCAAGCTTAGAAGTACTCCCTATATGACAACCCCAAAGGACTGCTCCTTAGACATATAGATGAGATGATCAATAAATAAAACAACAATTATATATATATATATATAGTATGTATATAGTATGTATGTACATACATATATACAAACATGGACTTCCCCGGTAGCTCAGCAGTAAAGAATCTGCCTGCAATACAGGTGATGTGGGCTCAATCTCTGGGCTGGGAAGATCCCCTGGAGATGGAAATGTCAACCCACTGCAGTAGTCTTGCCTGGGAAATCCCATGGACACAGGAGCCTCAAGTGCTATAGTCCTGTGGGATCACAAGGATTGAACATGACTTAGTGACTAAAAAAAAAAAAAGTATATACACATAATATATATATTGTGTTGGCTTAGAAGTCCATTAAGATTTTTCCACAAGCTGTTAGAAAAAATCAGAACAAGTATTTTTATGGCCAATCCAATAGATATATGATCTTTCCTGGTGGTTCAGCTTGTAAAGAATCTGTCTGCAATGTGGGAGAGCTGGGTTTGATACCTGGGTTGGGAAAATCCCCTGGAGAAGGGAATAGCTACCCACTCCAGTTTTCTTGCTTGGAGAACCCCATGGACAGAGGAACCTGACAGCCCATGGGGTTACAAACAATCAGACATGATAACTAAGCAAATTTCACTTCATATATATGCATATATACACATACATACATTTTCTGGGCTCTTGATAATGCACAGCTGAGCTGCATATGTGTGTGTGTGTGTGTGTGTGTGTGTGTGTATACAGCCCCAAAAATGCTGTCTTGAAATTAGATTAGCAAATCTAGTATTTCTAGCACTTCTAGACATTTAGCTAAAGCAATTTTCTGTGTAAAAAGGTAATATTATATTCTGGGCTTTGAAATTTTTCTATGATTTCTTTTTTCAAATACAGTGCCTAGTGCACAGTCAAGATAACTAGTTACCTAAAAGAAAGATATCATTTACAAAACTCAACAGAAGCAGACCCATAGATACTTCACATACTGGATTACCATAATTTAATCAATTGCAAAATATACAGGCTTAGAATTTTCAGGGAGACAAAAGCCAAGCTGGAAAATGCAACACAATATTTTCAAGTAATATATTTTTAAAAGAGCTAAATAGAATGTATAAAAAGTATAATGACTAAAATAAAATATAATAGATTTAAGAGAAAATTAGTAACAAATGAAGAAACTATTTGTGAACTAGAAGATAGAAACCATCAAGAATAAAACACAGAAACAAAAATATTACATTATGAGAGAAAATATATTATACTTAAGGATACAGTTCCCTGGTGGCTCAGCTGGTAAAGAATCTGCCTGCACGTGGGAGACCTGGGATTGATCCCTCAGTTGGAAAGATACTCTGGAGAAGGGAAAGACTACCCACTCCAGTATTCTGGCCTGGATAATTCCATGGACTGTATAGTGCATTGGGTCACAGAGAGTCAGACTCAACCGAGCTACTTTCACTTTCAAGTAAATCTAACATACATTTAAATGGAGTCTCAAAAAGAGAATGAAACACAAGCTGCATTTGAAAAGACAGTGAAATTTTTCAAGGGTTGAAAAGGATACTATACAAATTTTAAAATGCAATGATATCCAAGCAGGATAAGGATAAAGAGCAGACATATAATAGGGAAGCTAAGAAAAACTACAAAGAAATCAGAATGAGAAAGAATATAAAATGCTGCTGCTGCTAAGTCGCTTCAGTCGTGTCCAACTCTGTGTGACCCCATAGACGGCAGCCCACCAGGCTCCCCCATCCCTGGGATTCTCCAGGCAAGAACACTGGAGTGGGTTGCCATTTCCTTCTCCAATATAAAATGAGAAAGACAGAAAAGATAAATTACTTTCCAAGGATTAATGGCTGACTTCTTAACTGAAAGNTTGGAGTTTCATGACTGGCTACTTTCATGTACTTTAATATTTTCATGATTCATCCATGTTGTAGCAAGTATCAGTACTTTTTTGTGGCTGGATAATATTCCACAGTGTGGGTGTAACATATTTTATCAGTTTACCCATTAATGGACATTTGAGTTATTTCTACATTTTGGCTTTTAGAAATAATGCTGCAGTGAATATTTGCATACAACTTTTTGTGTGATTATGTGTTTTCAAATCTCTTGGGCATGTACCTAAGCTTCCCTCGTAGCTCAGACGGTAAAGTGTCCGCCTGTGATGCAGGAGACCCAGGTTTGATCCCTGGGTCAGGAAGATCCTCTGGAGAAGGAAATGGCAACCCTCTCCAGTGTTCTTGCCTGGAAATTTTCATGGACAGAGGGGCCTGGTGGGCTACAGTCTGTGGGGTTGCAAAGAGTTGGACACAACTGAGCGACTAACACGCACACACACATGTACCTTAGAATGAAGTTGTTGGTTCATATTCCATATCAGGAACTGTCAGACTATTTTCCACAGTGACTATGCCATTATACATTCTCCCTAGCAGTGTATGAAGGTTCCAATTTTTCCACATCCTTACCAACACTTATTATTATCTTGGAGCCACTCTAGTGGGTGTGAAGTAGTATCTCATTGTGGCTTTGACTTGTACTTCCTTAATGATCAGTGATGTCAAACATCTTTTCCTATGCTTTTTGGTGATTTGTATATTTTCCTTGGGGAAATGTCTATTTGGATTCCATTTTTAAAATTTGAGTTGTTTTTTCAATTGAGTTGTAACAACTGATTGATTTTATTGAGCTCTTTCTCTCTGATAGATCACTGCTGCTCACACATCTCTGTATACATAGGTCTCCTGGGGCCCTGGTTAAAATGCAGGTTCTGCTTCACTAGGTTCTGTGTGGGGCCTGAATGTCTACATTTCCCATTAGCTCCCAGGTAGTTCTGCAGCCCATAGAGCCCACTTGAGTATAAAAGAAGGATGTTATTTCCAGGGGCTTAATTCCTCCACAGTGTGAAAGAACTGTAGGAAACATGAGTTCAGAAAAGAAACTGGAAATGAAAAATGCAATTTAATGAAGTTAATTGTGAACACTATGGGTTTGTTCAAATGAGTTGCTTTTTTTGATAGTCATCGTCCTCATAGTTTCTTCACCTACCCTATTGAACATTTTATTTCACTTCTAAGGGGGTGTCTCTGGCATTTAATGAGTCATCTCAGTAGTTAAGGCTAGTTGCAGTGGCTGGTGGTATAATTTGGAGGCGCTTGCTGTTCTGCTGTTGAAACATTAAAATGGAAAATATGAAGCCAGAAATGGTTTCTCTGGGAACACACATACATTGTTAGAGCTCATAATGAGCCTGTCAACATCTTCTTCTCTGTCCCTCCTCATGGGAGATTTTGTCTCCTGACACAGTTTTCAATGAGACTTTTACAAGTGCTGAGTCTCGTACCTTTTACAGTAAAATATTTGCCCAGATGAAGTAATCTCCTTTGGAATTTGAGATTTCTCTCTGAAAATACAGCTAAACCTGTAAGCTGTGAAGAATTATAATAATTTATCTAGAGATACCTTTTAAGAAGCTGGAAGCACTGGAAATTTTCTGGACTGTAAGTTTAGGGAACTTAGGCTGAAAATCTCTGCCCCCAGATAAGTGGGCCTTAGGGAATCTGCCATATCCTTAGGTGAGAGGGTGATGGATGGTGAGTTCATTTATACAGTCACTTAATCAAGATCTTGTTCCTTTAGTAAATAACATTTAGTATACACACATTGATGAAATTGGAAAATATCTACTCTGAAGTAATGTGACTATAAGTTTTAAATTTAGCTTCAATAATACGGTTTTAATTTATAGTGGTATACTACAGTAACACTATAGTATTACTACACAGGTAATACTGTGAGGCCAAGGGTTTGTAACTTTCTCTTTATTTCTTAGTTTAGAAGGCAAGTAGAGATGCTCCGTAATCAGCCCTTGAAAGCGTTTACTTTTTCCAAATGGGCCCATGATTGTTCAAATGTTCTCTAAGGAAAGTCCCCTTGAATAGAGCAGTCATCCTCAGTCATGGAAGCAAAAGAGATCCTGCACATGCACCATCAGTAATGAAGTGACAACCCTCCGTTTGTGAAGCACAGTCACGTTATTTAGATGGTGGAATCTCCACCATGTTATTTGCCAGCTGGTCTTAGGAGATTGGAGTTGAGGGCAATGCCCATGCCTGACTGCTGAGTCCCTAGGGCCTCTTCTGTCCTAAGCACAGCAGTGTTGCCTTTACATCTTTTTCATACTGAGTCTCCACTCCTTTGACTCTTCCTTTAAACGTGTAAAAATGCCCCTTTCTCCTTCCTTCCTCCTCCTCCCTCCCTCTCTTTTTTTTCCTTCAAAATTTAGTGAGAACACTCATACATCCTAGAGAGTGTGCCAGACGTTAGAACATAGTACTCCCTTGAGATAATGATCTTGATGTGGTCCTTGAGACAGTCATACACTGTAGACTGAAGAGGAGGAGGTGCAAGTGTGGGCAGAAAGATGATGAGTTCCATTTTGATTTGTAAGAGCTAGGGAGCCATTTAAAAAAAGTGCCTCATAGGTCTCTGCAAAGCTGAGAAGAGAGGTTGAGAGAGAGAAAGATTTAGGTTGCCTTGGTCAGTGGGCTGAATCTAACAAAATAAGTTATAACAAGGATAAATAAAAATTCTTTAAAAGAGGTAAATGCAGAAAAACCAGCAGGATAGAGGGAATACAACTTAAAAGAATGCTTATGTGTTTCAGCTGGGAATAAGCTGGCAGCGGAAGCAAACTTGCTGAGGCAATTTCCAAAGAATAAAATTTTTCTTGGGTTACGTTAACAGAAGTATAGCATCTAGAATTAAGGAAGTGGTCGTCCTGCTGTATTTTAGGCTGGTTGAGACTATAATTAGAATAATGCATTGAGTTCTTAGCTCATGAGCTGTACAAAAATAGAGGGAAGCCTAGATTTTGTCTGTGTCCGATAGCATGCCAACTCATGCTCCGGAGATTTCTGTTACACATAACAGCCACCATTATATCTAAGTCTACATCTAGGTGTATGATCTTGGCCAAGGATGTTAGGACAATACTGATACTCTTGTTGGAGAGTTACTATGAAGAATAAATGTGGAAGCACATGTCAAGCCCTGGATTCAGCCCTTGATACATAGCAACGTGAAAGTGAAGTTGCTCAAGTCATGTCCGACTCTTTGAGACCCCGTGGACTGTAGCCCACCAGGCTCCTCCGTCCATGGGATTCTCCAGGTAAGGATACTGCAGTGGGTTGCCATTCCCTTCTCCAGGGATCTTCCCAACCCAGGGATCGAACCCGGGTCTCCCGCATTGTAGGCAGACGCTTTACCATCTGAGCCACAACCCACCACCTGTGCTCTTCTTGGGTCATGTGACCTTGAGTAATCTCTCCACTATTCTGGGCCTCTGCTTTTCTGAAAAGGAATGTGGTGGAATTAGATGATTCCAGAGTCACTTCATCCTGATGGCAAGTCCCTGGGGAGAACATCTCCAATTCTTTTCCTATGTTTTCTTTCTGGTCATGGGATCACACTGCCATCAAAGGCAAGCCAGAAGCATCAGTGACTATGACAGCAGTCCTCAGATGGTGATGGATGACCAGTTGGGAGGCAATCACCTGTCTTCTGAGATAAATCTGAGGCATTTCTGCCCTGTATCATAGAGTCTCCCTGCAGGACTGACCCTTGCCTGTCCTTGGTGATGTCTGTCTGGTGAACTCACGTTTTATTGGCTTCTTTATTTTCCCTGCCTTATTTCTTCACTCCCCTACCATTGTTTTCTGGTGTCACATCCTATGAAGTGCAAGTCACTCATCTGTGTCTGACTCTTTGCTACCTCATGGACCATACAGTCCATGGAATTCTCCAGGCCAGAATCTGGAGTGGGTAGCCTTTCCCTTCTCCAGGGGATCTTCCCAACCCAGGGATCGAACTCAGGTCTTCCACATTGCAAGTGGATTCTTTACCAGCTGAGCCACAAGGGAAGCCCAATTGAGTGAGTGAAAGTCGCTCAGTCATGTCGACTCTTTGTGACTTCATGGACTGTATAGAATTCTCCAGGCCAGAATACTGGAGTGGGTAGCCTTTCCCTTCTCCAGAGGATCTTCCCAACCCAGGGATCAAGCCCAGGTTTCCCACATTGCAGATGGATTTTTTTTTTTTTACCAGCTGAGCCACAGAGGATGGCCCCTAAGAGATACCTGTGTCTAATCCTGAAACCTGTTAATATGCTACCTTGCACGGCAAAGGGACTTTGCATCTGTGGATTAAATTAAGGACTTTGAGCTGAGAGAGTAGCCTGAATTATCCCGGCGGGCCCAGTATAATCAACTAGGATCTTTATGGGTTAAAAAGGGAGGCAGAGCACTCAGATTCAGAAAAGAAGAGATGATGACAGAAATAGAGTTTTAAAGATGCTATGCTGCTGGCTTTAAAGATGCAGAAAAGAGCCATAAACTGAGAAATGCAGGTGACTTCTAGAAACTGGAATAGGCAAGGAAATGTGTTTTCTGTTGGAGCCTCCAGAAGGAATACAGCTGTGCCAACACCCTGGTTTTAGCCCAGTGAGATCCATTTTGTACTTTGACCTCCAGAATTTAAGACAGTAAATTTGTCATGTTTTGAACTGCTAAATTTGTAGTAATAGGAAACTAATAACCCTCCTAAGTAAACTATTTGCCCAGGATGAATTTTTGCTTTGACCTCTACTTCTGGGGTAACCCCAGTTAAGATACTTCCCAATCTCACATTATATACTTATTTCTATTTAACTTAAAATATCAGTGCTTTTTAATTATTCAATAGGCATTAAGTTATTGTGTAATTCTCTCTGTTTGATGTCACTCTAAGATTAGTCATAAAGATGAAATGAACTCAGCTCTTCCCTGCAAGCAGCTTACAGTGTAATGGTGGAAATAACCCCCTGTGCCTATTTAGTGCTTTTTCTCTCAGTAGTCACATAACCATAAGTATTTAATAAGCATTCACTGTGAACACTGATCAGAGCAATAGCATATATGCCATAGTCACTGCCAACAAAAAAGAAATTCTCAGATCTAATTTTCAATAAAGTGGAAGTATCCCCCTAAAAGAGGCCAATCTCATTTTGTCGGTGAGAAAAAAAAGGAGAACAAGGAGTTCTGAGTGAAAACAATGCAGGATCCCATTTTAGGGAAACTGAAGCACTGATTTCACCTTCTAGTTCCCGTAAGAAGCATGGAAAGTTTATTTTGTTCCCAAGGAAATTCACTGTTTTTTAGCTCCTGAACCATCAACACATTTAAGAAATTATAACCTGCTGCAGTATTTTGGCTGTGAAATGTATTGAAAGTTGAAGTCAGATGCACAAGATATGAGTTCAAATTCTGGATCTGTCAGTTCATAAGGTCATGTGATCTCAGGCAAAAGTGTAACTGCTCTCAACTGCATCTGGTAAATGAGGATAGCTCCACAGCTAAGTGGCTTATGGAGGCTGGCAAACACGAATGTTCACAGCCCTTCTCTGCTTTATATAGTTGGGCATCTAGGAGAGTAAACTTCTCCAGCCTTTTAGGCTCAGATTCTGGAATCCTGTTCCTTTCATTTCAGTGAGCATAGCTGACATTCTCTCCCAGATCCCCTCCCCTTTCTTTTAACCCTTTGTCCTAAATGCAGTTAAAAGTATCCAATGTGTGTTACCACTTTAATTCTAAAGGTGTGTGGTCAGCCTTCCAGGTCATCACAGGTGAAAGTTTTAGTAAATGTTTCACTGTTGCATAACATGTTGCTTGTTTTTTCAACCACTGATATTTATTACCTCTCTGCCTGTTACCTGCTGGCTAAGCCAATTCTACTTACTATAGTATCAGGTCTTGGTTACAGCAGTACCTCATGGTAAAATTCATATATCTCTTCTAGGCTGGCTAACTGTTGTAATGAAAAGCTAACTGCTAGGACAATCTGAATGTCTCTGTGGCTTCACACAACAAAAAGTTTATGTTTTTGTGCTGGCATTGGAATTGAATCAGGCATTTGACGGGAAGACTTCCATGCAGGCATTCAAGGACTCAGTCTTCTTCCACCTTGTGTACCTCCGCCTTCAGTCTGTGTGCTCCATGGAATGGCATGACCTGGGGCTCTGTCTCCATTCCATTGACCAGAACTCGATCATATGGCCCCATCTTAGCTGCACAGTAGGGGTGGGTTGGAGAGATGTGCACCCATGGTTTAGCACAGATTCTTAGTCATCAGCGTGCCATTTCTGCCTCTCTATGCTTTCCTCAAAATGTTGCTATGTGAGTTAAAAATGCATAATAGATGGAAATTCCTTTTAGAGGAAGAAGTGTGGCATAAATCAGAAGGATTGTTTTCCTCAAAGAAACCTTGTTGCCTATTATGATTTAGTTCTCCTGAACACAGTTAGGTACCCAATAAGTTAGTGGGGTTTAAAGGACCTAATCCCTGATCACCAGGTATTAAAACTGTTCTTATGGGAAAATGCCTATCCACTTCCAAACCACTGGCCTAAAGTCAGCTACTAAGTTAGTAGCTTTCTCTATAAGCTTTATTGAGTTCATTTTGATTTAATTTCTGCCTTATCATAGTTTAATTCAAATTTATACTTGTGGTTTTATGTGATTTCATGTTTTGTCTATGTTAAAGTATGATTGTCCCTTGACCTTGACTTACGAAGTCATTAGTAACAGTTACTGATTTTCTACTCTATGTCAGTTATGTTATGTTAAGTACATTCTCATTTTAATCCTCCTGGTGATCGTGCAAGGCATGCACAGTTATCTCTATGATTATTGAGAAAACAAACTCAGAGGTAACTATATTGGTTTTATATTGCTATGTGACAAATTTCTGCAAACTTCTGGTTGTGTTCTGTACTGGATGCTCTTTGGGGAGAATCACTTCTGAGCCCATTCAGGTTGTTGGTAGAACTCAGTTTCTCATGCTTGTAGGACTGAGGTCTCTGTTGCCCTGCTCACTGTTGTCTGGGGGTCTTTCTCAGTTTTCAGAGGCCATCAGCATTTCCTGGCTTGTGGTCCATCCATCTTAAAAACCAGAAATTGCATGCCAAATCTTTCTCAGGTTTTCAGTCTCCTGTCTTCTTCTGTCTTTTAAAGGAGTCATATGATTAGAATAGGTCCATCCAGATAATCTCCATATCTTGAGGTCAACTTGGGATTTTAATTACATCTACAAAATCCCTTCTTATTAGTATTTAGATTAGTGTTTGATTGTTTAACCAAGGAATGAGAATTTTGAGGGGCCATCTTCAGAATTCTACCTGCCACAGTAACTAAGTCGCCAATTCACCGAGCAAGAGAGTTGTAAGGCACAGACTTGGAACTCAGTCTATGCAGCATGAAAGTCTATGACTTTTCCATCTACCAGGCTGCCCCTCTACAGAAATGAGTGGTGGGAAATACCCAAAGAGAATTCCTAGAAGGAAAGCTCAAGCCTAATTCCTAACCTAGAAGCATATAATTTAAATAATTATTACATAACAAATTATAGATTCAACATTTTAAAACTCTGCATCAAAGTAATACTGGCTCTTTCCAAAACGGCACCACCACAGAGGTGATACAAATGTGGGCTACATAGACAGATCTGGATAAATTCCAAGAGCTGCCACTTACTCAGAAACCCTAAGCCTCAGTTTCTGCACAGTAAAATGGGAATAATAATAGTATCTTAGAGTTGCATTGAGAGACTGAAACAATGACACTTACATGATGTTTATCATAGCTCCTGAGACAATGTAAGCATTCAGTTGCTAACCATCACTATCACTATCATCATCATGTTGCTGTAGTCTACCTTCAGCCCAGATGGTAACTATGTAGTAAACATAGTATCAAATATTTACAGGTTCATATCAATAACATATAAAATATACCATGCTCATTTATCATATGAACAGAAAAAGGTATTATGCCTATGATCTCACTTTTAGCTTGCATTTTCTTCTGAAATCTCAACTGCAGATTAATAAATGTAAGAGTAATTTTTTCGTCTCTTGGAGACTCAGAAAAGAGGAGGACATATTTTCTCTGCTATTCTGGTGATTTAGAGTTTGTCTACTCGGTACTGATTCTGCCAATAGCTTAAATGGATATTTTCATGTCAAAACTCATGAGACTTGACTTAGTGTCACTTTCAGAGCCCTTCTCTTACCTTGCCCTTCTCCTGGTCCCTCTTGCTCCAAGACCCATTATTGGAAGGTCTCTCACATATGTTTCATTTTACTTTTACTCCAGACTCAAGCTTGCTGTAAACAAGAAATTTATTTTTGGTTTTTTGCTCTGCATTTTATTCTGAGCTTTTCTTTTCTGCATTTTCGCCACATTCCTAAGCTTCTGTTAAGCCAGCTTTTTAAATGTGAGAGAAATAAATGTCATGGAATGAAGACTGTGGCAGCCAACAGAAGTGCCTGTTGAGTCCTCTGTGGGAGGAAGCTTGAGACCCCTGGATGATTTAGGCAGACATTTGCATGAAGTAGTAGGAAGGACAGAGGTCTCAGGAGGAAGACCCAAGGCTATTTCTAAGCAGCATCTACTAAAGAAAATGTGGGGCTCAGTTAGGATGGGGGATGTGATTGGGCAAGGCTGCTGCAGTGCAGACATCCATCTGAAGTCAGTAATAGCAATGCTCATTGGTACAATAGTGTTACAAATGGTGCCAGAGTCAGAACTTAGAGTTTGATCACCTTACGAGGATTCCATGTGTTATTAAAATGTAAGAGGAGATGAATTTTGAATTAATAAAACTTTGAAATCCTTCTTGCCTTCCTACCTTCTTTCAATACCTAAACTAGCCACTTTGGACATCCTTTACAAAGTAACAGGCCTCTTTTGCTTTACAAGTTAACCTTTTAGTATTTTTGTTGTGCAAAACAGGATTTCTCAGTGACACTGTTGATATTTCAATGTGAAAATGTTAAGTCACTCGCTCAGTTGTGTCCGACTCTTTGTGACCCCATGGACTGTAGCCCACCAGGCTCCTCTGTCCATGGAATTCTCCAGGCAAGAATACTGGAATGGGTTGCCATTTCCTTCTCTAGGGGATCTTCCCGACCCTTCCCGACCCATTGCAGGCAGATTCTTTACCATATTTGGGACCAGATGATTCTTTGTTGCCCTTCAGCATTCACTCTTCATCAGAAGGCTGCTTATTGGAAACACTTGAAACTTTGCATGTGCAGGCTTTATTTCCTCATGATAGGAAGTTCTGGGGAGTTAATGGCTATGAAAGCACCCTTCAATCAGCTGAGGGAATGATGAATGGGAAGTTGGTGGTTAGTTGCTCCAGCATCCTAGTCCCTCAACCAGAACAGTTCTGAGGAGTGTTCTATACTGTCTCCCAGCATTCCCAGGTGGGATTAAGCTCCAGTTCCCACAGAAGTAACTGGTTTGATAACACACCTCTATTGATTTCTTTCCTTTCTCTGACTCACCTCCCAAATAAACTATTTACACTCAAATCCTTGTCTCAGGGTCTACTTGCTGGGGAACCCAAACCGAGATTCTATGTTCCAAACATGGCAATTCAATATGTTTAGAGAAATCGTGAGCTAATTCGCAGAGATTTGCCTGTGAAATGCTGTTGATTGGTGTTGTCACCAAGTGCTCTAAGGCCTGCATCCTGGGTGGGCCAGGGTGTGCACCAATGTGTATGTCTCTGATGATTGGATGTTGTTATTTCTCGTGGGTTTGTTCTGAGTAGAGCTTTTGGGAATTGTGTTTTCCCACAAGTTCCACAAATGTTTCCACATTTTAGAAATTGTTTGAGTATGCTCTAAGCCATGACTTTGAAAGTCAAACAGTTTGGCTGGTGATATTATTTTTAAAGAAACAAAAACAGTTTTGTTTTTAATTTTGGCTTTTGTTATGCTTTGCAATCTTTTTCTGCTCTAAAGGCCTTAACTTCCTTTGTTTAATGCAGGGCTTTGCATGATGCTCATGGAGGTATTTCATAGACATTTTTTGTATGGATGTGATTGCAATGAATTTTTCTGATAAAATTTGCATTCTAAAGTCCTTATACATATAGTGTTTCATTTGATCCTCACACATACCCTGAATAATAGGATTATCATCATGGTTTAATGAAAGAGGAAACCAAGTTACAGAGAGTTTAAGCAAGTTTCTGTTTAGCACTTCAACTATTCCTGAATTAACAAAAACTTCCCTTAATGTAATCAACATTCTGCAAAGACACAAAGGAGAAGAATGTAATCTCCAAGGGAAGCGTGACATATATTAGCAAGCTGTAGGATGTGGTGAGCTTGAGGGTGAGTGATATTATTTTTAAAGAAACAAAAACAGTTTTGTTTTTAATTTTGGCTTTTGTTATGCTTTGCAATCTTTTTCTGCTCTAAAGGCCTTAACTTCCTTTGTTTAATGCAGGGCTTTGCATGATGCTCATGGAGGTATTTCATAGACATTTTTTGTATGGATGTGATTGCAATGAATTTTTCTGATAAAATTTGCATTCTAAAGTCCTTATACATATAGTGTTTCATTTGATCCTCACACATACCCTGAATAATAGGATTATCATCATGGTTTAATGAAAGAGGAAACCAAGTTACAGAGAGTTTAAGCAAGTTTCTGTTTAGCACTTCAACTATTCCTGAATTAACAAAAACTTCCCTTAATGTAATCAACATTCTGCAAAGACACAAAGGAGAAGAATGTAATCTCCAAGGGAAGCGTGACATATATTAGCAAGCTGTAGGATGTGGTGAGCTTGAGGGTGAAAGGATATAGACCTCAGCCTTGGTCATAAATCTTGTCTTCTTTTAGATTTTTAATTGACTATATTCTCCTGGCCGGGAGGGAAGCAAGCACTCTTTGCTAGCATGCTTTGATAAAATTAATGCTAGTGAGTCAGAGATTAAAAAGCAGCTTTTTCCCAGGTGTTTTTCTCACCTTCTGGAAATCTCCACTATTGCCTTCAGTCTCCAGTGGTTTCTTGGCATAATTAAAGTTACCGTCCATCTTTTCTGCATTATCAGGCAGGAGCCCAGAGGCACCACTGTGTTGGTTCACACACTGTCTTGCTTGCACTAAATTTGTACCTGGAGTGAAGAGGAAATGCATCACTATTTAAAATATCGACGGGTCTTGAGGTCAAGTCCAAGGCTAGTAGTCTCTCTTCCTTCCAGTAGTTTGACTCTTGCTGCTGATATCCAGCTCTGAGTCAGAGTCCCCACTGACAGTGGCCACTGATGTTGAGTCAATTAGATTTTTCAAACCTTTGCCTGTTGCTCACTCTTGGTACCCAAGTTGCTCTTTATGGTACTCAGTTAACTCACCTTGCCCTTCCCCCAACAATGAGCCCCAGTTAGGATTAAGCCATTCTGCACTAACCAGGAATCAGATGGGACAACAGAAAACCCTTAGATGTTTCAAAAAGAAAGTGATTTAATACAAGAGTTAGAGGCTTACTAAAGAACTGAGAAGGACTACAACTAGCATTCTAGAATTTAGGAAGATGGTACCTTTAAGAAAGCACCACTGATGAGCTCAGCTACCTGCTAAACCTGGAAGCACCTAGCAATACCTGCATTTGGCATCTGCCAAAGCCTACACACTTACTTTCCACTTTCTTTGTTTAGTGCCAGGCTTTGTATAATGCTCATGGAGGTACTGGGCTTGGTCTTCTGCCTTGTGAGTGTGTCTTGTTTGTGTGACCTCACTGTGAACTGTGATGGCAGAGATTCTAGAAAATGTAGCTCCCAGACTTCTAGCCCTTGGGATATAAGAAACAGCATGAAAGATAGAATATGATATTGAGTAGCTTACTGTTCAGACCATATCCTGTCTCTAGAAATTTTCTGAAGCTGCTCTGTGAGACTGGTGCATTCAAAAAGAGGATATTATTTCTCCAAAATTGAAAGTGCTAAGGAAAATATTTATGATCAGTTCAGTTCAGTTTAGTCGCGCAGTCGTGTCCGACTCTTTGCGACCCCATGAATCGCAGTACCCAGGCCTCCCTGTCCATCACCAACTCCCGGAGTTCACTCAGACTCACGTCCATTGAGTCCATGATGCCATCCAACCATCTCATCCTCGGTCGTCCCCTTCTCCTCTTGCCCCCAATCCCTCCCAGCATCAGGGTCTTTTCCAATGAGTCAACTCTTCGCATAAGGTGGCCAAAGTACTGGAGCTTCAGTTTGAGCATCATTCCTTCCAAAGAAATCCCAGGGTTGATCTCCCTCAGAATGGACTGGTTGGATCTCCTTGCAGTCGAAGGGACTCTCAAGAGTCTTCTCCAACATCACAGTTCAAAAGCATCAATTCTTCGGCGCTCAGCCTTCTTCACAGTCCAACTCTCACATCCATACATGACCACAGGAAAAACCATAGCCTTGACTAGACGGACCTTAGTCGGCAAAGTAATGTCTCTGCTTTTGAATATACTATCTAGGTTGGTCATAACTTTTCTTCCAAGGAGTAAGCGCCTTTTAATTTCATGGCTGCAATCACCATCTTCAGTGATTGTGGAGCCCAAAAAAACAAAGTCTGACGCTGTTTCTACTGTTTCCCCATCTATTTCCCATGAAGTGATGGGGCCAGATGCCATGATCTTCATTTTCTGAATGTTGAGCTTTAAGCCAACTTTTTCACTCTCCTCTCTCACTTTCAACAAGAGGCTTTTTAGCTCCTCCTCACTTTCTGCCATAAGGGTGGTGTCATCTGCATATCTGAGGTTATTGATATTTCTCCCAGCAATCTTGATTCCAGCTTGTGTTTCTTCCAGTCCAGCGTTTCTCATGATGTACTCTGCATATAAGTTAAATAAGCAAGGTGACAATATACAGCCTTGATGTACTCCTTTTCCTATTTGATCTATTTGATCTTTTCCTATTTGATCTTTTCCTATTTATGATCAGGGGCAGGTCAATAGAAAAAAGGGAGAAATCAACTGGAGAGATAGTGGCCCTTAAGATTCTGTAATAGTTGTGATAGTTGTTGATGTGAAATAGGAAGATAATGGGACTTAGGCTTGAGGCAGAGCTACCAGGCAAGTTGGGCAATGTTGTACCCATATGCTACTATACGATGCATAGTTGTACTCTGAGATTTCCTACTTTCTGGTAAAATATGTTGTGCACTTTAATCGACTGGCTGGATGTCTATTCTACTCCTGTATGCCAAGGTCAGAGTCTTGAATAAATCTGTTCAGCCAGAGGCAGGCCTTGGAAAAAGTCTCCAGAAGGCAACGGGAATTGGGCAGAGGGTCATCCCTATATACCTGCTCTATCAAACCAGTCCTACAGGGCATGGGACCTGGCCAAACCACTGTGGTATATTCTACTTGTCATCTGATTCACAACATTTGCTTCCAGAAGCTGTGCTTTTGGCCTAGGTACAAGACTGGCAGGCAGAAGCATCCATGAAATTGACATAATGCTGTTTAAAAATGTTACTGCCTGTTATGAGTGACAGAGTCTAATTTATTCCTCATATATGATTTATTCCTCATAGAATGCTAGTTGTTGGTTTTCTGTAATGTAAAATAGTCTTTGTACATTTATGATTAGGTTTTGTTAGGCAATTTTACTCTACTTAGATTAATTAATAATAAACATCAAGCTATGATGTGTTTTTTTTCCCTTGAGAGCACCTTATAAAACCAGGCCTCTGTAAAAATAGTTTTTTTTTTTTATGAGCCTAAGTGTCTAGGAACTCCTGATTTAATCCAACTGAACATTAACTTCAAATATTCTTAATACCTTGATATCTAATGCTTCTGTTCCATTTCTTATAGAAAATTTGTATTAGAATTATGTGAATATTCTGAAAATTTTAAAAATTCCGATTGCAAAGTACTTTACAGATATATATATATATAATATTGAAATTTTGTTTCTTTGATAATGATTAACAGGCAAACAGAAAGGCATAATAACTTAACAGTGAAAGTATTAAAATTTAAAACTATTTTCCAAAGTAGTTAATTAATTGGAAGCTGTGTTTTTTCCCTTTCTATATATTTTAGAGATGTCCCTTAGTTGCACTAAACACTGGTTTATTGTCTCTTCTTGCTATCTCTCATTTTATTTTTTTTTTCTTGGAGTAAAAACACCTTTTAGACTTCATTTGATTTTTCTGTTCACAATGATAAGGTAATATGTAAACAAATTTTTTTATAAAAGAGTAGGTTTAGGGGTGGCATGTGACTCTTTATGACATTTAAAACATGTTTTAGACCTTGAAACTAGTGTAAAGTTTGACAAGTCAAAACTAAAAATGCTAAGAGACATAGTACAGAAAATAAGGCCTACCTGAAATCATTCTAAGCTGATAAACAATGACTTATCAAACAGGATTATTTTTCAGTTGTACAAGAAGCCAAGAATACCAATATTTATTCCAGAATTTAACTTTACCTTGATTTACTGTGTAAACATAAATGTGAATTTATGGCAATTCCTTTTAGAATTAAGTTGTGACATGAAATTAGGACCTGTTAACTGTAATCAAGGTTTTAATTATTATAAGTGAGAAATATGTGCAAAGTATGTTTCCAATCTTTGTATAAATGCATTATTGTTCTGGCTCATGGCAGTATCTTTCTGATTAATCAAAGAGTGTGTACTTATTTGTGCATGCATGCATGTGAGAAAGGAATACTTACTTTTTGCTTCTCATGGAGAAGGCCATGGCACCCCACTCCAGTATTCTTGCCTGGAAAATCCCATGGATGGGGGAGCCTAGTGGGCTGCAGTCCATGGGGTCACCAAGAGTCGGACACGACTGAGTGACTTCACTTTCACTTTTCACTCTCATGCATTGGAGAAGGAAATGGCACCCACTCCAGTGTTCTTGCCTGGAGAATCCTAGAGACGGGAGAGCCTGGTGGGCTGCCGTCTATGGGGCTGCACAGAGTCGGACACGACTGAAGCAACTTAGCAGCAGCAGCAGCATATATATCTTGTGGGATTTCATAAAACTGAAAATTAGCTAGGAAGAACAATCACACTCAGTTTTCTTTATGAGACATTTCCATATGCCTGCTCTGTGACCCATGTTATTTATATACCTGCACATCTTTATTACTTTTAAATTGGTTCTCTTCTGGTTTTTTAAAATAAGAGGATATTCCAACTCTTGGCTCATTTAAATACAGTTGGTAATTAATTTTTCAGGAGTTTTAATATTGAAATTTCTCACTTCAAATAATATATTCATTTCATATATTTTTGTTTTCATTTCATATCTTTTGAGTTTTCTAATAAAAGAGCATTTCCTTTTCTCTTTTCAGCTCAGTCCCTTGAAAAATGATATTAATATGTGGCCATAAGGATGCATTTATCCCAGATGCTTAATGGTCATTACATTTTTTAAAATAACTTTTACTTGTTGTGGGGTTTCTCCCCAAAGCAGAAATTAGTCAGTACAAACAGATGGCATAGAAATTTCACAACAAGTAATTAAATTAGAAATATGACAGTTGGCATGTGTTCAAAGTAATAAAGTTCCAAAAATAGAAAGTGAATCAAATTAACATAAAGGCATTAACTTCTTCTGGGTGGCGTGAGTTTGCAAATGTCTTGAGTAATTAGATTTGCTTATACTCAAAATAGCCAGTGAACCTTGAGTGACATTGCATTTCAAAGGTGGGAGCCAGAGGGAAGGTCACTGTTGGTATTAGAGTGGCAAAAAAAGAATCAATTTCACTTTGTTTTTCTTGGGAACTTATAGGAAATTTGGCTTCACCAAATATAACTATTTCTTTTGGAGTAATAGCCAGCCTTGATTTTATTTAATGTATCATTTAAAAAATATATTATTTCTTTGTTATATACTTATCAATGTTGAACAGATCATAATATTTATGGTTAAAATAACTGAGATGGTCCAAAACAGTATGTGCCTCTTAAAGGTCTCTCTCCCATCTCAATCCTGAGTCTAACATTTTACTTATCCAGAGATGACAACTGATATTGGTTTCTTTTAATTAAAATTAAATTAAGGTATGATTGACATATAACATTATGTTAGTTTCAGGTGTAGAGCATGATGGTTTAATATTTGTATACACTGTGAAATGATCACCATGATAAATCTATTTAACATCTATCACCTTCTAGTTTCTTGCAAATATTTACATTCTTCCTGTGATGGTATATACATTTGTAAGCATACATCTCTCTCTCTCTCTCTCTCTCACAAACACACACACATACACACACGTATACAAGCACACACAAATTTTAGTACACTATTTGTACACAATTTCTTACATTTGACATTCCTTGGAGATAGATATAGTTTCGTATCTCTTCAGGTCCTTTATTGTATTTAACCTGTTTCCTACCGATGTTGTTTGGCGTCCTTTGCTTTGGATCAAGGGTTGACACTTTTCTCTAAGGGACAAGTAGTAAACATTTTAGGCTGTGCAGGCCATGCAGTCTCTGTCACAACTACTCAACCGTGTCCTTATATCATGAGAGCAACCTTAGACTATATGTAAATGAATGGATGTGGCTGGGTTTCAGTAAAATTTGCTTACAAAAACAGGCAGCAGGTCAGATTTGGCTCCTGCTCTGGATGATCAGACTATTTTAACAAGCACTGTTATAGCACCAAGTACTGTGACTGGCCTTCAGCAAGTGTTTAGTAGATATTTGTTTATTAATTGATAGGTTGTCTGGAAAATTTTTATTAGCAATAAGGAGAATGCTGAACAATGAAAGACGAACAGAACATCTTGTATCAAAAAAAGTTAAAAGGAAAATGCATGACATGAACAACATTCTACATTTGGTGTTTAAAAAAAATTTAAAGTGGTACTTTGACTTCTTTTTCAGTGCGGTAAACAGTAATGAGAAAATTATGTAATGGAGGGAGACCTATTTGACTCCTCCTAGCACTGCTACTCTCTCTTCCTATGGGCCCTCAGTCTCACCAGAAAACTCAGAACCACCTGCAGAACCGGGTCCAATGACTCATGTTGATTTCGGGCAGTGAGTGTATCTTCTTGAAAATGGCTATCATCCCCATTTGCCTTCATCTTCATGTCCTTCATGACTTTCCCCTCATTCTCTTGTGAGGGATCCTAGATATCATGTGATAGCTTCTCTTTTCATTAGACACTAAATTTGATGCCTTGGACTCATTTGAAGTTGCAGATCAGGAATCAGCAGGCTAAGTCTTGCGGGCCAAATCCAATCTACTGCTTGTTTTTGGAAATATAAAGTTTTATTGGAACACAGCCACACCCATTTATTTATGTGTTGACTGTCTTCCTTCACATTATAACCTGAGTAGTTGAAACAGAGACTGTAGAACTCACACAGCCAAAAATATTTCTTATCTGGCTCTTTATGGAAAAGGTTTTGCCAAATCCTCTTGTAGATTGTACGATTCTTTTCTCACCTGAGAATTTGGCACTCTCTGCTCTAAAGCTGCAGGGGATTACTTCTAATTTTTTTTTAGACTGAGACTTTGAAATCGGGTTGTTTCTTAGTTTTTATAGAATAGGCATCATTGATTGATTTGTCTTTTCACCCAGTGAATTCCTCTTTTATTGAGCAGACAATTATTAAACACCTACTATGTTCAAGCCTCGGAATACAAAGGCAAATAAGATTGATTGACACCTGATGGTTGACACAGATAAATGACTTAGTGGTTATATTAAGTGATAGAAGTGTGAAGGGACTGCCATGGAAGGAGCCATCATATTATCCTGGAAGATTGTGAAGTCTTCCCAGTGCAGGAAGATGAAGTTTGAGCTAAGTTTTGCTGGATGAGTAGGAGTAGGTCGAGGAAGGAAGAGGAAGGCATTCAGGCCAGTGGTTTTGTACACTTAGCATGCACAAAAGTGCTGAGGTCTTAACCACTCTAAAATAAGGAAAGAAGGGATGACAAGACAAAGAAAAAGATCAAAAGCGTGGGTGGTACAAGGGTAGGTGAAAGTATTGCCTCCTCTTCCATACTGCCACTAGCTATCAAGGGATCATGACCTTGAAATTGCTGGAACATGCAAGACTCTAATGTTCTGGATCTGTTGCCATCTCTGAACTCTTCAAAGAGAAGTAAGATAAGGTTTGTTTCTTCAGCTGAAAAGTAGGTATAGCCAGAGCAGACAAGTTGCCAAAGGCAAAATGACAGGTTCCAGTAAATCTCCAAAGTAGTTAACCTGGAGGTAGAGGGAGTTTACATGATTTTACTCTAGAATTCTCCATGGTTGAGGGGGACATCTTCTTGGAAGTACTGTTCTCTTTTTCAGACTCTAGCTAAAGCTCTTCATCTTAGGAGAGCAAGTAGGATTGATAAAGTCTTCATAGCCCTCTGCAGCCCAGTTCAAGTTAAAAGCAAGAGAGAAGAAAACAAAAGCAAATTAAGCCTATTCTTTTGCCAAGAAGAAGTGTTATTTGATTTTTATTTGCATCCTGAATGTTCCTTGGAAAAGAACATGCCATTTGGCAATGTCCAAAGCCCTGTTGACAATCCTCCGACATCATTTTCTGTTTCCATTGCCTCACTCGGCACGAGGGCCCTCATAAGCTTTCCAGTCAACGATGAAGCCCAGATGTTGTGGATAAACTACAGCCTTTGGAGGGGAAAATAAGCAAACACCAGTAATAAATAATGCCTCGAGGTCATGCTGTGGCCCCCTCTAAAGTGTCCTGATGGTCAGGCCTCATTGTTCCCAGCACATTGCTTGGATTTTACTTTTGACAGAAAATAACATGGAGCCTACAGGCTTGGGAATGGTAACTCTATCCCAGTGATTCCTGGTGATGGTCCCATTCCAGCTTTCTTTAACGTGGTGACTTGAGTGCACATCGTGGTGTGTCAGCAAGCCATTTCTGTTGAGAGTGATATAGCGAGTCTGCTCCCAGTCTGGGTCATTTCTCATCCATACAAAATATTGGAGACCATGTTACCTTGAGTATAATTTGGGAGTTAAGATATGCTCAAAAGAAAGCCTGGGTTTGATTAACAGGTAAGAGGTTAGATACCTCCTTTCTTATGATTTGATTCCAAATTCCCATTTTATACTGTGGTACTCATGGCATTTTTCTAACTAAGGATGACTTGATGTTACCTACCATGGGGATGGATTTTGGGTGAAGTTTCTCATGCATGCAGGTTTTTCCATGATAATTAACACTGGATTGGATCAAAAGCCTCATCTTGAGAAAAAGTCAGTCTTCTTCCCATTTTGAAAGGATTATTCCTGAAAGGATGTGTTCATGCTTTGGCTCCTGTAATATCTCTATTCATTTTTTTCATGAGATTATTGTTTGTGTCTTTTTTTTATGTATAAAAATTTCCATTTCAGTAGAAATAAAGAAGAAATTGCTGAGATTCAGGAGATTGTTGTGGCTCTGGAGGTAAAACTTGGAGTCTATTGGTACCATTTGTGATCCCTGCACGCTCTTAGCATTTTATTTCTGTTTCAGGATTGGGGCTGCTATCTTTCTCATCATAAGTAATCTAGCATTCATGCTGCATTCTATTCATAGCTGTCATGCTATCTCTGACAGCATAATTTCAAAGCTTCTGATCTGCTTCCAGAAAAGACTCTTACATGAGTGATAGGATTTATAGAGGAAACTGTCAACTCAATAACAGGTATTAACTTCTTGGAAGGAACAAAACATCTAGCACCATCTCCTCCTCCTCCCTTTTCTCCTCCTTTCCTATTAGGAAATCTTGGTCTGCAATAACTTTATGTTTCGTTTTAATCACTGTGTCTTTGTTCTTTTCAGTAAAAATGCCCTAGGGTAGAAAATGTGATTGTTGTTGTAGGGGAGAAGCAAGGAAAAGAACTTATTTTGATGAAGATTTGATGAGTACCTACTATGTGCCAGACTCTGAACAAGTTATTGGGACACAAACATGGATAAGACATGGTCTCTGTCTTTGGGAATGTGTGGACCTAGTAGTGTGATAGTCATATAATATAGTATAATATAGGAAGCAATAAGCAGGACATTCTAGAAGCACTAAAGACTCTGAAAGCAGAGCCATTTCTTGGAGAAGAAATTCAGATTCTAATATTAAATTCATGAAAACAAGGGCAACCTTGGAATTACACCATAGCACAATTAGCTACAGTTTGTTATCCTAATAATAACTGGTATCCTATTCTGGAGAAACTCCTTTGGTTTAGTCCTCAAAAAAAGCTACTTTTGTGGGAAACACAAAATAAGAAACATTTTGCTTTTGGGGGGTTGGAGGGTGTGAGACTTTTTAAGAAACTCTGTTATTTGCAAAGAATGGGTCTATTGCCAGAAGTTGCCCACTGGAGTGTTGGCCGGTGAAATAGCAGCCTTGCCATGGTATGGCACAGGTTGGCCAATTTGCACTGCAATGTGGCCTAGCCTCTTGGCTCTTCCTTGCAACTCAAATCACCTCATGAGCCCTGGGAGCCACATGAAGGTCAGAGGTACCACTAACTCTGACTCCATGCACCTCACTCTCCTGGAAAGAAAGGTGTTGGATCTTAACTCATTACTCAGGGAAGTGTACTGAGCATTCATTATGTAATAAATAATAGCATTTGGAGAAGGAAAGAAGAGGAGTGGGAGGATGGTGATGATAGTGATGTTGACAATGATGATGATGAAGATGATAATGCTAATAGTGTTGATAGTGCTGCTGCTGGTGCTCTTGATTACAAGGACATATGATAATAATAATAATGGAGCAGGGTCTGTTCCTTACTTATTCTTACATATCTGTACTTGCATTTGTGCACAGAGAAGGCAATGGCACCCCACTCCAGTCCTCTTGCCTGGAAAATCCCATGGACGGAGGAGCCTGGTGGGCTGCAGTCCATGGGGTCGCTAGGAGTTGGACACGACTGGGAAACTTCACGTTCACTTTTCACTTTTATGCATTGGAGAAGGAAATGGCAACCCACTCCAGTGTTCTTGCCTGGGAGAATCCCAGGGATGGCGGAGCCTGGTGGGTTGCCGTCTTGGGGTCACACAGAGTCAGACACGACTAAAGCAACTTAGCAGCAGCAGCAGCAGCAGGGATTTCAAAATTTTTGTTGAAGGATGGAACAAACAGTCAGTTTCTCTCTTAAATGGTAACACAGAGCTTGCTACCCTTCATGTTCAGCACCCTCCAATGGACTTCCATTTCATCAGCATTAACACCCATCTTTCTTGCCTTGGTCTATGCATTCTGTTGCTCCTCTGGTATCACCCTGAATTGTATTGTTACTTCTCCCTAGACA
>SJXQ01002277.1:238023-268588 GCA_006408695.1 Aepyceros melampus
GCAGAAGCACTCCCAAGCCCATTGAAGAGCCCTGAGGGTCTTCTGTCTACATTTCCTCCCCTCCTGAAATTCCGTTAGTATCGCAAATGAATCACCACTGTAAATTCTACTAGCTCCATTTTTCAAGTCATTACTTCATCCCTCATTTGAAACCCCGGGTAATAAAAGCTATTCTTTTTTGTTACCTCCCCCCATACATATTTCCTTTCCTACTTGAAAGAGATGCTTTCTATCCCATCTTTTTTAAAAAATTTAATTTGAAATTTCTTTCTAATTTCTTTTAATTGGAAGATAATTGTGTTGGCTTCTTTCATACAAGAACATGAATCAGCCATAAGTATACATATGTCTGCTCCATTTTGAACCTCCTTTCCACCCCCACCCCTCTAGGCTGTCGCAGGGTACAGCACTGAGTTCCCTGTGTTATACAGCAACTTCCCATTGTGTGTGCTTAGTTTCTCAGTTGTGTCTGACTCTGCGACCCCGTGAACTGTAGCCTGTCAGGCTCCTCTGTCCGTGGGGATTCTCCAGGCAAGAATACTGGAGTGGGTTGCCATGCCCTACTCCAGGGGATCTTCCCGGCCAAGGGATCAAACCCAGGTCTCCCACATTGCAGGCGGATTCTTTACCATCTGAACCACCATTAGCTCTCTATTTTACATATGGTAATATATATGTTTCAATGCTACTGTATCAATTTGTCCTACTCTCTCCTTCTCCCACTGTATCTGAAATCTATTCTCTATGTCTGCACCTCTATTCCTGGCCTGCAAATAGGTTCATCAGTACCATTTTTCTAGATTCCATATACATGCATTAATATATGATACTTGTTTTTCTCTGACTTACTTCACTCTGTATAAACAGGCTCTGGGTCCATCCACCTCATTAGAACTGACTCAAATGTATTCCTTTTTATGGCTGAATAATATTTCATTGTATATATGTACCACAACTTCTTTATCCATTCATCTGTCTATGGACATATAGGTTGCTTCCACGCATGTGTACTAAGTCGGTTCGTCCTGTCCAGCTCTTTGCAACCCCATGGACTGTAGCCTGCCAGGCTCCTTGTGCATGGGGTTCTCCAGGCAAGAATATTGGAGTAGGTTGCCATGCCCTCTTCCAGGGGATCTTCCTGACCCAGGGATTGAAGGTACGTCTCCTGTGGCTCCTGCATTGCAGGTGGATTCTTTACTGCTGAACCACCAGAGAAACCCAGGTTGCTTCCATTGTAAATAGAGCTACTATGAACATTGGAGTACATATGTCTTGTTTAATTATGGTTTTCTCAGGGTATATACCCAGTAGTGGGATTTCTGGGTCATATAATAGTTTTATTCCTAGTTTTTAAAGAACTCTCCAAACTTTTTTCCATAATGGCTATATCAATATATATTCCCACCAGCAGTGCAAGAAAGTTCCCTTTTCTTCACACCCTCTCCAGCAATAATTGATTTTAGATTTTTTGATGATGGCCATTCTGACTAGTGTGAGGTGATAGCTCATTGTGGTTTTGGTTTGCATTTTTCAATAATGAGTGATGTTGAGCATCTTTTCATGTGTTTTTTGACCATCTGTATGTCTTCTTTGGAGAAATGTCTAAGTCTTCCACCCACTGTTTGATTGGGTGGTTTGTTTTTCTGGTATTGCACTACATGAGCTCCTTGTATATTTTGGAGATTAATCCTTGTCAATTGTTTCATTTGCAACTATTGTCTCCCACTCTGAGGGTTGTCTTTTAATCTTGCTTACAGTTTCCTTTGCTGTTTAATTAGGTCCCACTTGTTTATTTTTGTTTTTAATTTCCATTACTCTAAGTGGTGGGTCAAAGAAGGTATTGCTGCGATTTATGTAAAAGGGTGTTTTGCCTATGTTTTCCTCTAAGAGCTTTATAGTTTCTGGACTTATATTTAGGTCTTTAATCTATTTTGAGTTTATTTTTGTGTATNAAGCTTCTCCATCTTTGGCTGCAAAGAATATAATCAGTCTCATTTCGGTGTTGACCATTAGTCCACGGTAAATAATCAACCCAGAAAGCCACCTAATTCACCTTCACTGGGAGGTCCCTGAGGCCTTGACTCTCTCCTTCATGGCCTGAGTTGAGACTTCTTCTGTACCTTTCCCGTGTGTAGTAGCTCTCAGTATTTGCCCCTGGTTTGTCTTGGAGTGGTCTGATTGCCAAAGGGAAGTATCTTGGGTAGATTAAAAGAGAGGCTCAGGACCTTCCATGTTCCTTGTCCTCAGCTGATAAAGGAGCATTGAGGAGCATCGAATTGCGAACACACACCCTCCCTTAACTCTGGGGAACTCAGACCATCACTTCAGCTTGCCCTCTTCCAGGCATTTCCCCAACCCCCCTAAAAAGATCTAACTTGAGGCTTTGCTGGAGGCTGAAACCGAGTCCCACTATCACAATGCTCTGTTAATCTTGATACCAAACCTAGGTTCCATTTGCAAGTCTGGGGTTAGAGAGCCTTGAGTTACACAATTACAAACAAGAGCTTAAAATGAAGTTTAGGTAACATGTTATTGTGAATGAGATACAGATTGAAAACAAAATTCTGAATTCTGTCCGTTTCCTTCCAGATGGTCAGTTTAATGAAGGGGGCTGGGGCAGAGTAGGGTAGGCAGGTAATATTTAAATTGGTTTAGAGAAAGGCAAGAAAGACTGGATGTCCTTAACAAATTCTGTATCTTTATCATGATCAACTGTATTTATTTTCAATTAAGGCATAGCCTGTGAAGGGAGTTATTTCATTTTGTGCACAGCAAAATGAAACATTTGCTTGCTTGCTCTTTACACTTGGAGATCTTTACAGCACTTTTATTCCATATTAAACTTCCTGGAATTTCTGACGGCACCTAACTCAGCGAAAGATCAACCTGAAGATGAACAGTTATTCTGTTTGCTATATAAAATTGATGAATTACTTCAGTTGAATAAATTTTCTCATTTTTGATGGTTTGTACATAACATGAGCCTATGTCAATGTTCTCAGCTTTGCCCACTGGGGAGCTTTCAAGAAAAAACAAACCCCAAAACACTGGATACTTGGATCTAAATGTTAGAGATTCTAATTTAATTGGTCCAAGTCATGGCTTCAGGAGCAAGTTTTAAAGCTCCCAGGTGATTCTAATATTTAGGTGATGTTTTAGAACCGCTGGTCTAGATTAAGGATTAAGGTGCTCTTGCTTGAGCTAAGCCTGTAATTTATATAACCTGGCAAAACTCTCTCTTCCACTTAGTTCATTAAAGACTTATTGAGGAGCCTCTTTCTTTAAGGCCCTTTTCTTTTAACCCTAAGTTTGCTGTTTTTGGAATAGATATCATTGAAAGAAAACAGAATCTTATAATTTTATTGTGTGAAGTGTGACTTTAACCAATTTAATCCAAATCTATGTTTCTACAAGGCATTCTTGGTTGGTAACAAAATTCAGGAATGTGAGTGCAAAACTACCTTGAGCAACTGAAAGAGTGGGAGAGAGAAATGAAAAAAAAACACCTGGGAATTTTCCTCAGTGGGTCAGTAGATAACATTTAAAAAAATGTAGCATACCCCACACAACATAAATTTACCATTTTAACAATTTTTAAGTGTGTAGTATGGGGCTTTCCTGGTGGCTCAGATGATAATGTGCCCTGCAGTGCGGGAGACCAGGTTTTATTCCTGGGTGGGGAAGATCCCCTGGAGAAGGGAAGGGCTACCCACTCCAGTATTCTTGCCTGGAGAATTCCATGGACAGAGGAGCCTGGCGGGCTACAGTTCATGGGGTAAGAAAGAGTTGGACACAACTGAGCAGCTGAAAAAAAAAAAAGAAAAATCAAGACAACCAAACTATCTTTAACAAGTGAAAGAGAGAGGGAGAGAGAACACTTGGGAATTTTCCTCAATGGGTCAGAAGATGGCATTTAAAAAAAAAATGTGGCAAAAAACCACAGAACAGAAAAAAATCACCAACAGTTCTCACGTGTGTAGTAGTATTACCTGTGTGCACGTTACTGTGTAACAGATTGCTAGAGCGTTTTCAGCGTGCATGGCTGACGCTCTATACCCATTAAACAAGAGCTCCCCACTTCCCACTTTTCCCCAGTTCCTGGCAACCACAATTTTCCTTTGTTTCTATGAGTTAACAAGTGAAAGAGAGAGGGAGAGAGAACACTTGGGAATTTTCCTCAATGGGTCAGAAGATGGCATTTAAAAAAAAAATGTGGCAAAAAACCACAGAACAGAAAAAAATCAACAGTTCTCACGTGTGTAGTAGTATTACCTGTGTGCACGTTACTGTGTAACAGATTGCTAGAGCGTTTTCAGCGTGCATGGCTGACGCTCTATACCCATTAAACAAGAGCTCCCCACTTCCCACTTTTCCCCAGTTCCTGGCAACCACAATTTTCCTTTGTTTCTATGAGTTTGATTCAAGTGTCATGTATGAGTGCAGTCATGCACTACCTGTCCGTTTGTGTTTGGCTTGTTTCATTTATTAGAAGTCCCTCAAACTCCTTTCATGCTGTCCCTTATGACAGTGCTTCCTTTCTTTTTAAGGGCCAGCTAATATTCCATTTATGTATATACTGCATTTTCTTATTTATTTAATTGAAATACAATTGATTTACAGTATTAGTTTTAGACTTACAATATAGCGATTTGACATTTTTATACATTATGTTCACTTAAAGTTATTATAAAATACTGGCTGTATTTCCTATGTTCTACAATACATTCTTGTAGCTTATTTTACATGTAGTAGTTTGTGTCTCTTAACTTCCTACATCTTACACTTCCCTCCTTCCCTCTCCCCACTGCTAACCAGCAGTTTTCTGTATCAGTAAGTTTGTTTCTGTTTTATTATATTCATTCACTTGATTTTTTTTTTAAGATTCCCTATCTAAGTGAAAACGTATGGTATTTGTCTTTCTCTCTGACTTACTTCACTAAGCATAATACCCTCCAGATCTACTCATGTTGTTGCAAATGGCAAGATTTTATTTTTCTATGGCTGAATAATGCTCCTGTGTGTGTGTGTGTGTGTGTGTATTACACCGTCTTTATCCATTCATTTATTGAGCTGTTTCTATATGTTCGCTATTGTAAATAATGCTTCAGTGAACATTGAGGAACATGTACTTTTTCAAATTTAGTGCTTTTGTTTTCGTCAGATGGAATGGGATTGCTGGATCATATGGTAGATCTGTTTTTAGTTTTTTTGAGGACTCGGCGTGCTGTTTCCATAGTGGCATCACCAATTTACATTTCCCTCAATTCCTACTAGGTACTAGGGTTCTCTTTTCTCTACATCCTCACCAACATTTGTTATTTGTGATCTTTTTGATGATAGCCATTTTGACTGACATTTCATTGTGGTTTGATTTGTATTCATTTCTCTGGTTAAATAATGTTGAGCATCTTTTCTTGGGCCTGTTTGCCATCTGTGTATCTTTTTTGCAGAAATGCCTATTCAGGTCTTCTGCTCATTTTTAAAGTTGGATTATTTATTTTATATTAAGTTGTATGAGTTGTTTATGCTTTGAGTATTTGTTGTTATGAGTATTTTGGGTATTAGCCTCTTATCAGTCATATTATTTGCAAATATTTTCATTTAGCAGATTGTCTTTTTATTTTGTTGATTATTTCCTTTGTGCAAAAACTTTTAAATGTAATTATGTCCCATTTGCTTATTTTTGTCTCTGTTCCTTTGTCTTAGGAGACCGATCCAGAAAAAATACTGCTATGATTTATGTCAAAGAATGTTCTGCGTATGTTTTATTCTAGGAGTTTTTTATGATTTCCAGTCTTACACTGAATTTCTTTAGTCCACTTTGAATTTATTTTTGTATATGGTGTGAGAAAATGTTCTAATTTCATTCTTTTACATGTAGCTGTCCAGTTTTCCAAGCATCACTTATTGAAGAGATTTTATGTGTTTCATTTTGTATTCATGCCTCCTTTGCTGTAGGTTAGTTGGCCATAAGTGTGTGGCTTTCTTTCTGGGCAGTCTGTTCCATTCCATTGATCTATGTATGTGTTTTTGTGTCAGTAACATGATGATGTTTTGACTACAAGGAGGTGAAAGACATATACTCTGAAAGCTATAAAACACTGGTGGGAAGTCTCTGGCAGTCCAGTGGTTAGGATTCCGTGCTTTCACTGCTGGGAGTCCAGGTTCAACCCCTGGTCAGGAAACTAGGTTCCTGCAAGTTGCATGGTGTGGCAAAAAAGGAAAAAAAAAAAAGCCAAAACAATCTGGGGGAAAAAAGGCTGGATGTATCATGCTCCCAGATTTCAGGCTATTATACAAAGAACAGTTAATTATTTTTCTATAGAACTGGAAATTTTTCAGCTAGTCTAAAACAAGCAAGGCCAACTAAAACAACATATACCAGCATAATTTGTTGGCTGATAATTTTCACAAAGTACCAACCTTAGCTTTTATCTTTTTAAGGATGCACTCAAGTTCTCCTGCAGAGACTCAGTCATTGCAAGCTGAAAGAAGCAAATACTGATTTTTAGGATTGGTAGCTAATAACCAAAGATTTTACATAAAAAATGTAACTTAGAAAATTGTGACTGCCTAGGTTTCCAAGTAGAATGAAGTGTGTTCAGTGACTGGCTGTTAAACTGAATGTCAGATGATTGAACTGCCTCTTCATGAGTGCGGAGATGCCCAGCCATACCTCATGGATATAATACAACTGGTTTCTTTCCATGAACAGGAGCAAGTTACTTAATATTTTAGAGACTATTAGTTATTAAAAAAGATTTTCAAATGGGTTTTCCTGGATATGAAGGAATAGAAAACATCTCTGGTACAAATCAGCAGAATTTCATGTTTGAGTCATATCATATCATAATTTTCTTAGCTGAATAGGTGATGTGTAATTGTTCTGAGAAAAATAAAGTCATCAACCAGCAGCTTATGTTAAATTTAATGGATAATGAAGAGTTCTTTGAACAACTTAATCAGCTCTCCATTGGTTTATTTTTCTAAAGTATGTATACTTTCTTGTGGCTCTTAGTATTATAAAGGTTGGTGAGTCCTCATGTTATCACAAATAGAGAATAGATAATTTTAAAAGCTTTTAAAGAGTTTGGTCGTAACTCAGGGATGTATTTGTAAATCAGACAAATCAAATATATTGTCCTGGATAACAAGAGAACATTATCCAAACTCACGGCTGTTTGTCTTTTTGTGCTGAAGCTCTGGTGCACACATTGTTTAAGTTCTCAGTCTGTGTGTATATGTGTGTATATATATAAATTTTTTTAAACTGAGGGAATCATTTACCTGAGCTCTCTGATTTCCAAATTGTTTCCAGTGTTCTCCACATTCAGTAATTGAACATGTATTTTACATTCCAATCTTTCCAGAGAGGAAAAGGCCTTTCATTTTGAGTTGGAGTTGAAAATTGATATCCCACTGGGCAAGACTGTATGCTCCTTGACAATGATTTTTGAAACATAAAATATATTTCCTACATTTCAGTGCTAATATTGAATCAATTTATTTTTTAGAATTCGGAGTAATTAAGAGGTCTAGCATCACATGCTAAATGAAACAGACTTGATTTGTATGGTACTTGAGATTTCTTTAGGAGAACACCTTTTGTAAAATGGACTTTGGTGGTCAAATAGCCAAATATATGATGAAAACAATCTGTGTAGTATGACAAAAACAGAAGTTCTAATACTCTAAGGGTTATCTGAAATCTAGAAAGTGATGCTGAAGTAAGTGCAAGAAGTTAATCGTTTTTGTGTCTTTTCAACAATGGCAGTTTGAACATTTTTTTTTCTCTCTCTCTTTTTCGGTCATTCTCCGGAGACCTATCCTCCTGCCAGTAGACTGTTTAGCAGTGCAGCTGGTAACAGGATTTCTGAAGACCATAGAATATAATTTCTGTAGCTCATAATGACAGAACAGATTCAGTAGTAGAATTTCTTCTGGATATTAATACATGTATGACACATTATTTCCCCTATTTTCTTCTATCACTTGTATCCTTAAAGTGTTATTTTTCCTGGGTCTAGATTAAGATTTCTTAATGTTCAGTATTTAGTTGGAGTGTGTGTGTGTTTTGGAGTGGACTGTGGTATATATAAAGGACCATAGAGCCAGAAATCAAACTGAAGTTTTCCCTCTTCTCTGATTTTTTCCTCCTCCTCGGAGTAACACTTCTTTGAAGTAATTTTGTCCTCTCAGAGGGGAGGGAACCATTATATGTACTTCATGTTGAACATGGCCTTGTATGTCTGCAAACTGGACTATTGGGAAGCATTAGGATGAAGAAAATGTGGGTTTGTTTTACCTTGTGTGTACTTAACAACTTTCACATGAGGGGAGACACTCACATTAGACAAAGTATGATTAAAGGCAGGAGTTGAGCAGAGAGGATTACACTAATGCCCTCCAGAACGTGGCATAGAGTTTTACTTGTTGGGTTTGAGTCTTGCCTTTTTTCTGGAATACTTTTGGCTTAACGTGTATTTTCCTTCCTTTTTAATTCTTCAAATTGAGACATTCAGCAAATTTTGTCCAATGGAAAAATACACTGATCTGTGTATGGTAGCGTAAGGGAAAGAAACCAGATGAAAAGCCTGTTTTCAGAATTAACCTAGATATTCCACTTTCTTAGACTGGGTAAAAGAGTACACAGAAATAACAGAAATATAGGAGAAAACAGAAAGTTTGTTACTCATAAGCTAAGAAATACATTAAGTGAGGCACATAATAGAGCTTACTCTGGTGGCAACATGGAGAACAGAGCTCGTGGGTGCTCACTGTGGGGCGTCTCCCTGGGGACTGTGTATGCGAAGGGAGGAAGCGGTCATTGTGTGCCTGCTGAGCCATCTTGTTGTAAAGTCAGATTCGGGCTTCAGAGCCTTGCCTTATTTTCCTTCTTGGCCCAGGCATCAATAAGTTCCTGAGAGCTGCTACTTATTAAATTTTGACTTTCTTCTTCTGGGAGATGTAGATGATTTTGCTTCCTTATTTATTTATTTAAAAAACAAAAACACTGAGCCTTCGTAGAGAAGTATTTGTAGTAAGCAAAAACAAGGGTCATAAGGATGATCTGCACACAAGAAAAAAACTCTAACTGGGTTAATAAATAAAATGGATTTATTGGCATCACTGATGCAATGGACATGAGTTTGAGTAGGCTTGGGGTGTTGGTGATGGACAGGGAAGCCTGGCGTGCTGCAGTCCATGGGGTCGGAAAGAGTTGGACATGACTGAGCGACTGAATTGAGCTACTGAAAAAGTCCAGAGGGTAGGACAGGCTGCAGGGAAGCTTGGTCCAGCCGCTTGCTGTGTTTCTCTGCGATTTCCTAGTTCTCATGTCACTTAGCTTTGCTCACATACTGGCTTTGTCCTCATCCTTTTTCTTCATGGTCACAACAAGGTGACCTCAGCTTCTAGACCTCCCATCCTTACTGGGCATTTTTTCAGAGCAGGAGAGGACACCTGTCAGGCCACTGTATCATGTCACTCCATGGGGACAGAGGAATAATACGGCTTGCAGAGTGGTGACCAGTGGCAGGACCGGCATCCATGTCTTAAAATTACTAGCAAATCTCCTATTTTTCTTGTGTTTGGACCAGTGTAGGTCGCATCTCTTACCCATGTACTATCAGGGGACTAGAAATGCCTTGATTGGGTCATTCCAGGGCTATGGGAGCCACTTTTGTAGTACAACATAGAGTAAAATTCATGGGCACCATATGGATTTCCAAAATAAATGGGGGATGATTTATAAGGGGTAAGTGAAGAACAGTAGTTGCAGAGACGTGAACAGTATACTGATATAGGTGTGCTAGATAAGAATGACCTTGATGCCTATGACAGTTTTACAGGAGGACTCTACCTCTGGCACTTTTCATGGTTCCAGTCTCCCTCTTCTCCTTCCACTCTTTAAACTATTTCATCTGATTCTTGCCTCCACCATTCCACTGAAACAGCTCTTGCCTTGACAAATCCCACGGAGATCTCTAAGTCTTGATGTATTAATACTTGACTTCTGTAGTATTTGATAATTTGATTACTGCTTCCCCTTTCTTGAAATTTTTTTCTTGATTTCTTTGACATCATTACTAGTCATCGTTCATGCTGATGACTCCCACTGAAGTCCCTTTTGATTATTTAAATGCCTAAAGTGGACTCCAGTGAATCTACAACATTATGGATCATTCTCTTCAGTTTTAAAATGAAATGTTTTTCATTTCAATAAAAATGATTATTAGAGAATACAGTTATGAATCAGAAGATTATATAATGCTTTACATGGATAATTTGGGAATTTCAGAAAATGTTCATATTCCTATCACCCAGCTATAAACATTATTTCTCTAGCAGTCTATTTAAAATAAATACTAAACATTTTTTTTGCTGCAGAGGAAGGGGTATTTTAATTTTTTTCCCACTGTTCCTCATTGCTGCACGTGGGCTTTCTTTAGTTGAGGCAAGTGGGGGCTACTCTTCCTTGCAGTGCATGGGCTTATCGCTTTGGTGGCTTCCTTTGTTGCAGAGTGCAGGCTCCAGGCACATGGGCCTGCATAGTTGCAGCCGGCAGGCTCTAGAGCAGTGGTTCCATAGTTGTGGTGCATGGGCTCCACAGGATGTGGGTCCTTTTTGGACCAGGGATTGAACCTGTGTCTCTTGCATTGGCAGGTGGATTCTTATCCACTGTACCACCAGGGACATTCCACATCGACATTCTAGGAGTCAGCGAACTAAAATGGACTGGAATGGGTGAGTTTAACTCAGATGACCATTATATCTACTACTGCAGGCAGGAATCCCTTAGAAGAAATGGAGTAGCCATCATGGTCAACAAAAGAGTCCGAAATGCAGTACTTGGATATAATCTCAAAAATGACAGAATGATCTCTGTTCATTTCCAAGGCAAACCATTCACTATCACAGTAATCCAAGTCTATGCCCCAACTAGTAATGCTGAAGAAGCTGAAGTTGAACGGTTCTATGAAGACCTACAAGACCTTTTAGAACTAACACTCAAAAAAGATGTCCTTTTCATTATATGGGACTGGAATGCAAAAGTAGGAAGTCAAGAAACACCTGGAGTAACAGGCAAATTTGGCCTTGGAATGCAGAATGAAGCAGGGCAAAGACTAATAGAGTTTTGCCAAGAAAATGCACTGGTCATAGCAAACACCCTCTTTGAACAACACATAGACATCACCAGATGGTCAACACCGAAATCAGATTGATTCTATTCTTTGCAGCCAAAGATGGAGAAGCTCTATACAGTCAACAAAAACAAGACCAGGAGCTGACTATGGCTCAAATCATGAACTCCTTATTACCAAATTCAGACTCAAATTGAAGAAAGTAGGGAAAACCGCTAGACCATTCAGGTATGACCTAAATCAAATCCCTTATGATTATACAGTGGAAGTGAGAAATAGATTTAAGGGCCTAGATCTGATAGATAGATAGTGCCTGATGAACTATGGAATGAGGTTCATGACACTGTACAGGAGACAGGGATCAAGACCATCCCCATGGCAAAGAAATGCAAAAAAGCAAAATGGCTATCTGGGGAGGCCTTACAAATAGCTGTGAAAAGAAGAGAGGTGAAAAGCAAAGGAGAAAAGGAAAAATATAAGCATCTGAATGCAGAGTTCCAAAGAATAGCAAGAAAAGATAATAACTGTACAGAAAAGACCTTCACGACCCAGATAATCCCGATGGTGTGATCACTCACCTAGAGCCAGACATCCTGGAATGTGAAGTCAAGGGGGCCTTAAAAAGTATTACTATGAACAAAGCTAGTGGAGGTGATGGAATTCCTGTTGAGCTATTTCAAATCCTGAAAGATGATGCTGTGAAAGTGCTGCACTCAATATGCCAGCAAATTTGGAAAACTCAGCAGTGGCCACAGGACTGGAAAAGGTCTGTTTTCATTCCAATNGGGGACGACCGAGGATGAGATGGCTGGATGGCATCACAGACTCAATGGACGTGAGTCTGAGTGAACTCCGGGAGTTGGTGATGGACAGGGAGGCCTGGCGTGCTGCAATTCATGGGGTCGCAAAGAGTCGGACACGACTGCGCGACTGAATTAATTGATTGAATTAACCACTTCTAAACTGCCCCACAAAGTTAAGTGATAATTAAGTTTTTAATTGTTTTTAATTAATTGACATAGGTTTCCTTATTATTAGCTCTGCTTTTCATTGTATAAAAGGAAACATCTCAAAAATAATCACCTTAAATACTTTGCTTACATACTTTTCTGGGCAGATTCAGAAAGCAATGAGAGAAACTACTACATTGACCTTAATTCTTGCCCACAAATAGAAAACTGTTAGTAACATTAAAATAAAGAAACCTTGTGAAGAAAAAATAATTATCAAGCTCTAACTGCAGAGGAGGAGGATGCAGGGCACAGGAAATCACAATGTGACCCTGAAAACTGCTAATGAGCCTTAAACCACATCAGTGGGCCTAGTGTCTTCACAACACCGATTTAGCCCTGCCTCTGCCTACTTCCAGTAAACTTTCCAAGGAGCAGTCTCTTAAATTCTAGGTGTCAGAATTATAGAACCTCAGATAAAATTGAATAAACTCAAATGTAAATCATAGGGCTCAAAACTGTCGCTTTTCTAGATTTGGGTTTTTTTTTTTTTTTAATGACATTAAGCAACAAGACTAAACACTCAAACTCGAATTTTATAGTAATACATATTGACTTCCAAATGAACATTAACAACAATACTGAACTAGAGTTCAAGAGGATAGATTTATTGTCTGTACAGTTTCTAGCACATGCTAAGTATATGACATGTTTGAGGAAGAAACAGTAAGAAAATTGAAGGAGAAACTGGACAATAATTCACTCTGAAAAGGAAGAGATTAACCATACTTCTGTTTTCCCCAAATTAAACTTATTCTGTAAATTTGACAACTTGTTGACTAGGTCACTTATCCTGACCATGAAGTAAAAGCTAGAAAATCTAGTATTAGCCACAAGATTTATCAGTAAATAGTGTCTCAGATGGTAAAGATCTGCCTGCAATACAAGAGACCCAGGCTCAATCCCTGGGTCAGGAAGATCCTTGACAGAAGGGACACACTGTCCCTTGACACACTCTTGACACACTCCAGTATTCTTACCTGGAGAACTCTATGGACAGAAGAGCCTGGCGGGCTACACTCCATGGAGTAGCAAACAGTCAAGCTCGACTGAGCAACTGACTGCAAGGAGATCCAGCCAGTCCATTCTGAGGGAGATCAGCCCTGGGATTTCTTTGGAAGGACTGATGCTAAAGCTGAAACTCCAGTACTTCGGCCACCTCATGCAAAGAGTTGACTCATTGGAAAAGACTCTGATGCTGAGAGGGATTGGGGACAGGAGGAGAAGGGGACGACCGAGGATGAGATGGCTGATGGCATCACGGACTCGATGCACGTGAGTCTGAATGAACTCCAAGAGTTGGTGATGGACAGGGAGGCCTGGTGTGCTGCAATTCATGGGGTCACAAAGAGTCGGACAGGACTGCGCGACTGAACTGAACTGAACTGGAGAGATCCTCTTTTTCAGCATCCCATGGATTGCAATAGGTTATAAACAGATGCGTAATGAGGACTAAGAAAGCTGAAATGCCTTAAGTGTCAGGATAGTCAGGATCCAGTGAGACTGTTAAGTGACATTCTGCAATTGTCAAATCAATTAGCATTAATTTTCTCATAAAATAGGTGACATATTTAATAACAAATATAGCTAGAGAAAAGAGGCAATGGTAATATTCAGTCTAATAATATTTTTTAGTGATTCACACTGACAAAGACATTTTAATAAGATCATGACCCTACATTCATCTAGTACTTTACTGCTGCAAAATTGCTTTTGTATGTATTACCTTAAGTAATCTGAATTGTTATATACATAGAAAAATATAAGGAGCATATTAATCTAGATACTATAGCTAGGGCAGTAGCTTTCAAAGTGATTTATAAAATACTAAAGTAAACCTCTGTGTGCATATCTTAAAAAATGAACCAGATAAACTACTTTGAACATAATATAGGAAAAGCATTGTATTCCTAGAACCACACAGCAATAGCACTTGTACTGTTATTCAGTTTGGGCTCAGGGGTTAAGAATATGGGCTCTCAAGTCAGAATCTTTGGACTGAATCCCAGTTTTGCTGTGTCTTTGTTCATGATTTTGACAAAATGAAGATAATACCAAAGGACATGGGTACATATATGACACCCAGGTAAGTATCAGCCATTAATCCACATCATTTTGTTCCTCTTCTTGAACCAGCAACCAGTTATAGAACCATGGCATTGCTCATTAATAGTAAGATATTATCATCAATGTTATGAAAATACTCATTATGTTCCTAAATGTACTTGATGTTGCTCATGATATTGATTGCTTTAAGGGTTAAGTTTTAAAAAGTGCTAAACTATGCAAGTTTTTTGGGCCAGTTACATTCCTTTGCCATCTTACAAATAAGTGAGTCTCAGTCAAAACCTTATGGATTTATTGTATAAGCATAGGTCTCAATATTTAGCCTCACTTTGCTGATCAAGAGTTAATTTTGGAACAAGAATCATATGATTATGGTATCATAAAATCACCAACATGAAGGGAAATGCTTCATTGCTTTTGTCTAATTTATCACTATTTTAGTAAGTTTAGAAAAGACAGCAATATTATTCAGATGCAAATGACTTTTAGTTATGATGTCTCAAACCATGATGCAAAGTAACATTTTTTTTCTTTAATTAAGATGTTCTGCATTTACTCAATCACTCTACATGCTGTTAAACATCATGTTCTGAATAGAAGAGCTGGAGAGACCTCTACTATTTTTACTGAATTTGAGGAACATTTGCTCCCTAAGTGGACATTCCCTATCTCTCAGTATTTGTAAGATTCAGAAATCCACTTTTTAATATTGGGTTAGAAGAAATCATTGTTGAGATGACCTGAAATCAGCAGGGAAAAGCAATGAGTTCTAACAGCACAACTCACACAACTCATTGATTAAAAAAGAAAAAGTTCAGATTGGCCCACCCAAATCTCTACAACCAATCTATAATTTAAGATACAATATTTGTGTTAGTTAAATTCAAAACCACTGCAATGTGAACTCAGATATCAGGTTTCCATTTTTTTGTCACAATCAAAACTATTTTAAAGAATTCTAATATGAATGATAAATTTATTATAGTTGATAATATCATTATAAGGTAGTGGAAAAAATATGTTTCAATAAGTCCAGGTTCCTTGTTTTCAACCATAAAAGTGGAATCCTATATACACACAGTGTGTTGGATCACATAAGTGAATATAATTTATGTTAGCAGTGTAAAATTGTATAATCTTATCTGGCTGATTTTAAAAGTAAAGATTATTTGGTGGCGTGGAAGAATAAGGAACCAGTCTTTCTAAATTCTTTATAACAGTTTCAGATGTCCTGGAAAATTGAAGAACATATTCTTAGGTAAGATATATTTCCCCTCTAAGACTTTTACAAAATAGGGACATTAGCTGATTTCCAGTACTAAAATTTCTATTTTCGTAGCTGTAAAAAGCAAAAATGTATATATTTTTTAGTTATTTCATTCCTTTCTAATAACATGCACTGAGCAGTCTGAAGAATAATTTTTTAAATCTAAACACAACTTGCAAACATACTAACAAGAATGTCACTGTATGCAAAGAAATTAATTTCCACTTTGCAGTAAGTACAGTAGTCAAAAGTATAAACTTATATAGATGAGTAGCATAAAATCAACCATATTTTCCCCAAAGGTTATCAGATTATATCAAAACACATAGAAATATACTCTTAAAAGATTACTATACTAGCTTATAGATTAAAAATACATATCTCAGTGATAACATTAGGATTCAAGATTCCATATTTCCTGATTTATTACATTTTGTAGAGCATTTCAACATTAATTGCTTACCTCTTCTAAGTAATTAATTCTTTCATATCATTAACAGTTGACTCGATACCGTAATTTGCTTATCCTGGCTCTTTTACAATTAATCTACATCAATTTCATTTAAGTTTTAAAACACTAGGCTAAGTCGGCTTAATTCCACCTTGATAAATGAAAAAATTCACAACTCCCAGAGCTGGTAATTTAAGAAAAATAATGCAACAACCATTTACTCTGAGCTTCATAGTAAATGGCCAATGAAATGAATGACATAAAACTGACAAGGCAAAACTGATATCGGTGGTGTCACGGCAGTGATAGTTAACGACAACAATAGTAACTGGAATTTGTAAACCCTCCCTCTGCAATTTACAATGCACTTTTAACTTATTAATTAGAACATTGAGTTAAAACTTTGAAGCACAATATTATCCTTAGAACTAGAGATGGTGGGATGAATTCAACATGTCTCTGGCCCCAAGGGGCTTTCAGTCTAGTGGGAAAGACAGGCACACACGTGGCTCTATAGCAATGTTGACTGCCACACACGCAATAATGGCAGCACAAAGGGAATGACGGAAAAGTGAGAGGTTCTGGCCACAATGATTTGAAAAGATTTCACAGAAGAGGGAACGCTTAACCTAGTCCCTAAAGCAAAGAAGGATTCAGATATCTAAAAAAAGGCAGGGGTGTGTAATGGAGGAGTATTCCATACAACTCTATGCTGGCAGTGTACTGAATTTTCACAGATAAGGAATAACAGAGATGAACATTATCGGATCAAGGTCAGAACAAGAGAAAGAATCAGAGCCACTCCTTGCACTTTTCAGTCCTGGGTCAAATGGTTCCCGCTTTATCACATGGCTTCCTTCCTGATTTAGGGCAAGATTTCTCTGCCCTGACAACCATCTCCACCCTCCATTTATTCTCCCATGCTGCCACACCCTTTGCAGGACGTTGCTAGGATGTCCAGAGAAAAACACAGAGGCAGCCATGTCTTCATAAAACACATTACATTTCAGCTTGTGTCTCAAAACCAAATGAACACACTGAGGTCTATCTGGAGGTGCCCTTTCCTCACCATTCTCCAACATTTCAAAGGACTGGGAACTGTGTTTTTGCCACATGGCAGGCTCAATAAAGCTGTGGTCCATTCCTCTACACCTTCCATTTTTCTCCTTCAGTTTGTCAAGTGTTCCCAATTCCAAGAAATCGTAATTCAGAATGTGGGGGAGGTTACAGAGTTTTGGCTCAGGAGGTCGTGCAGATGTTATTCCTTAAGGAAGACGATCATGATCGCCTATGTGAGTAATGGCTGTAAATAGGCTAGAAGCCAAAAGTTCTCTTATAGCAGAATGTATAAACCATTCTCCTACTGAAAGAAGACCCCCAGTAGGATAATATATTATTACACATGATTCAAATTATAGGATCTGCAGCAGGGGAGCTCATGACTGATTCAGGACAGTCGCTCCCTGAATACTGATGATGGGATGATGGAATGCCTCATGAATTAAAAGGGCCGTGGTTTAGTGTCTAAATCCTTCATATGCTTTAAAAAGTGTCTCTGCCTATCCCTGTATTCTTTAAGCTTCTTAAACGAGTCATGTAGTGTTATGAAACCCTTGTCGATGTTTTTAAAATTCCATGTCTTTGAATAATTATATTCAAAGTATTCTTTAAAAAAGAAGACAATGAAACTATCTTCTCTGCTAGAAAATTGTATCCCTTTAATGCCAATATGCAATAAAGATATGGCTTAAGAGAAATCGCATTTAAGTGTGACCCAGTTTCCGCTCTTTGGGATTCTCTAAAGCAACCTGAAAATCTTCACATGCCACATGTTCTGCGCTTTTTAAGTTATCTATAGAACAAATGAGTTTATCTCTGACAAACTAAATATAAATGTACAAGACAAAATTGTGTTTCCAAAGGTTTCCTGCTGATTAAATGTACTCATTCCTAAATATTATTTATCTTGCTCTATTTTGGTTATATAACAAAGCAATAAATTTGCTAAGGTATTACATTGGGAATGGAGATCAGGCATTTTTATAGAAACACTAAGGCAGATGTTAAATATTACACATTCTGAAAAGCAAATGGCTGTGATATATTCTGAAATAATATGTGAGCTCGTCCCTTAACTTCTTTACAATTGGTCCTTGCATTCTGTTTTTCTCGTAAATGGATGCAAATCAGGTGCATGTGCTAAGATGGGAAGAGAGAGATTTGTCCAGAAATGACCTCAGTTCTATTCATTAATAAAATGACACATTGGCTGAGAGCAGTAAAGAATAAAATATAACAAGAGTGAACTTTCCTCCCTGTAACAGATGCACATAAGCGATTTTTGGATAAAGCACTGTATGCAAAAATGGCCACTGCAGCATAAAATCTGGACACATTAAAGGAAGCTCTAAGATGCAGATTTCTTGGAAAAATTGCAACTTCTAAGGCAATGTACCCATTTATTCTCCGTTACCTTACACAATCCTGAATCCCAACTTGCCAAAAGCATGCTGTTCCTAAGGTGGGAGCGGGGTCAGATAAAATAAATGTTTAATTTTTTCTAAGATTTTTTTTTTTAGAAGAAGGTAATTTGGCAAGATCAAAACAAAATAGAATTGCACCCAGAATCACTTTCAGTGACAGCAGACGCCCATGGAGGGAGAAAAAGAAGGTAAAAGCTATCAGAGAGAATATAGCCACGTTTTTGCATAGCGGTTTAAATTATGCCAGCAGAATAATTAATGGAAGGACCTAATACAGGGAAGGGGGGGTTACAGGAAAGAGGGGAGGCTATGTTAAACAAAGTTCATTACTGCATGATGTAAATGAGTTTCTCACCAGTGATGTCACTGATTGGCTGAGCTGCAGAGCTGGCTTCGAGCATGGCCGGATTGGCTGCTAGCTCTTCTGGTGCCTGCCTGCTTGGGCAGCGGTTGAACCAGATACTTTCTGTCTCTCTTGTTGTCGTTTGAAGCAAATCTTGTTCAGCCCAGCTGTGTCTCCATAGTAGTGGCACCCTAAGAGAGTCTCCCTCCTGCTTCCCACAGCCCGTCTGTGAGGCGGTCGCTGCTGTGAAATACCAGCACTTGGCACCAAGCCCAGACAGCGTTCTGAGATCCATCTATAACACACACATACAAAAAGAAAAATTTTTAAAAAAAGCAGTTCTTTCATCTGAATTGCATCCTAAGGAGGATTAAGTAGGCTTCTATTGCTATGATTTGTGTCCTTTCAATTTGATGGCTAAAATAGTTTTTGAAACACAGTATCCTCTCATCTGCAGTAGAACACCATTGGTTCAAACGAGTTAAAAAAAAAAAATAGGAGGGAAACCCCCTCTCCCATGTTTACCTTGATTACAGGAAAATAATTCTTCATTTCCCTCCTAAGCACCGTAACTGATGTTTATGGTCCCCTCCCAGAATTTTAAACTCTCAGCAGATTTCTAATTATATCCGAGTCATTATTTTCAGGTTAAGACAAGGGGTCTTAATTAGCATTCTCTTTTAGCTATGCGAAATGAGACAGGGCATGAAACAGAAACGATCTATGGAGAGGCAGAGAGAGAGAGAAAGAAAAAAAAAAATCTGTGCAGCTTTTACAGTTGAGCTGACACCCCCGCCTTCCCCACTCTCCCTCCACCCCCTTGCAAAAAAAAGAATGCAGTCATATGAACTTTACCAGACAATGGAGTACCTACAGGCTCTCCCCTAGACAAGTCCTTTATAACCAGCCAGTGCTATGTGCTGCAGACAGTGGCCAATCGGCAGGCTCCTTTCTGCAGCAGGGACACAATAGGTGCCTTGGCCACACTGTCCTCCTAGCCCCTGACAGCAGTTCAGGTTCATTTATTGTACACTGGAAGGCACATATGTCTTTAATAGTCACTGTGAAATTATCAGTGAGGCTGTCTTTATTTCACCATAATTACATCAACCTGATTACTGCGCACAAGCTGCAATAGCCCTGTTTGCACAGAGTGGCGCATGGGCATGCAAGCCGGAAAAATATGCATGAACATGCTTGCTTATTTCAATAATAAAATCCCCCAATTATTTCTTTCCCAGAGCTTAATGCTTCTTCCACAACACTCTAGTGGATATAGTCATCACTTCTTCGTTTCAAAAGAAAAGAAAGTGCAGATACATTCAAGTGTGTGTATGTGTACATGCATACGTGTATAATTTAAACACTATTTTAGCCATTTATAGGGTGGTAAGGTATAGGGGTGGAACCTAGCAGCAAATAAAAGGTTACTGAGGATCTAAGGCGTGAACCCCTTATCACTAGGCATTAGAGCGAAATAATAAGTGAATCTGCACTCATCACTGTAGTCACATGTAGAAGTCGATTTATTTGGAGTCCAACTGTCATGAGCATTTGCATATGTCGCATTTACGTATTTCCATGTTACATAATTACAGCATTTTGGGCAACAATGACTCAAAATGCTTGAAAAACAAAAATCTTTGCTTTTCCTCTATTAGTCGAACAGAGGTGGGTACAGTCTGAAGTGGGAAACGCCCGTTATTTATTTTTTTGATTTTATGCATGTTTCATTTACATATTTATGAACAGAATAGTTGTTATGACAGCTGATTCTCCAGCAGGAGATGAAAAGACAGGATTCAGCACACAGAGTGTATTCATTTTGAGGGGGAGAGTGGCAGCATATGATGACCAGGAAGAGAAGATATTTGGGGTTTCATTTGGGAGTTACCTCATTATATAATAAAAGATCTGAGTAGACAACCTATCAAAAAATGTATAACGAACCTAGGAGGTAAAAGCAATTTGCATTGTTCATGGTCATTCAGTCAGTCACACTGTAAAGAAATAAGCATTTTGAAATGGAAATTTCTGGCTGGAATCTTTGCAGGTAAATAAAATCGCATATTGTTTTCTGGCTACTTAGAAGATTACTAAAATGGAATGTGCTCAGCAGCTCTGTATTTCTCATTTTATAATTTACATACTTCTTGTTCCAAAATCAAAATGCTAAACTTTAAGCACTGATTATAATCTAAGATAGAATTTTACCAAATTTTACCTAAATTGCTTATATATTTTTATTTTTACCTTATGATTCTCTAATCAAGAATAGAATTCATTATCACAGGGGGCATATTTGGAGAAACACTAACTCATCTATTTCCATACAGATACATGTATATAACACATACTCATCCCCACTACAGAGAAAGAATCTCACTACTGTTATTTTTATTGACATATTTTATCATCCCCTTTTTATTAATATTGCAAGATTTGTATTATAAAATGTATTCAAGTTTATTTTGCATTTTGTAAGCATGTGTATGTGTATGTGTGTGTCTGTGTTTCTAATACAGCTCTTCTATCTACAATTTCCCAAAATCTAGTTTTGCTAGGAGAGATAATTGAGGCAAATTCCTAAGTAGACCAGTAAGAGAACACAAGACTCAATTATAAAAAACAAAAATAATATAAGAAATTACTACATCTATAATTCTGAACTGCTATATGCATTGAAATCAAAACACCTGAAATCAAAGGCATAATTTGGTTACTTGATACATAAAGTAAGATGGTTTTTCTCTAAGTGATTGCAGGAAAACTTAAGAAGCTACTTGCAACATTTTATTGATGGTTTTCCTATAAAAGATAGTCTTTCTAAATCTTCAAGAAAAACATGAAGATTTCCTGGTAATCAAATTAAGATATGTAGACTTCTACATCTCTCTCTCATCCCTTTCTCCCTCCCTCCCTCCTCTCCTTCTCTCTCTCTCTCTCTCTCTCTCTCTCTCTCTCACACACACACACACAGAAATAAACACATATAAAATTATGACTGTCCTTTTATTATAAGAATTTGCAATTCTTTTAGTTATCTCAATTTTTGGTCTCTCACTGAACAAAAAGCTTACGGAAGTCCAAATAGAAAAAGGAATACTTAATTGTTAGTTATCCTTATTGTTAAGTAAAAATTAAACAGGGGAGAAGGTTTCATAATATCACATACATTTAGATCCCACTAGCACATAGAACACATTTGGAAATTCACTGTTATACAAAGGATTTTGATGACAATGCTAATTTCAATAACAAGATTAGTTAATAGTCCATATCTGACTCCCTAAACAAATAGAAATTTACAAACAATGACCACTAGAAATAAAAGAGGCCTTCCTTAAGTACTACAATTCATTAAATCACACAGGGTTCCTACTCCTTGTTATAACATTCTGTCATAGTTTGAGTTACTAGATATATATGAAAGCAACATTACATTTTTTATAATATTTAGTATTACATTTTACTATTCTTCTCACATCTCAAATACAAAATGCAACTAGGAGCTATTAGCATTCAACCTTTACCAAAATAACTGCAATAAAATCTTATTTGGGATCATTGTACTAGAAAACTTGGAATTAAGTTATAACTTGGAGATTGAATCCATTTATTTTAGACATGGGACTAAAGAAAATTAGTAACTGCTTAATGTATTTCCAGCCATTACTCTGCCATCTTATATTAAAAATATGGTTCTGACCTGTTGTCAAGATATTCTTAATTAGTAGAGTTTTACCAAAGATAGGGAATTTATGGCATCTTCCCATAAGATCAAAGACATGCATTTATAAGATAATGTATGGAGACTGCCATCTGTTTTCCCACAATGGAATTAAACTAACTCCTTTATAAAGATCAAAAGCATAACCTTAGACTTATAATCATAATTTCACCAAGAGTCAACTCAGCACAAATTGGCTGTAAGAATGTGAAATAACAGCCAATCACATTAACCTTATAAATAATAAAGAGCATTCCATACGTAGAGCCAACTTAGAGATGTGAAAATAATATGTTAAAGAGTAACTTGTCAGTCTCCTGATGTGACTCATTCTCATTAAAAAAATAATCCATTGTAATAAGTATGGGAAATAGTCACAGTGTAATCAACATTAAGAAACCACTGTTTATGTCTTTGTCAACACAATGACAAGCATCCATATGACAAAACAAGATGTGGTTAATCATCAAGATAGCTCTAAATATCTGGCTGTTTTTGTGCCCACAAACTCATTGCTTGAAATATCAGTGTGTGTATGTTGGATTCAAAGGGAATATTCTTGAACTCATTAATAATGATCATCTTTATGGAATTTGAGAAACAGGATTTTTAGAGGCGTCACTTTGAATCATCCAATACATAAATCTGTTTCCAAATAATACTTTTTAAGCATAATTCTGATTAAGCTCATTTATGTTGACCTCAAAACTGTTAGCAGCGCACTACCTATGAAAATACAGCACTTTATACACAGTTTGTAAAACTCATTTCTCTTGCAATGTTTCCAGTTGTTTTAATTAAGATTGCTTATTAAAGATTGCTTATGAAAAAAATAACAAATTAAGACTCTAAATACCCAATAGAAAAGAAAAAAATTTCAAGCAGATTAATCACTTAAAAAGACTTGGAAAGAAAAATGAAAATCTTTCATCTGAGAGATTGTCACCAAGCATCTGAAATATCTGTCTTTGTATAATAATTTTTTTCTAAGTAAAAATTGTTTTTAACATCTATGATCAATAAAAAAAGAAATGTTCTACATAAGACATAAGATCTATGCAAAACTATACTATGCAGTGGTTGCTAAATCTGTCATTAACAAAAAAGTTAATCAAATTGTATCTCATAATGCAGTGAAGTAAAGAAAGAAAAAATTGAACTACAGCACAGATGAACAAAGCAAATATGGCTTCCTCATTTTAAAAGTGGTCTAATTTTTGTCAAATGCTCATCCCATTAGGTTGTTGGAGGTAGTGTCCAATTAATTTATGTCATTCTTTTATGCTTCAATAGCCTCTTTTGAGTTATTCCCTGGGTGGCAGACATAATAATGGTCCTCCAAAAATGTCCACATCTTAATCCTCAGAATCTGTAACTATATTACATTATATGGCAAAGGGGAATTAAATAAACTGATGGAATTAAGGTTGCTAATCAGATGATTTTAAAAAAGGAAGATTATCCTAGATTATTTGCATAGGTCCAAATTAACCTCAAGAGTCCTTGAAAGTGGAGGAAGGAAGCAGGAGAGTTAGAGAGAGAGGTGATTATGGAAGAATGGTCAGAGATGCAACATTGATGACCTGTAAAATGGAAGAAGAGGGCTAGGAAGTTAGGCAATCTCTAAAAGTTAGAAAAAGAAATAGTTTCTACCTTAGAATCTCCAGAAACAGAACCTTGCCAGTACCTTGGTTTTAGCCTGGTGACACCCATTTTGGACTTCCAACCTCAAGAACTATAAGATAGTATATTTGTATGCTTTTAGCCACTGTACTGCTAACGTGTAGTAATTTGTTGCAGCAGCAATAGGAAACCAATAAATGCCATCTTTTAAATAAATTAAGGTCTTAAGTTTAATCCTCTTGTCCTCTAAAATAAGGTGGTTCTGAGGAGTGGAAATCTGTCCTTGATGATATTTTCTTGACTATGTGTTATCTTGTCTCTGGGTTCCTGTGTCTAGGTTTACTAAGGTAGAGTAGCTGATCTGGACCTATTGAAGCATTGTGCTGGTTCCCCAAATTAAAATTATTGCATGTCACCACTTTTTCCTTCTTTGAGTATCTTCATCACATATAGCCTCTTAATTCCAGCTTCAGGCTTTTGTTGCAAAATCAGCCCTTGGCATCTCATTGCATTTATGCACCTGGGTACCACAAAAATGTTTGAATACTCCATAAATTTTGTGATCATAATGAATTGGTAGACTATCTCCATGTCTTCATTTTCAACACTACATACAGGGACTGCTAACCTCTTTTTAAAAATTGATGTATTTTAATTGGAAGCTAACTACTTTACAATATTGTGGTAGTTTTTGCATACATAGACATGAATCAGTCATGGGTGTCCATGTGTTCCCCATCCTGAAACCCCTTCCCACCTCCTTCCCCACCCCATCCCCTGGGTTGTTCCAGAGTACCAGCTTTGGGTGCCCTGCTTCATGCGCTGAATTTGCACTGGTCATCTATTTTACATATGGTAATATACATGTTTCAATGCTATTCTCTCATATCATTTTTTTTCAATTTATGCCCAATTTCTTTGGCTATGAGAAGTTTCTCCTCTCTTTGCTTCTTCTCCCTTCAGTGGCAGCACAAAATTTATCTACAGGTGTATTTAATAAAAAAACAAAACAAAACAAAAAAAACCTTGGGACTTTAGCTTAGAGAAAGAAGAGCAAGGACATACATATGTCCTATCTCTTGTTATTCTTCCATTTGTCTTTCCCCACACTCACTTAGGTCAGAAGGGTTAGGATTTTTTTGTTCTCATATAATATTTTCTTTCATATAAACCATCTTCCTTCATGAGGTGGCACTCAAAAATTCTTCTTCACTGAAGCTAAATAGCAGAATGACAATAGAGGAATATGGCAAATATGGTTTTCCAGGATAAAAGTGTATTCATTTATTATTTTCAAAATATTATACTCGTGGACTTCTGCTTAAAATAGTAGTTATCATCTCAAAACTGTACTAAAACTACAGAAAATGTAGTATTGGTAAGGAAGAACAAAGAAGGAAAACAAAATTTTGAAAAGTGGACAAAATTTTGAGAGTTGGATAGTTACTAACTGACCTATAAGACCAGAGAAAACTAGATCCTGAGCCAGCAGTAGATAAAGCCTAAAGGCCTCCCAAGAAATTTTAAAGAATCAGGAGCACCAGATGCTTTGGGAAATGAGGGTAGAGAGAGGCATAGTTGAAAAATGGTCAGATTTTGTTTCAGTTGTGTTGTGTTGTGTTAGTTGCTAAGTCATGTCCAACTCTTTCTGACCCCATGGACTATAGCCTTCCAGGTGCCTCTGTCCATGGGACTCTCCAGGCAAGAATACTGGAGTGGGGTGCCATTACGTTCTCCAAAGATTATGCTTACCAAGAAGTCAAATCCTTGTAACTCTTTCTTCACTCCATGTTTGTAGGCAAATTTCTCTTTCTAACTGCAGCATAAGACTAGAGCCTTATTTTCTGAAGAAGTGAAACACAGTTCACACACTTGAGGAAGAATTCCCATACTCTAAGGAGTAGTTTTAAATCAATCTATACACTCTAGACTGGTGGAGGGTTCTGACAACATGTGGTCCACTGGAGAAGGGAATGGAAAACCACTTCAGTATTCTTGCTTTGAGAATCCCCAAAACAGTATGAAAAGGCAAAAAGATAGAACACTGAAAGATGAACTCCCCAGGTCTGTAGGTGCCTGATATGCTACTGGAGATCAGTGGAGAAATAACTCCAGAAAGAATGAAGAGATGGAGACAAAGTGAAAACAGTGCCTAGTTTTGGATGTGTCTGGTGATGGAAGTAAAGTCTGATCAGTAAAGAACAATATTTCATAAGAACCTAGAATGTCAGGTCCATGAATCAAGGAAATTGGAAGTGGTTACACAGAAGATGGCAAGAGTGAACGTTGACATTTTAGGAATCAGTGGACTAAAAGGGACTGGAATGGGTGAATTTAATTCAGATGACCATTATGTCTACTACTGCAGGCAGGAATCCCTTGGAAGAAATGGAGTAGCCCCCATAGTAGACAAAAAGAGTCTGAAATGCAGAACTTGGATGCAGTCTCAAAAACAACAGATTGATCTCTGTTTGTTTCCAAGGCAAACCATTCAATATTAGCATAATTCAAGTCTATGCCCCAACCAGTAATGCTGAAGAAGTATAAGTTGAATGGTTCTATGAAGACCTACAAGACTTTCTAAAACTAATAGCCAAAAAAGATGTCCTTTTTATTATAGGGGCCTGGAATGCAAGTAGGAAGTCAAGAGATATCGGGAATAACAGGTAAATTTGGTCTTGGAGTACAAAATGAAGCAGGGCAAAGTCTAATAGAGTTTTGCCAAGAAAACACATTGGTCATAGCAAATACCTTCTTCCAACAAGAGAAGACTACACCTGGACATCACCAGATGATCAGTTCTAAACTCAGACTGATTATATTCTTTGCAGCCAAAGATGGAGAAGCTCTATAAAATCAGCAGAACAAGATCAGGAGCCAACTCTGGCTCAGATCATGAACTTCTTACTGCAAAATTCAGACTTAAAGTGAAGAAAGTAGGAAAAATGACTAGACCATACAAGCATGACCTAAATCAAATCCCTTACAATTATACAATGGAAGTAACAAACAGATTCAAGGGATTAGATCTGAAAGACAGTGCCTGAAGAACTATGGATGGAGGTTCATGACATTGTACAAAAGGCAGTGATCAAGACCATCCCCAAGAAAAAGAAATGCAAAAGGACAAAATGGTTGTCTGAGGAAACCGTAAAAATAACTGAGCAAAGAAGAGACGTGAAATGTAAAGGAGAAAAAGAAAGATATACCTATTGAATGCAGAGTTCCAAAGAAGAGCAAGGAGAGATAAAAAAGCCTTCCTCAGTGATCAATGGAAAGAAATAGAGGAAAGCAATAGAATAAGAAAGACTAGAGATCTCTTCAAGAAAATTAGAGAGATACCAAGGGAACATTACATGCAAAGATGGGCTCGATAAAGGGCAGAAAACGTATGGACCTAACAGAAGCAGAAGATATGAAGAAGAGGTGGCAAGAATACAAAAAAGAACTGTACAAAAAAGATCTTCATGACCCAGATAACCACAGTGGTGTGATCACTCACCTAGAGCCAGATATCCTGGAATGTGAAATCAGGTGGGCCTTAGGAAGCATTACTATAAACAAAGCTAGTGGAGGTGATGGAATTCCAGTTGAGCTTTTTTAAATCCTGGAAGATGATGCTGGGAAAGTGCTGCACTCCATATGCCAAAAAATTGGGAAAACTTAGCAGTGGCCACAGGACTGAAAATCTCAGCTTTCATTCCAACCCCAAAGAAAGGCAATGCCAAAGAATGCTCAAACCACTGTACAGATGCACTCTTTTCACACACTAGCAAAGTAACATTTAAACTTCTCCAAGCCAGGCTTCAACAATACATGAACTGTGAACTTGGAGATGTTGAAGCTGGATTTAGAAAAGTTAAAAGAACCAGAGTTCAAATTTCCAACATTCATTGGATCATCGAGAAAGCAAAAGAGTTCCAGAAAAACATCTACTTCTGCTTTACTGACTATGCCAAAACCTTTGACTGTGTAGATCACAAAAAACTGTGAAAAATTCTGAAAGAGATGGGAATATCAGACCACCTGACCTGCCTCCTGAGAAATCTGTTGGCAGATCAAGAAAAACAGTTAGATCTGGACATGGAACAACAGACTGGTTCCAAGTGAGAAAGGAGTACATCAAGGACATAAATTGTCACCCTTATTTAACTTATATGCAGAGAACATTATGAGAAATGCTGGGCTGGATGTAGCACAAGCTGGAATCAAGATTGCCAGGACAAATATCAATAACTCAGATATGCAGATGACACCACCCTTATGGCAGAAAGCAAAGAAGAACTAAGAGCCTCTTGATGAAAGTGAAAGGGGGGAGTGAAAAAGCTGGCTTCAGACTCAACATTCAGAAAACAAATATAATGGCATCTGGTCCCATCACTTCATCGCAAATAGAAGGGGAAACAGTGGAAACAGTGTCAGACTTCATTTTGGGGGGCTCCAAAATCACTGCAGATGGTGACTGCAGCGATGCAATTAAGATGCTTGCTCCTTGGAAGAAAAGTTATGACCAACCTCACAACATATTAAAAGCAGAGACATTACTTTGCCAGCAAAGGTCCATCTAGTCAAGGCTATGGTTTTTCCAGTGGTCATGTATGGATGTGAGAGTTGGACTATGAAGAAAGCCAAGCACTGAAGAATTGATGCTTTTGAACTGTGGTGTTGGAGACTACTGAGAGTCCCTTGGACTGCAAGGAGATCCAACCAGTCCATCCTAAAGGAGATCAGTCCTGAATATTCATTGGAAGGACTGATGCTGAAGCTGAAGCTCCAATACTTTGACCACCTGATGCGAAGAAATGGCTCACTGGACATGACCCTGATGCTGCAAAAGAATGAAGGCAGGAAGAGAGGGGGATGACATAGGATGAGATGGTTTGATGGCATCACCAACTCGATGGACTTGAGTTTGAGAAAACTCCAGGAGTTGGTGATGGACAGGGAAGCCTGGTGTGCTGCAGTCCATGTGGTCACAAAGAGTCAGACTTGACCGAGTGATTGAACTGAACTGATAAGCTCTAGATACTGAGAATACTCTTCCCAAGTTATTTTCTGCCCTAACTGCTGCTGCTGCTAAGTCATTTCAGTCGTGTCTGACTCTGTGCAACCTCAGAGACGGCAGCCCATCAGGCTCCCCTGTCCCTGGGATTCTCCAGGCAAGAACACTGGAGTGGGTTGCCATTTCCTTCTCCAATGCCTGAAAGTGAAAAGGGAAAGTGAAGTCCCTCAGTCATGTCCGACTCTTAGTGACCCCAGTACTTGACCGAGTGATTGAACTGAACTGATAAGCTCTAGATACTGAGAATACTCTTCCCAAGTTATTTTCTGCCCTAACTGCTGCTGCTGCTAAGTCATTTCAGTCGTGTCTGACTCTGTGCAACCTCAGAGACGGCAGCCCATCAGGCTCCCCTGTCCCTGGGATTCTCCAGGCAAGAACACTGGAGTGGGTTGCCATTTCCTTCTCCAATGCCTGAAAGTGAAAAGGGAAAGTGAAGTCCCTCAGTCATGTCCGACTCTTAGTGACCCCATGGACTGCAGCCCACCAGATTCCTCCATCCATGGGATTTTCCAGGCAAGAGTACTGGAGTGGGCTGCCATTGCCTTCCCCATCTTCCCTAACTAGAATGAGTCTAAAAACACTAGATTCTACATCTTCTCTTCTGAGCAATCTGATGTAGCAAGAATAATAAAATACACATACACTGTGGAAGTGATAACTGGGTATATAGCAAATATTATCATCTGTTTCCATAGCACAGATTTGCCCTTGGTAGAGGCTGCATAGCCAGAGTCATATCTCCCATGCCCTACAAAAATATATATGCAAAATGATGGTGATGAAATATGAGTGGACAAAATTTGCATCTCTTCTAGGCCTGGCAGGTGCAAAAAACCTTTTTACATAGCTTTCCTCCATGTTCCCTTCTCTTTTGATCAGTTTGAAATATATATGGCCTCCAAGGTAACCTTGAACATCATATATTACAGATGATAAAGCCACCATTGGTCTAGACCACTAAATAATTGTGTGCAGATGGGATGCTCTTTAACATAATTTTTGATTCAATACTATTATATGAGCAAGAAGTATCTTTATATGTATTTTGGCTATTAAACACTTTGTCTTCACTAAGTACAGTAAATAGCATACCTAAGTAATATACACAGTTTCACCAGGTATAATTATTTATAGTGAAAATCATAGTAAGACTCACTCATGAACTCAGAGGTTCTGTCAGCTTTTTAATCATTATCTCTTAATCTTAAACAGAAAAAGAAATATATGGGATGCTAGACGTGTAGCATAGAAGACAAGAAATGAAACAAATATAAAGAAAAAGTCAAAATGGAAGAGTTAAGATTATATTAAAAGAATAAAATTTTTATTTATTTTTATTTTTTTAATTAATTTTTATTTTTTAGTTTGTTTTGCTTTACAATACT
>SJXQ01002277.1:268636-291866 GCA_006408695.1 Aepyceros melampus
CTTTCAGAATTTTCCACAGTTGATTGTGATCCACACAGTCAAAGGCTTTGGTATAGTCAATAAAGCAGAAATAGATGTTTTTCTGGAACACTCCTGCTTTTTCCATGATCCAGCAGATATTGGCAATTTGATTTCTGGTTCCTCTGCCTTTTCTAAAATCAGCTTGAACATCTGGAAGTTCACAATTCACGTATTGCTGAAGCCTGGCTTGGAGAATTTTGAGCATTACTTTACTAGTGTGTGAGATGAGTGCAATTGTGTGGTAATTTGAGCATTCTTTTCATTGCCTCTCTTTGGGATTGGAATGAAAACTGATCTTTTCCAGTTAATATTTAAGAAGTGTTAAAATTGGTAGCATCTTTTCACTATGGAGGTATAGATATTAAAGTATTTACCTCCATTTATTTCTCCCTAAGATAATTACCAATGAGAATTTCTGAAGTGAAAATTATGTAAAATAAATATTAAAGTAATCCAAAGGGAATAGCACAGACATGGCAAGGAAGAATAGGTTTGAGTCTTGGCTTTGAGGTGGCACATTCATTTATAAAACAGAGAAAGTAAAGCTATTTTTTAAATGCTATTGTGATGATTAAATGAAATAACATGTTAAAATCCCCTCTTTGGTGCATGTATGCTCAGTTTTGCAATCCCATGGCCTATAACCCTTCAGGCTCCTCTGTCTGTGGGATTTCCAAGGCAAGAATACTGGAGTGGGTTGCCATGCCCTCTTCCAGGGGATCTTCCAAATCTAGAGATTGAATCCATCTCTCTTGTGTCTCTGTTTTGGCAGGTGAATTTTTTTTACCACTACACCACCTGGGAAGCTTCCTAGGCATCCAGCCCCAAATATGTACTTGATATATGTCATTTCTCTCAGTTTCCTTGATAATCAATATCCTAACACAAACAGCTTTTAGAATAGTTTTATTCTATTCATCTAATTCAGAATTTTGAAGATCAGTATACTAGTGTGGTAAAGAAGCTTTACCCACCCTATTTTTATATGAGCCTTATTCATATAAAGCTCAGAAAATTTTAAAATCCTTTTTAGGGTAAAAGAAAAGATGAATTAGCCCTTTCCATAATTTTTCTGTCAGATGTAGTTAGGAAAACAATGGAGTCTGACTCTCACATTGAGAACCTCCTGTCAGTGCAGAATCTACAAAGTAGAATTTCAACAAAGATAGTCTTACAACATCTGAATTTTGAGAACAATGCTTAACTCTTCATGGACTTATCCTTTTTTGTTTAATGCTTATCTTCATAAGAGGTTGCTGATGTAGCAGCCATCCAAGGGCCTGAATCAAAAGTCACTACTGTGTAAGTAAACTTTCCTTTTTCAGGTCTTCACACTCTGGCCTAGAGTAGATAAAACATATAGAATTATATGTTAAAGCTTATAGTTTTGTTTTACTCACTGGCCTTGCCATTGAAAGTTTTGTCTCTACTCTTTACACACAGAAAAGAAGCCGTGGTTGTAAATAACGTCTCCACTCTGGGCAATGGCTGTTCAAACTCCCTCACCTGAAACGGTGTGCGGGAGGGGTAGATTCTTACCTTTCTTTCTCAGTGGGATTTTCCAAAAGCAGGCAGTGTTCACATTCATAAAGACTGTCTCTAAAAGACTTCTTTTCCAAAGGAGAAAGTGCCTGATTTACTCTCTTAACCATAACATTGATTTTTCATCAGCTGAAATCAACTTTTCTTTCAGCTACTCCTTCCAGGATGTATTGCCCCACTAAGTAAAGCTTTCAAAAAGTGAAGCCCCTGAAAAGATAATCTGGGAGCCTCCCTAAAATGCCTCCATGAACCACAACAGAGACTTTGTTCCCTTAGGACCCAATGAGAAAATTTTCTTTTTATCTTTTTCTAAACCATGGTTAAAAGAATGGTCTTCAGTGTTTCTCAGTGTCTTCTAAGCAAGGTCACTTCAATAAATCCCAGGGCTAGCGCAGTCTAAAGAAAAGCGTTGCAACTTCAAGTGTACTTAGATGTTGTCATCAGAATATAAAAACTATCTAAACAAAAATGCTTCTCTTTTCACCTTTGATGTCAGAAATAGTGAAGCAAAACATGTTTTGCCAGTTTTGTAGTCTGTATCTGTTCTTTTGCCTTGGTGGGATATTTTACCTTTAAATGTCTCCTCTTGTTCAGCTCTTTTCTCTCTAATCTCTTTAGTCTTTTCTTAAACAGATGGGGTAATATAGTCATTCCCTATTGCTGCTATCACAAATGTAGTAATTTAACAAGCCCAGACTTATCATCTTGCAGTTCTGGAGGTCAGAAGTTGAAAATGAGTCCCAGTGAGCTAAAGTCAAGGTGTTGGGAGGATTATGTTTCTTCTGGAGGCTGTAGGGTAGAATCTGGGTTTTGTTTTGTTTTGTCATTTCTAGCTTCTAGAAGCCGCTCACCCACATTCCCTGCCTCATGGTATCATCCTCAGTTTTCAAAGCCAGCACACAAAACTGCATCTCTCTGGCCATTCTTCTCTAATCACACCTCCTTCAGACTCTGTTGATTAGCAATCTTAATTCCATTTGCAATCATAATTCCTCTTTGTGATGTAATGGAATATATTTCCAGGTTCTGGGAATTGGGACATGAATGCCTTTGGGAACCCATTATTCTGCTTACCACATGGGACATGTCTTAAATTAACAATGCAGAATATAAAAAATATGGGTTGGGGAATAGTCTAGGGTCAAGAATACGAACCTATATCCCCTTGAAAAGGAGTGAGTAGCATTTGAAATAAGATTACCAGACAGAAATAATCAGGTTGGGGGTGGGCATAGGAATGGAGAGTTCTCTCAAACAGACAGCTGGACAGACCTGGAAAGCAGACAATCAACCACTAAGAAAAAGGGCCAAGATATCAAACCCCAGGTCACTCCCTGGTCTCCTTCCTCCACCAGACTCAACTTTTTTGTCTTTTGCAGATCACAGATCTCTCCACTCCCAGTCTTACTGTATGATTGGCTGACACTGGGGTTCAGAAATGTGAAGCTAAATATTAAACATGCAAAGTCAAGTGGGTTTTGGGAAGCACCACTATAAACAAAGCTAGTGGTTGGGGGTGGGCATAGGAATGGAGAGTTCTCTCAAACAGACAGCTGGACAGACCTGGAAAGCAGACAATCAACCACTAAGAAAAAGGGCCAAGATATCAAACCCCAGGTCACTCCCTGGTCTCCTTCCTCCACCAGACTCAACTTTTTTGTCTTTTGCAGATCACAGATCTCTCCACTCCCAGTCTTACTGTATGATTGGCTGACACTGGGGTTCAGAAATGTGAAGCTAAATATTAAACATGCAAAGTCAAGTGGGTTTTGGGAAGCACCACTATAAACAAAGCTAGTGGAGGTGATGGAAATCCAGTTGAGCTATTTCAAATCCTAAAAGATGATGCTGTTAAAGTGATGAACTCCATATGTCACCAAATTTGGAAAATTCAGCAGTGGCCACAGGACTGGAAAAGGTCAGTTTTCATTACAATCCCAAAGAAAGGCAATGCCAAAGAATGCTCAAACTAAAATACAATTGCACTCATCTCACACACTAGCAAAGTAATGCTCAAACTTCTCCAAACTAGGCTTCAACAGCACATGATCCATGAATTTTCAGACATTCAAGCTGGATTTAGAAAAGGCAAAGGAACAAGAGATCAAATTGCCGACATCCATTGGATTATTGATAAAGCAAAAGAGTTCCAGAAAAACATTTAATTTCTGCTTTATTGACTATGCCAAAGACTTTGACTGTGTGGATCACAATAAACTGTGGAAAATTCTGAAAGAGAAGGGAATACCACAGCACCTGACCTGCCTCCTGAGAAATCTGTATGCAGGCCAAGAAGCAACAGTTAGAACTGGACATGGAATAACAGACTGGTTCCAAATTAGGAAGGGAGTACATCAAGGCTGTATATTGTTGCTCTGCTTATTTAACTTATATGCAGAGTATATCATGAGAAATGCTGGGCTGGAAGAAGCACAAACTGGAATCAAGATTGCCGGGAGAAACATCAATAACCTCAGATATGCAGATGACACCACCCGTATGGCAGAAAGTAAAGAAGAACTAAAGAGCCTCTTGATGAAAGTGAAAGAGGAGAGTGAAAAAGTTGGCTTAAAGCTCAACATTTAGAAAACTAAGTGGCATCTGGTCCCATCATTTCATGGCAAATGGATGGGAAACAGTGGAAACAGTGGCTGACTTTATTTTTGGGCTCCAAAATCACTGCAGATGGTGACTACAGTAATGAAATTAAAAGACTCCTACTCCTTGGAAGGAAAGTTATGACCAATCTAAATAGCATATTAAAAAAGCAGAGACATTACTTTGTCAACAAAGATCCATCTAGTCAAGGCTATGGTTTTCCCAGTGGTCATGTTAGATGTGAGAGTTGGACTATAAAGAAGGCTGAGCACCGAAGAATTGATGCTTTTGAACTGTGGTGTTGGAGAAGACTTTTGAGAGTCCCTTGGACTGCAAGGACATCCAACCAGTCCATCCTAAAGGAAATCAGTCCTGGGTGTTCATTGGAAGGGCTGATGTTGCAGCTGAAACTCCAATACTTTGGGCCACCTGATGCGAAGAGCTGATTCATTTGAAAAGACCTTGATGCTGGGAAAGATTGAGGGCAGGAGGGGAAGGGGATGACAGAGGATGAGATGGCTGGATGGCATCACTGACTCGATGGATGTGAGTTTGAGTGAACTCCGGGAGTTGGTGATGGCCAGGGAGGCCTCGCGTGCTGCGATTCATGGGGTCTCAAAGAGTCAGACACGACTTAGTGACTGAACTGAAATGAACTTAGTACACATTCCCAAATAGAACTTCTCAATTTAATTATTTCTACATTCAATTATATATTTTTCTATATTTAATTATATATATGTGTGTATACACACACATCGCTTCACTGAAATGTGTATTATCCTCAAATGAAATACAAAGCCATAACAAAGTTCTTTCTGTTATATACGTATCCCATTTCTACTCATTTCAGCATTGTTGGAGAGGGGGTTAAACTGATTACCACCTTCTTAGTAATGTTTAACTTGTATATCTGTATATAACAGACATATTTCATACATGGAAATATATATAAATTTATAGTAATAGTATTTGTGAAAGATGTACTTTTGCTTCTCTATATATAAATTCTCCAAATGTTACACTTACATATGAATGAAAATTTAAAGGCAAATATATAGAAGATGATATTTATGTGCATACAAACATCACAATATTCAAATGTAATAAAATATTATATTTAACTCATAGGAACAAACAGTGAAGATAACCAAAAGCACAAGAAAAAAATCTGCTACATGCTATCAATACATATTGACTGGCACAATCCTTAATGTTTGGCTGTTTTGTAGCTACATGATTGTACTAAACAGAATTGTAAAATGAATAGTAATGGAGCATGTGCTGACACAGACTCCAGCTTACAAGAATTAATGTCCCAAAAGTTTCTCTGTAAGTTTACTGCTCGAAGCTCAGAGTATACTTTTGTTGTTTTTTCCCCAACCCTATACCATAACTAATTTCAAGTTTTCAAAAAAGTTGAAAGAATTTTACAATAAGTAAGTGTATTTTCCCCAACCAATATTCTCTCTTTAACATTAACTATATTCACTATATCATCTATCTCAAAATAATTAAATAATTACATTTTCTTTCTAATGGCAGGCTGCTGTTCAAAGTCACATAAATTGAATTAAGCTTACAGCATAGCACTAATTTACATTACATTGTTTGACCTCCTCCAAGTTAAAATGGTAATGTTGCATTTGTGTAACAGAAAACTAGTAAATCAAAGAAACTAGAAGAAATAGACCATCCATATCACCAAAGATAACCATAGAGATAGTTTTAAAATTTTTTAAACATTTTAATTTTGCTCCCATAGCTCTTTTTTTATATATTAGTAATGATATTTAGCAATTTTCATAACTTTGGTTATCATTTTAAATAAGTAACATGTTGAATACATGTGCTAAAATTTGCTTAATCATTACTTAAGCATTCACTTGTAATGCGACATTTGAGCAGTTTCCAAGTCTTATTATCATAAAATGCTGAAATGAAGTACTTTGTGCTTTTTCTCCCTCAACTGCTGTTCCTTAGATTCAGAAGTGGAGTTGTTATTTCAGTAGAAGAAAAAAAGTGTTTTATTTACTTATTTCATATTAAGTATTAATCCACATTTTATCTATTAATAACATCCAGGTTTTACACCTAAGGATGATAAAGAACAATAATGTCTTCCCTACTGATATTTAAAATCTGCCTCTTTCCCATTTCAACAAAAAATGTTGTATTTCACGTCTTTACATTGGGAAGTCTAATAATCCAAAACTTCGGTATGTTTTTGAAGTATTCAGTGGGGAAAAAGCTAGGAAGAGTGTTCATTGCTACAGATGGAGACTGAAAGAGAGGAACACGGCCACTCATTTCACTGAGAACAATCCATATGTCACAAGAGACAAAATCAAGCTAACTTGTGCTGAGTTCTAATGCTCTAAGTTCCCATTTGACTTAGAGTTTGCAGACACACACTATCAAAATTATGAAAAATAGAAATACAGAAAGATTGCAAGTAATTTATGGAAGATTTTAAAGTGATTCTGCAGTGAGAGCTATGTAACAGTGTAAAGAGGAGTGAATTTAAAAAAAAAACAGGAAATAAATTATTGAGTGAGAAATAAAAGTGAAAAAAATAATATCTAGCAGATTCAGTGCTAGAGAAAGCAGTACATTAACATCCAAAGGCAGAGAAACATCAAAAACTGTCTGAGGTCACACACTCTAAGATTGTCATACTATTATTATCTTTGTCTTTGATTCTATAACAATCTTGTATGAATGATTAAAAACTCTAGTGTTCATACAACTGAGGAAGATTTCTTCAAAACAATATTAATAAAAAGCATTCTGGATCCTGGATACATTTATCCAGTTCCAAGGACATAACAGAGCTTGTGAAAATCCTCTCAGTGACTATAATCAGAGAAATAGAAAGCTCATTTTATAGCTGACAGGGAACACTCTCCTCCTATCCCAGGGTCACCATACAAGCAAGCTCAGTATAGAATATTACATCATGAAATATTACCTTTGAGTCTGGATATGTCCATGTTCAGCCCCAAGACACATCATTAGGATTCAGATATCACTACCTAAAACCTAAATATATCTTTTTAAATTATTTTATGAATACATCACATTGACAGGCTGTTAATCCCTTCTCTATGTGCTACATTTCTCCATTCTTAATGGAAATTCTCATTGATTACTTAATCTTGTTATGCTTTTGCTAAGTGAATTAATATGCTTAGGATATTAAATTGAAGGATCCCTGCTCACCTGCTCAAACTTTGTATTTTCACCAGGTTGACAGATTAATTTCCAAGAAAAAAAGATACTAGCAATAGTCTCCTCTCTGCTATTAAACATGACATATGAAATGAAAATAATTTGAAACAGCTGAAGCAGGACATTCCAGAGAAATATGTAAGGACTGTGCTCTGTGAAATATGAATCCATATGACTATGCTTAAATAAGGTTTGCCATATAGTTTAAAGTTCAATGTAACTTTTGGAAAATTGTCCCATAATCACTAGAAAGGAATGTATAGCAGTGGAAACCAGTTGCAGCTCTCCCCTTATCTGAGCCAAGAACCCAAAAAGGAGACTAGAAACAGAAGTAACTGAAAGGATAAGAAAAAGATATCTCTCCAAACAAGACATACAAATAGCCAATAAACATATAAATGCTCAACATCACTCATTATTAGAGAAATGCAAATCAAAACTATAAAGAGGTATCAACTTACACCAGTCAGAATGGGCATCATAAGAAAAAAATCTACAAACAATAATAATTGCTGGAGAGGATGTGGAGAAAGGGGAACCCTCTTGCACAGGTGGTACAACCACTATGGAAAACAGTATGGATATTTCTTTAAAAACTAGGAATAAAACTACCATATCTCCCAACAATCCCACTGCTGGGTATATACTCTGAGAAAATCATAATTGAAAGAGACACATGTACCCCAGTGTTCATTGCAGCACTATTTATAGTAGCTGCAATGTAATGTAATAGCTTCAATGCAATATGGAAGCAACATAAACATTCATCCACATTTGAATGGATAAAGAAGTTGTACATATACACAGTTGAATATTACTCAGCCAAGGAAAGAAAGAATTTGAGTCAGTTCTAGTTAGGTGAATGAATCTAGCACCTCTTATGCAGAGTTACTAATTAAAAAAGAGAAAAATAAATATTGTATGTTAATGCATATATATGGAATCTAGAAAAATGGTACTGATGAACCTCTTTGCAGGGCAGGAGTAAAATATAAAAAATGGACTTGTAGACACACAGGGGAAAAACAGGGTTGGATGAATTGAGAGAGTAGCATCAAAACATATACATTACCATATGTAAAATATGGTAGCTAGTGGGAAGTTGCCGTAAAACACAGGAAGCTCAACCTGGTGTTCTCTGACAACTGAGAGGAATGGGGGTAGGGAAATAGGAGGGAGTTTCAAGAGGGATTGATATATGCATACTTATGGCTGATTAATATTGTTGTATGGGAGAAAACAAAACAAAAATGTAAAGCAATTGTCCTCCAATAAAAAGAAAAAAACGAAAAATATTGATTAAAAAAGAAAAAGATTCCTGATACACTTTAACTATAATTGCTTGTTCACTATAAATCACTGCCATTTTTCTAAAATCAATAAAATTTTAGCTTGAAATTGCTGAGGATAGTAGCTTCAGTCTAATAAGTATTAGAAATTCATTTTCTAAAATTTAAATTGCTGCAAACAAAATTGACTTTTTAAAAGGAAGCACCAAATCCTTAAATATTAGAGTTACATGCTAAAATATTTACAGATAAATTGATATGATATCTATCTAAGATTTGTTCATTTTAGGATTTGTTCAACATGGTGGGAAAATTGAGAAGAGCAAAGAAGATTAAATTAGCTATGTGTTAATAATTGTGTAAGCTAGGAAATAAGTACAGGAGGGATTTTATACTCTCCTCTCTACCTCACATACTCTTCACTCATAAAATTGCTCTTTAAAAAGAAACAACTAGAGCATTTGTTTAAAATACCTCTAGTGATAACATATGTAAACATATATGAGAGAGAGAAATATCCAAAATGCAGAATGCTCTTAGTTTTCTAATAAACAAAATGAATCACTCAAAGAAAGCACCCACCAAAGACAGGAAATAAATCAGTACACCAATGTCCTGCTCAACGGAAGAACATAGAGATCAGTGGTAAAACTTAAAAAGTAGATGGAACTTCAGGAATTCTTTATTCTGACTCCTACTGAGCAAACTGCACCCAAGAATTGCAGTGACTTGTATACCACATAGTTGGTGGTTAGTTTGTTGATTAACAGAACATTTTTGAGCACATAATATGTGCCAATCATAAAATGAGGTGCTGAGCACATCAAGAAGTAGAGAACAAAATTATTGCCTTTAGTGAGGGAGATGATATTCAAATCAATAATTACATTATTGTTATGTATATCAAACATATACATAGTAAGTGATAGAGCAGAGTTATGAATAATACCATGGGAGAACAGGGAAGAAAAACCCAATTCTTCACAGTAAGACCACGGCAAATTTGGGAAAGATCTGGGACTAGATTATATGATTTCTTATTTCTAGTTTAGGGTTGTCTTTGTCAGAAAGACAAAGACATTTGGTCTAGAAAGAAAAAAAAAAATCATACTCAATCTAGATTTTCTTTTTTTTTTCCTTTAATTAATTTTTATTTTTTAGTTTGTTTTGCTTTACAATACTGTATTCGTTTTGTTACACATTGACATGAATTAGCCATGAGTGTACATGAACTCCCAATCCCGACCCCCACCTCCACCCTCCCACCCCACACCCTCTCTCTGGATTATCCCCGTGCATCAATCTAGATTTTCAAAGAGATATGTCATAAGGATACAGAGAATACAACTGCAGAAAATATGGGATCACAATAGCAGAAAATACTTTTAAAATATAGGAATTTACCGAAAGGCAACTCTGGGACTATACACTTTCTTATCTCCACATCTTTTTTCTCCATTTGCTTTTATTTCTTTCTATGAATCTGCTTTCAGCTTACTTATCCACTTTCATATGAACCATATCATGGGGCTACCCTGAATTGAAGGGAAACGTAATTCTAAATGACTCTGTTACAAAAATGGACTTAGTTTCTACCTGATGCCAAATTCCCTTGAGAGGAAAGTTTGTGAATCATACTGGCATCAAGCATTATCGACCCTAAAATAATCTGCTCTGGGTCAGGGAGGGGAGGTCACTGGGGCTAGACCTGTTAGGCTGTGAGTGAGTTGTGTGCTTGTGCTCAGCCGTGTCCGACTCTTTGCAATGCCATAGACTGTAGCCCGCCAGGCTCCTCTGTCCATGGGATTTTCCAGGCAAGAATACTGGAGTGGGCTGCCATTTCCGACTCCAGGGGATCTTCCCCACCCAGGAATGGAACCCGAGTCTTTCATGTCTCCTGAATTGCAGATGGATTCTTTACCTGATAAGCCATCATTGAGGTCATGAGTGATATGTGGTCCCTCAGAAAGGGGCCCTGGGATGAAGGCTTGTGGTAAGGGCTATTTCTAAGACTTCTTTGATAAGTGTATTATGGGAATTAATATCCTAACAGAAAGTTCTCTGACACTGCTAAAAGGGAAAGCTCTCTGATAATACTGTTACTTAATGTTGCCATATGTTTGTCTTCCAGGAAAAAAAAAATCAAATATCAAAACATCATAACTTAAGAGAGGAATTATATCTATTGATTTTGCCAAAAGATGTTGGTTGATTTTTTGAAAGGTTACTCAAAACATAAACCAAGGTAGTAACAAAAATAGCCCAAGGAGAGAGGAAAGTTTGACTTACTTTAATAAAATTTCTCCAACCCCAATCCTTTAGTGTTCATAAAGAATTAGAAAATAAAGATATAAATGCCCTAGTGTTATTTTTTTAGTTTGTTTTGCTTTACAATACTGTATTCGTTTTGTTACACATTGACATGAATTAGCCATGAGTGTACATGAACTCCCAATCCCGACCCCCACCTCCACCCTCCCACCCCACACCCTCTCTCTGGATTATCCCCGTGCATCAATCTAGATTTTCAAAGAGATATGTCATAAGGATACAGAGAATACAACTGCAGAAAATATGGGATCACAATAGCAGAAAATACTTTTAAAATATAGGAATTTACCGAAAGGCAACTCTGGGACTATACACTTTCTTATCTCCACATCTTTTTTCTCCATTTGCTTTTATTTCTTTCTATGAATCTGCTTTCAGCTTACTTATCCACTTTCATATGAACCATATCATGGGGCTACCCTGAATTGAAGGGAAACGTAATTCTAAATGACTCTGTTACAAAAATGGACTTAGTTTCTACCTGATGCAAATTCCCTTGAGAGGAAAGTTTGTGAATCATACTGGCATCAAGCATTATCGACCCTAAAATAATCTGCTCTGGGTCAGGGAGGGGAGGTCACTGGGGCTAGACCTGTTAGGCTGTGAGTGAGTTGTGTGCTTGTGCTCAGCCGTGTCCGACTCTTTGCAATGCCATAGACTGTAGCCCGCCAGGCTCCTCTGTCCATGGGATTTTCCAGGCAAGAATACTGGAGTGGGCTGCCATTTCCGACTCCAGGGGATCTTCCCCACCCAGGAATGGAACCCGAGTCTTTCATGTCTCCTGAATTGCAGATGGATTCTTTACCTGATAAGCCATCATTGAGGTCATGAGTGATATGTGGTCCCTCAGAAAGGGGCCCTGGGATGAAGGCTTGTGGTAAGGGCTATTTCTAAGACTTCTTTGATAAGTGTATTATGGGAATTAATATCCTAACAGAAAGTTCTCTGACACTGCTAAAAGGGAAAGCTCTCTGATAATACTGTTACTTAATGTTGCCATATGTTTGTCTTCCAGGAAAAAAAAAATCAAATATCAAAACATCATAACTTAAGAGAGGAATTATATCTATTGATTTTGCCAAAAGATGTTGGTTGATTTTTTGAAAGGTTACTCAAAACATAAACCAAGGTAGTAACAAAAATAGCCCAAGGAGAGAGGAAAGTTTGACTTACTTTAATAAAATTTCTCCAACCCCAATCCTTTAGTGTTCATAAAGAATTAGAAAATAAAGATATAAATGCCCTAGTGTTACTATAATTAATCTTTTATAAATCTATGGAGTTGCATAATGTTGTGTTCAGAAAAGAAAATAATCTTCAACACTGAAAAAGTCACTAATAGTGCCTCTAACACATATTGATTTCAATAAAACACAGCATGTGAGCAAGAAAGAGAAAAACATTTAAAAAGCATATTCAAAATCAAATGTACTTTATTTCCTTTGCCAGGAGCAGTTTGGCTGACACTTCTTCAATATAAAACATATATTCTAAAATAGTTTGCAGCAATATGAAACCATTAGAGGAGTTATGTGTACAATAAATAATCTCAGACTAGCAGAAAGGGAATTAGGAATTAGAGATAATCTCATGCTAGGGGAGAGAGAACCCTGACATTTTGTCTTGCCACACATTTTTTTTTAATTTATTCCTCCTATTTCATTTCTATCAATTCATTTTTACATATAGTAGCAGTTGTAAAATAGTAATTACAGCAAAGCAAACAGGGTTAAAAAGGACAACCGAAATAAGAACACTGATAAAATATTTGTGTGTTGAGCTTCAAAAGTTTCAGAAGACAAGTCTAGGCTACTCATGGAATGAATTTCTGGGAAAAGCAGAAACTTAAGAACTGGCTGACAAAAAAGCTCTGTGCAAAAATTAAACTGAAAACAACAAATAAAAATAGAAGAATGGGAAACCTCTCTAATGCTTTACTGGATCTGTGTCCATGCTGTCATTTCTGACTCTGTAACTCCACATACTGTAGCCGGCCAGGATCCTCTGTTCATGGAATTTCCCAGGCAAGGATACTGGAGTGGGTTGCGATTTCCTTCTCCAAGGGATCTTCCCGACCCAGGGATTGAACCTGTGTCTTCTGCCTTGGCAGGCAGATTCTTTACCACTTAGCCACCTGAGAAGATTTCACTGCACCTAAGGAATGATGCTAAAGCTGAAACTCCAGTACTTTGGCCACCTCATGTGAAGAGTCGACTCATTGGAAAAGACTCTGATGCTGGGAGGGGTTGGGGGCAGGAGGAGAAGGGGACGACAAAGGATGAGATGGCTGGATGGCATCACTGACTCGATGGACGTGAATCTGAGTGAACTCTGGGAGTTGGTGATGGCCAGGGAGGCCTGGCGTGCTGCCATTCATGGGGTCACAAAGAATCGGACATGACTGAGCAACTGAACTGAACTGAATGATGTAGTAAAGCCACGTGCCACAAACTTGGAAATTTTATCAATTACAGCACAATTTGGGTCAAATTGAAAAAAGAAAAAAATCATATAAGTTGAAACAGAAACTCTTCCTTAAGAAAACATTTTGTTTTACGCAAAATAACTGGTGAAATTGCCAGTGAATTTCACTAATACTCCCCAGCTTGTAAAAACAAAAGAAGGGGATGTTACATAGGACAGGGGAAAGACAGGTTCCCTGTTCCCCACTACTGATCACCAGTCTTCTGAAGCCATGGCCACCTGAGAGTGTGGCTATTCTCCGACCCAGAATCCCAGCAGAAGGCTGGAATCCTTGATTGTGAGAGAGTCATGCTTATCTGGATCAGCAAGATCTGGAGGTGAGCTCAAATCTGAAGTTATTTTACACTTAAGAAAATAATGTAAGAATGTTAAAAAAAATAATAACCTATATCACAACTGAATGCGGAAGCAATATTGCAGAAAATCTAATCCACAGAATGAAATCCTCTACAACATAAAAAGGAATAGAAATGAAAGAAAAAATTCTATGAGAAGACATGAAAATGAAGGACGTAATGGTGATGGAATCTACAATGACTCAATGACCGTTTTTGAGGGAAAAAAAAGAACATAAATGGAAATTTAAAAATAGCCAATTATAAAATAGACAAAATCTTGAGTAAACTGAGAATGTGAATCTTCATATCAAATTTATTCATTATGTGGTATGTCAAACTGACAAAATACACAATCTAGAGAGTCTGGTAAAATATTCAATTTTAAGGATGGATTAAGGATTCTACAAGCTTCTGCTCATCAGCATGACTCACCAGAAGCCTACATTTACCATGCTCCCCCTTGGAAACTTGGCAGGACAAAAATCACTCACAAGAACAAAAATCAAGTAGGTGCCAGTCTTCCCCATGTACAATATTAGATGCCAGGGATGAACTAATAACTAGAGATAACTGACAAAGGGTATGATTCCAGAATTCTATTCTCATTATTGCTGACATTTACTTAATAAAGCAACAGAAAGATTGAAATATACAAGAAATTAGAAACTATATATCTGCATTGTTTCATTGCCATGCAGAAAATAAAAACTTTCTGAAGAAACCTAAGAGTAATCCAAATAGAAAACTAATGATTTAAAAGTCAATATAAAATTTTTTATAATAATTTGCTATGTGTAATTGTTAGTTTACAATTGGATGTTAAATAATTGGATTTTAAGGTAAGAGTCGAGGTCAGTTAAATCAGATCCTTAGTGTAAATTATGTTGTTTGATATATAAATTAAAAAAAAAAACACTTTAATTCAGTAGCATCAAATGGTATGGAAAGGGTCTCAGGGAGAGATGGGAAAGAAAAATGAGTTTATTACATACAATCCTGTCTACAGGATACAACTTTAGCTTACTTTCAGAGAATTTGATCTTCAAAATTTAGAATATTTTGATAGTTGTCCCACGGTGATTTGCAGCAGGAAATGGCTTCCTAGGACGTCTGCAGTTTCATAACTTGAGGGCAATCTCTAATTAAATCATAAGAAGTAGTAGTAGTGATAGTAATGGTAGTAACAGTAGTAATAGTAGTAGTGGTAATGTTAGTAGTCATCCTCTGTCCAGAAAACTCCATGATTTCTAGAAGAGTACCGACCATCTCCTCTCCTGCCCTGTGCCTGACTCACAGGTGGGCTTCCTTTATCAACTAATTATCACAGACACTTCTCAACAGATATCTCTTTATAGCCACCTCATCACAAGATTAGAAGGGTTTCCCAGGTGGTGCTAGTGCTAAAGCACCTGCTGATGCAGGAGACATGAGACATGGGATCTTCCCCTGTGTTGGGAAGATCTCCTGGAGAAGTAAATGGCAACCCACTCCAATATTCTTGCCTAGGAAATCCCTTGGACAGAGGAGCCTGGTGCGTGAAAGTCCATGGGGTTGCATAGAGTCAGACATGACCGAAGTGACTTAGCACACATGCACATGTGATTAAAAATAATAATAATAAAGAAAAAATGTTTACAGTGGCAACCAAGCATTGAACTCCCTTTTAAAAAGCAATACTTATGTAAAAATGGTTATACTCTAAAATGCCAGCATTAAATGAAACACTAAATATTATAGAATTCAATGTGAAAGTACTTTAGTTAAATAAACTGAGGCCCAAATCTCACAACGTATCGACAAAACTCAAAAAGTTGAGGGTGAGAGGTGAAGAAAAGAGGAAATACAAGTGTGCTAATTGTCTAAAATGTCATAGAGGAAATTAATACTTTTAAATTCTGAAGTTGACAAATACATGTTTGTGCATGTTACTGAAATCTATCAAAACAGCCCTTTATAGAACCACAGTAACATCAAAAGTCTGTGTATCTGCCATCAATATATGACACAGATCTGTAGTAAAAAGTTGTGTTCTGGTAGTGATGGTTTACTGGAAGATAAGTTTGATTATTTCTATACTCGAAGCCCACCTCATGGGAAAATACATGAAAGACTCTGGGGAACAATATTTAAGTATCAGAAATATTCATTAATCTGACATAAGTGATGAGAAGATAGAATCACTTTATGACAAAAACTAATAGTGCTCACAAATCAATACAGGTACCTACATCACAAGGATGTGATATGAAACACTTGCTTGTGGCGAACACCCAGGGCAAGAAATGACTCATACCATCTTCTGTCTCCTTGTGAGCACCTTTCCCCACCAAAACATGGCATATAGCTTAAAATCAAAATCAAAACTCTGAATTCCAATTCAGTTGATTTCGAAGGATTTCAAAGAGAATTTTCCCCAAACTCTGACCAAGAATATCATTAACTGTCAAAGAATAAGAATTTCTCCTTTGCAATTTCCACAGTAAGCTACGAAAGGAAAAAAGCAGCAATAGAATTAAAAGAAGGAGTCCTTGAGCCAAATGGCCCTTAGAGGCGTCCTCTGTCCCCCAGGAAGGGCATTGACTTTGTTTCCCTGCCCTGCTCAGTCGCTGACTAGGAGCAGCTCATAGGAAGCATGGCTCTATCACACGTCATGCCGTGGAGTTTTCAGGAGCTGGCACCCTCAGTCAGGTATAATTCTAAGAATATCATTAACTGTCAAAGAATAAGAATTTCTCCTTTGCAATTTCCACAGTAAGCTACGAAAGGAAAAAAGCAGCAATAGAATTAAAAGAAGGAGTCCTTGAGCCAAATGGCCCTTAGAGGCGTCCTCTGTCCCCCAGGAAGGGCATTGACTTTGTTTCCCTGCCCTGCTCAGTCGCTGACTAGGAGCAGCTCATAGGAAGCATGGCTCTATCACACGTCATGCCGTGGAGTTTTCAGGAGCTGGCACCCTCAGTCAGGTATAATTCCTGAGACAGGAGATCTGTGAATCTATGACCACCAAGCATGCAAGGCTTTGGAGGATAGATAAATTTCACTAATAAAAATTTAGAATGATATTTCCAACAGCATCTGCCGTTAGAAAATTATTTTAAAATATGAGGTTAAGCTTCTCTCTCTCTCTCTCTCACACACACACACACACACAAACCCACATGCATTGTTCTGACACTATATTAACCACTGAGAAACTGGCCCCTGAGGGAGAGTGGAAAGGAAGTGGATCTCATTCTATAACTTCTGCCATCCCTAAAAGGATTACACTAATACAAATATGTAGATTCCTTGCACTTACCCTAAGGTTATTCAAAATCTTAAGGGGAAAGGACCAAACATTTTTTTCTGGATGTATTACATATGTTATCTCACACCTCCTCATAACACTATCCTGATATATGTGTAATTACCTCTATTTTCAGACATGAGGAATTGGGTCTGCAATGACTTTTAAATTGGCTTAACACAGTCATTAGGTTTTGAATCTAGGTCTTTTTGTCAGCCTTTAAATTTATTCTACTGTACTCCATTGGAATCTTCCAAATAATCTTAGACTCAGAGCAAATAGAATTCAAATTAAGAAGGAAGTGAAATTTTACTAAGTGCAGACATAAAAATTCTGATACACATTTTGGTGCAAAAATTGTTAGAGAAAGTAATTCATTACCTAAGCCATGAAAAAGAAAAGAGATAAAATGTAATATTTAGCAATATTTGAATCTGCAATACTTTGGCTATCTGATATGAAGAGCTGACTCATTGGGAAAGACCCTGATGATGGGAAAGAGAGAGGGCAGGAAGGGAATGGGGCAACAGAGGATGAGATGTTTAGATGGCATCAGTGACTGAATGGACATAATTTGAGCAAACTTTGGGAGACAGTGAAGGACAGAGAAGCCTGGCATGCTGCAGTCCACGGGGTCGCAAAGAGTTAAAGACCCTGATGATGGGAAAGAGAGAGGGCAGGAAGGGAATGGGGCAACAGAGGATGAGATGTTTAGATGGCATCAGTGACTGAAGGACATAATTTGAGCAAACTTTGGGAGACAGTGAAGGACAGAGAAGCCTGGCATGCTGCAGTCCACAGGGTCGCAAAGAGTTGGACAAGATTTAGCAACTGAACAACAACAACTTCAGCATGTTATTGATCACAGAATCCTTATTAACCTATAAAAAAAAATAAAATCTTCACACTGTAGAAATATTAAGAGATTGATTAAATATATGTGCAATGACTTGAGCTAACTATCTACAATTTGATTAAACTTCGTAGCTTGAGGACATAGTCTTCTACACAAATGATCTCACTTCAGAAGCCAGCTACAAACTTAAGGGTTCCCACAACATCCATGCTTCTGCCCAACAGGCTAAACATTGGGAGATTTCCATTACCTCCTTAGATTCAATAACTTGCTAGAGGAACTCACAGAATTCAGATGGTAACTATAGCCATGAAATTAAAAGACATTTCTCCTTGGAATGAATGCTATGACAAATCTAGAGGGCATATTAAAAAGCAGAGACATCAGTTTTGCCAACAAAGGTTCATATAGTCAAAGTTATAATTTTCCCAGTACTCATATAGATGTGAGAATTGGACCATCAAGAAGGCTGAGGGCTAAAAAATTGATGCTTTCAAATTGTGGTGCTGGAGAAGACTGTTGAGTCTCTTGGACTACAAGGAGATCAAACCAATCAATCCTAAAGGCAATCATCCCTGAATATTCATTGGAAGGACTGATGCTGAAGCTGAAGCAAATTTAGCCACCTGATACAAAAAGCTGACATTGGAAAAGACCCTGATGTTGGGAAAGATTGAAGGCAAAAGGAAAAGGGAAAGGTAGAGGATGAGGTGGTTGGATAGCATAACTGACTCAATGGACATGAATTTGAGCAAACTCCAGGAAACAGTGAAGGACACAGGAGCTTAGCGTGCTACCATCCGTGGGGACACAAAAAGCCACAAATGACTCAGTGACTGAGCAACATTACAGCAAAAAGGATACAAATCAGGACCTTTACAGAGAAGAAACACAAGCAGAGGCTACGAGGGTCCATCCCAACAAAAAAGTAAAGCTTCTAGGGTCTTCTCATCGTGGAATCAGGACACATATCTCTCTCAGTACATGATAAGCAACATTATGCAAAGAGAATTGCTAACCAGAGAAGCTCATAAGAGCATCAATATCCAGATATGTTATTGGGCTTTCCTTGTGTAAGCATAATGACTGAACCACTGGTCATGTCTTAGACTCAATCATCAGTTTTTCCTCTCATCTCTGGTGGGCAGGTTGATATGATATAGACCAAATCCTTAATCCTCTGATCACATTGTTGGTCTTTCTGGAGTGGTCAGCTTCTATGCTGAGTCATTTTGTTAGCACAGATTATCCAGGACTCTCCACAGCTCACTTCATCATTATAAACTACTGTGATTTTTCATGAATAAAAAAGACACTCCTATCACTCAGGAAATTCCATGTCATCAGAGGCTAATTGCAGAAACAAGTGCCAGGCAATTTTTTATATTATTATTATACAATAATGTGTATAGCACCCTGGTGGCTCAGACGGTAAAGAATCTGCCTTTGAGGCAGGAGATCCAGGTATGATCCCTGGGTTGGAACGATTCCCTGGAGAAGGAAACGGCAGCCCATACCAGTATTGCTGCCAGGGAAATCCCATGAACAGAAGAGCCTGGTGGGTCACAAAGAATAGGACACAACTGAGAAACTTTCACTTACGTGGTACAAAGCAAATATTGTCATTGTTGTTAATATTCATAGAGTATTAATTATAAAGAGAAAGTTTCAAACTGATCTATGATTTATCTTCTAGCCTTAGGGGCATTTCAGGAGTTGGCCTTTGCACATAAACCCAAAGAATCATGAGAGCATACTAGAACCAAGGTTAATAAGGAGTCATCTGAGGTTACTTTTTTCCAGACTATACACTTACACACTATCACTGATAGTTTTTATTGAGTAACACATATACCGAGTAACACATATACTGAGTAACACATTAGTATTTCTTTATTGAGTAACACATACATATTCTGCTCACTGGAAAATGGGGATCAGTCATGTACATTTGAGGAAGATGTCATGCGCATCTTCAAGGTATAAAAGCTGAAAGGATTTGCAGAGCATAAGACTTTCCTCAATTGAGGGGGTTAGTATTTGTCTTATCTTGTCTCATGTGACCATATTCTTTTCAACAATGAAGTAAGGATATCAGAAGACACACCTAGGACTCCCAAGACATTTGACTTGTTGCTGCCATTACTGCAGTGTGGCCACCATATATACATACTGTCTTAAAGTTAAGAAAACTTAGACTTAGGTAAAATGTATTTTGACTGTGAATTTAAGAATCAAGTAGAAGCCCACAGCATTGCTACTGTTCAAGCAGACTGGCCATTATCCTAATGTTTTGTGAATCATTTTTTGAGAATTCACATTTTCACAAATGTGAAAAAATTCTTTAGAAACTCTAGACAAGGAAATTCAACAGTGCTATAATGTTTTTAATGGTGAGAAACCATCTCAAATTGGCTCAAACCTAAAAAGAAATACATTAGCCCACATAAAAGTCTAGAGGCAGTATGAAATTCAAGTGGAATTCTATCTGGATCTGTCTCGGTTCTCTTATCTAAATTCCTCTTTCTTCATACCAGCTGGTTTTTGTCATGGGTACAAAACAGTTTCAGTTGTTCCAGTATGATATCTTCTCATAAAACCAACCAGAGGAAGAGTTGACCTCTCATGAGTAAATATATCAAGTGAAATTCATGGTCTTCACTACACAGATGCTTAGATGCTGCCCAAATTTGAACAGTCACTAGTCAAAGTGCTGCTATGCACTAATGGTTTAGGTCCAGCCTTCATGTTTATCACTAAACCAAACATTGCTTACTAAAAATAGAATTAAGTCTATTGGGTTGCTTTGTTTGTTTCAAGGGTAGGAGTGAGAGTAGAAATAATAAATAATAGCTCTGTCTTTCCTTCCCAAGTTCACAAACAAAGGCAAAATAACACATACAGGATAGACACATGGAGAGCAAAATGTCTCCTTTGCTTACAAGAGTGAGTGGAGAATATAATTTGGACTGTAGCCCAATGGGCTTGCTCGCATTTCAACCAAAGATCTCTGGAGACCCTCATTAAGGCAACACTTGTGCTACTAAGGTTACCCATGCTGCCTTGATGAGGGGAAGAAAATCTAACAAGAAAGAAAAAGGTTGAGTTGAGAACACTGGATTTCTCCTTCAAGCTCACAATCCACTATTATGTTTTTCCATAGGTAAGACAGAACAAAGAGTTAAGAGTATTACTCCACCTGAAATCTCCCCGTATGGAAAAATAAAGCCAAGAACTAGAAGATTCTGGACTCTCCTTCCCATCAATGATAATGATTAGCATGAGTCAAAAGGGCCCTTTCCTACAAAATCATATAGCTGGTAAATCTGAAGTCCTATTAACAATGGGAAAAGAGAAAAATGATTCCAGGGAGCTAAGTGGCTTCATCCATCACAGATAGTATATGAATATATCATGACAGAAAATTCCTTAAAAAAGTGACAGACACACTTTTCTGTCTGCTCCCTCCACAAGGAAAATGTACATATGTACAAAAAAAGAAGAGACACATTATCAAGAATTAAAACTATTGATGCAATTAAGTATGATAGCAACATATTAATAATACTCATTCCTGAATAAACAAGTTGGATGGTTAAAAATGAAAATGTATCTCATCACAATATTAACTAAAATTGTGACTGAAATGGCACTTACATAGTTTAAAAAAATAAAATCATTAACCCACAAGGCCAAAGAAAATGATAAAAGAAATAAAAGCACCCTAGTGAAGTCAATAAAATTTTGGAAGCATATGGATGGAATAACAGTAACAAGAAGCTAAGTGATTTTTTGGAGAGCAGCCAGGATAAATAAGCCAATTTATGTCATAACAGTCTAGAAAGACTCAGGAATTGAAGGTATGCGCTATCTCCAGAGGAAAGGATAGATGGGTGTGGGGATAAGGCATAAAACAAGAAGACTGATAGAAAATCAGAAAGTATTGTTTATATCCCCCTTTTGAACTGTGATTAATCACCCCTCACTAGCTGAAGTGTTGATTTGTGGAGAAACTGTGTCATAAAGCAGAGAAACAATTGACAACAAGTAAGAGATACAGAATTGCCAAAGAAGGAATGAGTGAAAGTCTGAATGCTGAGTTAGAAGAGCACCCCTCCAAACCCCATCATTACCCACACAACTATCCCAGGCTGACAAGTGTTGACAGCTCAGCCCATTGGAAATGTTGGGCATCCCTTTCTAAACACCATTCAGTAAATACAAGCCTGTAAGCCTTGCCAAACCAGATAGAACTTCCCGTAAGAATGCTGGCAAACCAGGAGATGTAAATCAGTTGCTTAAGTTATTAAATATTTGCAGCTATTTTTGCTTTCCCTTCTTTTCAGATCTAGAAAAAAATGGTACTTGAGATTAAGTAAATATGTCATGATTTAGAAAACCTAGCTGAGAAATTCCACAACTGCTCAATAGAAGATGATCACAATAAACAATTTAAGAAAGGTATATAAAAAATAATAATTCTGACAAATATCATTTTAAAAACATTTGTCCACTTTTGGATCGCAGCCATTCTGACTGGTGTGAAATGGTACCTCATTGTGGTTTTGATTTGCATTTCTCTGAGAATGAGTGATGTTGAGCATCTTTTCATGTGTTTGTTAGCCATTCGTATGTCTTCTTTGGAGAAATGTCTATTTAGTTCTTTGGCCCAGTTTTTGATTGGGTCGTTTATTTTTCTGGACTTGAGCTACATAAGTTGCTTGTATATTTTTGAGATTAGTTGTTTGTCAGTTGCTTAATTTGCTATTATTTTCTCCAATTCAGAAGGCTATCTTTTCACTTTGCTTATAGTTTCCTTTGTTGTGCAGAAGCTTTTAATTTTAATTAGATCTCATTTGTTTATTTTTACTTTTATTTCCAGTATCTGGAAGGAGGATCATAGAAGATCTTGCTGTGATTTATGTCGGAGAGTGTTTTGCCTATGTTCTCCTCTAGGAGTTTTATAGTTTCTGGTCTTACGTTTAGATCTTTAATCCATTTTGAGTTTATTTTTGTGTATGATGTTAGAAAGTGACCTAGTTTCAGTCTTTTACAAGTGGTTGACCAGTTTTCCCAGCACCACTTGTTAAAAAGATTGTCTTTAATCCATTGTATATTCTTGCCTCCTTTGTCGAAGATAAGCTGTCCATAGGTGTGTGGATTTATCTCTGGGCTTTCTATTTTGTTCCATTGATCTATATTTCTGTCTTTGTGCCAGTACCATACTGTCTTGATGACTGTGGCTTTGTAGTAAAGC
>SJXQ01002278.1:0-88093 GCA_006408695.1 Aepyceros melampus
GGGAGTTGGTGATGGACAGGGAGGCCTGATGTGCTGCAATTCATGGGGTCGCAAAGAGTCGGACACGACTGAGCAACTGAACTGAACTGAACTGAGTAGAGGTCAGTAAGTCAGTGTGTCAGCATGAAGCTTTGTGTGTGCTCCAAATACGTCCTCACACGTACAAACTCCACAAGCTATGGGGGCTTGGGGAGGATTCTGAACAGGCAGCTGGCTAACTAGGGCCATGCTTTTAAACTTCTGGTGGCCAGGGCACTCAGGATGTGGTGCGGGTGAGGCAATCCTTCTCCTTATGCCATACCTTCTCTTGTCCTTTGCAATAGCATCTTTCCAACCCTTGGGCACATTCCCATCTGCTGCAAGGATCTCACCCCTGGGTTCCTGTCTTCACCTCCTGATACCAGCCCTGGTGATTTCAAAACACACCCAGATGCCTCTAACATCAGTATTCATAGCTCTATGCTTCCTTGACTCTGATGACGCCATTCTACCTTCATCACTTGAAACAAGACTACACCTTAGAACACACTGTCCCTGGACACTGTTCTTAGATCTTATTCTATGGAACTGCCCAGATTCATCTCCACCCACCCACCTTCAATTCCAGGAAGCATTTATTTAATGCTACTAATGTTCCAGGAAATTCATGAAGGGTAGAAAATACCAAGGCATGTAATACACAATCCTGTGCTCAGGAAGACCCTAATCTGGGGATAGACAGACAGACTTAAAATTCAAGGTGGGTATACTCCATGCTGCTGGTGGTGGCAATAACGGTAGCAGTTAACAATCATAACTAACATTTGTTTGGTGCTTCTTATGACCAGGCATCATTCTAAGTGCTATGTGGATATGAATTCAGTTGTCTTAAATAAATAAAGGTAATTTGGCTGGCAGGTGTCAGAGCCAGGATTCAGTCAGATAGCCTGGCTCTAGAAGCCATGCTAAAACCCATCAATGATGAAGAGAGACACATGCTGCTGTGGGAGTCTCCTGGGGGGACCTCACGGAGCATATCCCAGAGAAGGCGACCCCTGAATGAGTCTTGAAAGGTAATTAGATTCAGCCAGTTGGAGATTGTGGCAAAATCTTTCTCTATGCCTGATTGTGGATTGGAAGGAGGGGATCCATGCAGAAAAAGTCATAAGTTGGAGGTGAAAAATGAAGGACAACATTATGGATAAAGCAATCAGTTTAGCTTGGCTGGGATGTAGGATGCATGTGTGGGAACAGCAAGAGATAATGTAGGTGAGATACAAGTTTCATTTCTTTCTGTTCCCTGGCACACAATGTCTGGGGCTCCAAAATGTTGGAAGATGGTATGGCCTCTTTGAAATCTTTCTCTATGCCTGAGGCCCAGATGTTTTCCTTTTTCTACTGTTTGTCTGCACTTGTTCCTATAGGATCTGCACTGAGCCTCACACCGTCTCGGCATCTGCCTTGTCTCACCCTCTGTGGGCCCTTAAGCGTCCCTCCCGGAAACTAAAACAGAGCTCTGCACATAGTTACTTCCTCATCCAACTAGTTCCAGGAAGGATTCAGGGGAGCTTTCAAGCACCTATTTGACACACACACAAAGCCTCTGATTCAAATTGAGACAAAGCCTGACTCAGGTCTGGTGATGGAGACAAGGTATGGGTTTCTTGGAAGTCAGTGATCACAGGAGAGGGAAAGCGGGTTTTAGGAAGGGCTAGGCTATAAGCCGTGACAGATAGCAGGCAAGTCCATGGAGCAGAGCAGGCTGAAGTCACTTCCTGATGTGGTGGAACTCTGGGAGCAGAAACAGAAAGAGCCACAGAAGTGACCCAAGATGACCTGGAAGTTTATTCCCTTGGTTTCAGTCCAAGAAAGCCACTCCTGTTTCCCTCTCAGGGCTCAGCCTGGACAGGGACTGGCAGGGGCAGCTCAGAGGGCTCGTCAGTAACGTCACCCGGGGATGGTGGGATCAGCACCAGTGCTCAGACATTCTTGGGTTGGCTGGGCGCCACCTCTGCTTGGGAGGCCATGAGGCCCACAGATGCCATAGGTGTAGGAGCTTCACGGTGGGGATCACGTGCTCCGGCGTGGGAGAGAGGGGCTCAAGCACAGCTGCAGTTTCAGACAAGCCAACAGGGATGGACCAACCAGGTGATGAGTTGACTCCCGGATTATACTGCCTGACTGATGTGGTTGGAGAAGGCAATGGCGCCCCACTCCAGTACTCTTGCCTGGAAAATTCCATGGATGGAGGAGCCTGGTAGGCTGCAGTCTGACATGACTGAGCGACTTCACTTTCACTTTTCACTTTCCTGCATTGGAGAAGGAAATGGCAACCCACTGCAGTGTTCTTGCCTGGAGAATCCCAGGGACGAGGGAGCCTGGTGGGCTACCATCTATGGGGTCTCACAGAGTCGGACACGACTGAAGTGACTTAGCAGCAGCAGCAGATGTGGTTAGAAAAAACAGCAGTTAAGAGTTCAGTCAAATGGACCTTATCACCACAGTGACCTCCATGAGGCTACTTTGGGGCAGGATAACTCTGCAGCTGGTGTAGTTTATTGGTGAATAAAAGTACCAGCTTTGGAGCTGGGCCCGGATGCAAATGAGGCTCTGCAGCTTATGAGACAAAGCACTTAACCTCTCTGAGACTCCATGTCCTCGTCTGTAAAGGGAGAAGAACATCTCTCTTAAAGAGTTGCCACAAGGATTAAGTGTAAGCATACTTATAAAATGTCAAGTGCAGTAACTGACACTTACTAAAAATTCCATTAGTTGTGGTTATTATTATTATTTTTTTTGGAGTATAATTGCCTTAAATGTTGTGTTAATTTCTGCTGTACAACGAAGTGAATCAGTCATATGCATACATCTATCCCCTCCCTCTTGAGCCTCATCCACCCTTCTAGATCATCACAGAGCACCGAGCTGAGCTCCCTGTGCTATACAGCAGCTTCCCACTAGCTGTCTGTTTTATACATGCTAGTGTATATACGTCAATCCTAATTTCCCGATTTGGCCCACCTTCCCCCCACCCACTGTGTCCACATGCCCGTTCTCTACGTCTGTGTCTCTATTCCTGCCCTGCAAAGAGGTTCATCTGCACATTTTTCCAGATTCCACATATATGCATTAATATATGATATTTGTTTTTCTCTTTCTGATTTACTTCAGAAAGCCTCTAGGTCCATCCACATCTCTACAAATGACCGTATTTCACTCACTGCAGCACTATTTACAATAGTTAGGGCATGGAAACAAGCTAAATGTTCAATGACAGATATTTCAATGACAGATACATGGATAAAGAAGATGTGGTACATATTAATATATACAATGGAATATTACTCAGCCACTAAAAGGAACGGAATGGTTATTTTTACTTCAAGACTCATTGTCTTTAAAAAAAAAAAAGTCTGGGTTGGGTGATTGTAATCAGGTGGCAAGTAACTTAACTTTGTCAGCAAAAAGTTTGTTGTTTTGTTCTTGTCTTGGGTGGCAGGACAATTTTTCTTCAATGATAATAGCCTTTCTGTTGTGTGGATTTGATTGGGGATGCTTCCAAACATGGTAGTTATCTTGCTAAATAAGAGACAGGAGGGTTCCATTCACATTTCTTCCAAGTGCATACTTACTGGGATGTGCATTTGTAAAGCATTTCTTGAGAATGATATGAAAGTAAATATCATAAGATATCGTAAGTCAATACCATGAGCATTTTGAAAAGTCTGGCATGCTTTGGCATTATAAATTTTTTATAAATTTAAAAATGGATACGTCAATGCTGTTTCTGACTGTACATATATGTATGTTTTCTTACAATAAATAGAAAACTGAATGCTCTCTGTTCTGTGTTCTACTCTTTAGGAGAATTATGAATGACTGAAGGGAAAGAGTAGCTATCATGTAAGAAAGAATCGCCAGTCTATGTTCGATACAGGATACAGGATGCTTGGGGCTGGTGCACGGGGATGATCCAGAGAGATGATATGGGGTGGGAGTTGCGGGGGGGGGGGCGGTCAGGATTGGGAACTCATGTACACCCGTGGCAGATTCATGTCAATGTATGGCAAAACCGATACAGTAATGTAAAGTAAAATAAAGTAAAAATAAAAATAAAAAATAAAAATAAAAAATACACCCGAAAATCAATCATGAAGAGTCAAGATAATTTTTTAAAAAAGCCATTGTCTCCTCCTGTCTATGAGTTGGGGCACGCAACAAACTGTCCCCCTCAAAGGGTTTCTGGATTTATATTTTTCTTCATATTTTATATTTCTTTGTATAAAATCTGTTTAAAGCCACCCTTGATTTCATCAGTTTTATTTTGTAAGAAAGTGGGCTGGAGCCACCTTGTTTGGCCAGGTTTGTGGGCAGGAGGCCCTAAGGGCTGTTCAAGACAGTTCCTCAGCACAGACAGGGGCACGCACAGGCAAAGCAACACGCAGAAGCCCACCCGTACGGTGACCCTGCACCTGGCCTTGCTCATAAGAGCCCAAAGAGATGGGTGCTGAGGGGGCTGACTGCAGGAAAAGCCAAGGGGAGGAGAACAGAGAGGGCGCTGAGGGGCTGGGCGCAGGAGCAATAAGAGCCAACGCTTCCTGGGATTCTTGGCTCCGTGGCAGTTCTGCCTGAGGCTCTGCGCATATTTTTCTCACTTCATCCTCTAATGACTGTGAGATGAGATGATTATCCTGTTAGGAGGATGTGGGAGGCAGATAAATCTCAGGGACATCAAGTGACTTGCCCGAGATCACACAGGGGCTTTACATCACGTCTTCCTGATTTCAGGGCTCATTCTTTCACTGGAAGAACAACAAAGGCTCAGGGAGGCTGGTCCTAAACAGGCACCGATCTCTGAGCTCAGGGACTCCTGGTAGTCACATTAAGGGGTTGGACAGGGGATCTCCACAGTCCTTTCCACCTCTCACATGCTGCCCCTGTCACTTTGGGAAGCTCTGTTCAGTGATCCAGGGAAGCAAAGAGAAAATGCACGGAGTATCTATTTATTAAGTGCCAGATATTGTCTCTCTGTTTAATTTGTAGATAAATTATGAAAACTATCAAAATCTTGGGACTTCCTTGGTGGTCCTATAGTTAAAATCTGCCTTGCAATGCAGGGGATAGGCGTTCAATCTTGGTCAGGGAACAAAATCACACATGCCGCAGGGCAACAAAGCTCACAAGCCACAGGTGCTGAGCCTGAGCACTCCGGAGCCCACGCTCCATGGCTAGTGAATCCGTGCACCGCAGAGAAGATCTCATATTGCAACTAAGGCCCGATGCAATCAAATAGAAAAATAAATAAATATTTTAAAAATATAAAAACCTTGATTCAGTAGTTATTAAAATTTTGCCACGTTTGGTTCTTCCATACCTATCTATCTACCATCTATTGAAGGAAAGTTACTTGGCTCAAAATAGCCTGGAGTTAAAACTCCCCTCCAGGTCCTCCCCACCATTCTATGCAAAACAAAGAACTCTCTCACCCAAAGGGAGAGAAAAAAAGGGCATTAAGGTTGTGATTACACCCAGCTCCCAGCGGGTCCAGCCTCTGGCTGATCTCCAGAATTCCTTGCCCCAGCCTTTTGCTGCTGGGATGCAGTCTATGGGATCACACAGAGTCAGACATGACTAAAGTGACTTAGCAGCAGCAGCCTCAGCCTTTTAAGAGATAACTAATCCCAAACAACCTTGGAGAACAGGCCCCCTTAAGACAGTAGCTTTCCACATATATGCCTATATACTTACTCTTCTCTTGGGTTAGCAGCAGCTCACTAATCTGACTGCTGCTCCTTCTCGTCTCATTAGAGGTGATCTGTTCCTGTAAACTGCCGATCTCGTTCTTTTTCCAAACTTCGCCTTCTCTAACTCTCTTACCCTACATCTATAATCTACCATCTATAAGAATTTTTGAAACAAAGTAACAGGTGAACATCTCAAGATTTTGCCCCTAAATATTTCATTCTGTATTTCCTTAAGAATAGGGATATTTTCTTATAAGCATATTTTGTTGCACCATTATCACACCTCAGAAAATTAGCAATAGTTTCCTATTTATATCCAAGTTTAACAGAGTCCAGATTAAAATTTTCTGTGCCCAGTTGCATTGGTAGATTTTACTTGCGTTTTTGAACCAATATTCAATCAAGCTTGACTCACAGTATTTGGCAAACAAAATAAACAAGAACAGCTCCTCAAACTCTGCTGTTTGTTTTGTTTTATGATATTGACTTTTAGAAGAGCACAGGTCAAAGTTTGGTAGAATAACCCCTATTCTGGATTTCTCTGATTGTTTCCTTGCGGTGTTACTTAACTTTTCCTCCTGATTTTTCCTATAAACTGGAGGTTAGGTCTAAAAACTGGATTGGAATTATGTTAAACACGTTAGATGGGGATACTTCAAAGGTGATTGTATTTCACATCACCTCAGTCAGGAGATACAATGCCAGGATGTTAAATAGTGTTAAATATGATCACTTGGTCTTTCCATAGTAAAGGTGGGATTCTCTTGAAAATCTCTATAGCAGAGTGTGGATCACCCATTTTGTACTTGATAGTAAACACACCCTTTGTTATTTAATTGTATATATTGTTTAACTGATAGTTAAAAAATGGTGATTTTCTAAATTTTCATTTCTTCTTCCTTTATTTGCAGGCATATCTTTGTAAAAGGGGGAAAAAAGAGCTTTTCCTTGCCTAAGCTGAGCTAAGCTAAGTCACTTCAGTCGTGTCCGACTCTGTGCAGCCCCAGAGACGGCAGACCACCAGGCTCCCCCGTCCCTGGGATTCTCCAGGCAAGAACACTGGAGTGGGTTGCCAGTTCCTTCTCCAATGCATGAAAATGAAAAGTGAAAGTGAAGTCGCTCAGTCGTATCTGACTCTTAGCGACCCCATGGACTGCAGCCCACCAGGCTCCTCTATCCATGGCATTTTCCAGGCAAGAGTACTGGAGTGGGGTGCCATTTCCTTCTCTGTTTCCTTACCTACTGGGAATTAATTACAGTTTCTTTTTAAAAGGTAGGGTAAGTGCCCCCTCTTCTTTGCTAACTTTCAGAATAAGAAATAACCATAGTCACTTTCAATGCTGGTAAATTGTTTTTTTTTTTTTCTGTCTCTCTTTAACAAAGATATGGACTTGCTTTTTATTGATTCAATTTTTATAGTCAATTGCAATCACTTTTGGTTCAAACTCCCCAAATTTGGCCAGAGGGGGCTCCTTCAATTAGGCTGGATCTTGTGTCCTTTGAGATGTCCCCATGATTCTTTGAGCCCTTCCTTGCTTTTTAGCACAAGAAAATGTCCTGGGCTCACCTTGCATTTTCCACACCCCAGGTCCAGAATAAAGAGCCTTGAAATCTTTTACTGGAGAATAGTATCTAAAATCCCAAATCTCTGAACTCGGAGAGTTCATTGTCATTGGAGCTTTATTGCCTGTAAGCTCGCTTCATGGTTAAAGCTAAGAAATGTATTTAAATCATGAGTTCAACTTTCAAATTTTTATATCATACTTCCTCCCTCATATCAGTTTCTGTGTGTGTGTATGCAATTTCTCATGACATTAAAATATTTACGAATTTCCTTTAGTTTATAACAGATATAAAGTAGAATGGCAGAAGTTTAGATTTTTTTAAGTGGGTATTTCTTTTTGTCCTTAGAATATATACTCAATTAAAGACGAATAGTAAGGGTTTCCCTAGCGGTCCGGTGGTTAAGAATCCACCTGGCAATGCAGGGGACATGGGTTCAATCCCTGGTCCAGTAAGATTCCACATTCCAAGAGCCACAACTACTGAGCCCACATGCAGCAGCTACTGAAGCCCACTCGGCCTATAGCCTGGGCTCCAAACCACGAGAAGCCACCACAATGAGAAGGCTGTGCACCTCAAGAGAAGTCCCTGTTCGCTGAAACTAGAGAAAGCTTGCCCACAACAATGAGGACCAGCATAGCAAAAAAAGAAAAAAGATGAACAGTATGAGTATTGTATTCCAAAATCACTTGAAAGAACTATTTTCTATACTTACTATGTTATCCGTAGGTAACCGGGAAGGGTTAATTATGACTCCATGCCAAATCTGTTCCTCTTGCTTTAAGTTCTGCTGCTTTTGTTATTATAAGCATATGTAATGGCTTGCCTTAGGGAACCTTGCCCTCCTCTGCCTGTTAAACTAAAGGGCCTTTGTTTATAACCTTGTCCACCTGCAGATGGCAGGAAAAAGAAATTAAGGCATCCCACTGCCTGAAGCTTGCCATTCTAGGAGTTATTTGCAACAATTAAATGGTCTTTTTACCTTGTTTCCTTACCTCCCTCCATCTCTGATCCATAAAAGAACCTATCCATGCCCCAACATGATGGTTATTTTGAGACATTAGTCCACCATCTTCTCGGTCAGCCAGCTTTCCAAACAAAGTCGTATTCCTTGCCTCAACACCTCATTTCCTAGATTTATTGGCCTATTGTGCAGGAAGCAGAAGGAGCTTGGACTTGGTAAATAGTTAGAGTAACTTGTTTTGGTTTGATTTCAAATTTGGTTTGCTTTTATTTTCTTTGTAAGTTTTAGTTTTGAACAGGTAAAACGCGTTTGAGCCTTTCTGTGGCTCTAATTCAAAATTACATAAAAATATACTGTGAAGAAAGCTGAATGCTGAAGAATTGATGCTTTTGAACTGTGGTGTTGGAGAAGACTCTTGAGAGTCCCTTGGACTGCAAGGAATCCAACCAGTCCATTCTAAAGGAGAACAGCCCTGGGATTTCTTTGGAAGGAATGATGCTAAAGCTGAAGCTCCAGTACTTTGGCCACCTCATGCGAAGAGTTGACTCATTGGAAAAGACTCTGATGCTGGGAGGGATTGGGGGCAGGAGGAGAAGGGGATGACAGAAGATGAGATGGCTGGATGGCATCACCAACTCAATGGACATGAGTTTGAGTGAACTCCGGGAGTTGGTGATGGACAGAGAGGTCTGGCGTGCTACGATTCATGGGGTTGCAGAGTTGGACACGACTGAGTGACTGAACTGAACTGATAGTTAAAGAAATCAACTTTTTTCATCCATATCCCCCTCCACCTGCCCCCCCACTTCCTCCCTACCTCCAGGTAACTAACACTTTCATTTCTGTTGGTTTGGTACTTTGTATGTGTATGTGTGATTTCCTCTCCTCTTTACACAAAAGAAAGCAATCTACACTTACTGTGCTGTGCCCTGTTTTCCTCCTAACAGTATTAGCAACGCCTGCCAGAATCCATCTAGTTCCTACATGCCTTCCTCGTTGTTTTCTGTTACTGCAGCCTTTATTGTGGTCCTACACTTATGTTTGCTATTTGGTCTCAAGCAGTTTTGCTAATATTGTTACTTAGTGGCTCTTTTTGCCTTTGTTCACTCTTCTGGTCCTCACAGGCATTTGAGGTCTGGACCTCTGCTAAAGCTTTCCAGTGAGACAGAGGCAGGGAACCCAAGTCCAGTCAATTCCCAGATTTATCCCATTAATTGCCTTTGGTGGAGATAAGGGTAATGAGGAACCTAACTTGGCTGTTTTCCCTCAGATCCAGCCCCAGGCACCCTGGTTTTTTTTCTGTTTCCATGGAGAGCTGGGGGTTAATGACCAAGGGGAGGGTGCTGATTTAATACAGCTTGGAATTAACTTCCCTTTTTTTTTTCCTTCCCTTTCCCTTCTCTACTGTGTACAAATTGGAATCATTTTCCTCTTGTGCTAACTTACAGGCAATTAAAAAAAGAAAGAAAACAGAACACAAAATTTTACTAACATTCAAAAGACGCATCATTAGACTGAAGAAAGATTTTATTGCACACTGGAGTTGGAGCTTTCATCTTCAAATTCATGTCTTGGATTTCTCAGAATAACTTTAAATATTCAGTATGTGAGTTCTCTTAATGCAGACTTTTTTTCTGTGCTCAACTTCAAAGCTCGTAACACACACATTCTCTTATTTTCTTTTTGCTGGGTAATTCTTTTGCAGGTATATTCTTTCAAAATTCATTTCTTAAGTCATTTGTTTCGTTTCTGCCCCACTTATTTAAAAAAAAAAAAAGATGGAAAGACCATTTTGGTGAAATTAAAAGTTTTTTGCCTTTCCCTGCAATTATTTTCTTCTGACCTTTGAATAATATGGCAAAAAGAAACTAATGCAATACAGTGTGCTTATCATCTACTCCACCCATGCTAGATGCGTGACTGTCACCTGGCTTGTGAATTACTTATACTTTAGCACACACAGAGATCCAACCAGTCCATTTTGAAGAGATCAGCCCTGAGATTTCTTTGGAAGGAATGATGCTAAAGCTGAAACTCCAGTACTTTGGCCACTTCACGTGAAGAGTTGACTCATTGGGAAAGACTCTGATGCTGGAAGGGATTAGGGGCAGGAGGAGAAGGGGACGACAGAGGATGAGATGGCTGGATGGCATCACTGATTCGATGGATGTGAATCTGAGTTAACTCCGGGAGTTGGTGATGGACAGGGAGGCCTGGTGTGCTGCAATTCATGGGGTCACAGTCAGACACGACTGAGTGACTGAACTGAACTGCTCTGAAGAGATCACCTATTAGTCCTTGAAGGATAACTGTCTCATAGAAATCTGAAGCCCTGACTGAGGGTCAACATCCTTTTTAGTCTTGCAGTCAGGAGCAGGGGCAAAGCAATGATTACTTCCTGGCCTGAAAGGAAGAGAAGGGAGAAAAGGGTGTGAGTGGGAAAAGATGGAAGAGTAGATTGAGCGCAAGGAGGGAAGGGAGAAAAGAAGTGAAGTGGGGGCTACAGCAGGCAAGAGCACAAAGTTCTAAATTATTGGGCTGGCTAAAAAGTTTGAGGTTTTCTGAAACAATGTGCCGGAAAACACAAATGAACTTCTTGGCCAACCTAACACAGCCAACTTTTTGGCCAACAGACACATTTCTGGTGGAAAGAATTCTCTGAGGGTTGGAAACCATGTTTTCCAGTTCGGTATCTTCTGCATATGGTGCTATCCAAAGAATCTGAGAAACTGGCTTGTACACAGAGCATTTTGGGAAATACAGCACCTCTTTTTTTTAGTAGCTAATATTTACAAGTGAGTTGGTGATGGACAGGGAGGCCTGGCATGCTGCAATTCATGGGGTCACAAAGAGTTGGACACAACTGAGTGACTGAACTGAACCACATACTTATTCAAGCACTTAGCATGGGTTATGCCATTTAATCCTTACCTCAAGTCTAGGAATCAGGCTATAATTACCTCAATTTTACTGAGGCAAGGATGCTAATTAACTTACCCAAGGTCACATGAGCAAATGACAGTTACTGCTGTCATGCCCCCCTCCCACCTCCACTGTCTTCTTCGCTAGCAGAACCCCAGTAATTTAGGTTGACTATAGGCCCACACTCCACCCCAGTCCCTGGAGAAAAAGACCTACACCCACTCTGCCTCTGGCATGCTCCTTCCTGATATACACTTTCCCAGTCTCCATTGTAGTTCGCCATGTGACCCAGTTCTGATCAAATAGGTTTAGACGTATGTCCACTGGAGGGCTTCTGAGAAAGCGTTTCCTCTGTGATATGTGTGCGTGCTAAGTCACTTCAGTTGTATTCAGCTCCTGGTGACGCTATGGACTGTAGGCTACTGGGCTCCTCTGGACATGTGATTGTCCAGGCAAAAATACTGGAGTGGGTCACATATCCTCCTCCACGGGATCTTCCCAACCCAGGGACTGAGCCCGCGACACTTAGATCTCCTCCTTTGGCAGGCAGGTTCTATACCACTAGAGCCACCTGGGAAGCCCTCCTCTGTGATAGAAGAAAGTATTTTTTCTGCCTGCCTTCTTCCTCCTTAGGATGGTAATCAATGACAATGTCATCCTTTTGGCTCAGGCAGCCACCCTGCAATGATGAGGCAACAAGCCCAAGGACAAGCATGGCTACACTGAGGATGGTAGACTGAAAAGTGGACTGTGTCCTGCATTTTGAGGATACTGCTAGGTGTTATGATAAAGCTGGATTCACCTCCCTATCCTTTTCTTCTTATGTGATATTTCACTTCAAATGTAAACTAGTGCTGCTGGAAATCTGTTACATTTAGCCAAACCTACAGCTGCATGTATATCAACTATAGTTATGGGAACAGAAGTGGACTTTGGACATAGGAAGCCTGTTTCTATTTTAGGCTGATAGTTTGTTATTCAGTATCTCAGAATTCCATCTCCAACAGCATTTCCTACCCTCAACCTTGACCTCACATACACAGTTGTTATTCCTTAGTGAGGAACAAAGGCAAAATGTAGCAAATTGTAGGACACTACATACGGATGAATTTTTAACTACTGAAAATTTGTTCTACTGAAACCAGAACAATAATGATACATATTGCAAGTAAACATCAGTGCATGCTACAGACATCCTTCCCAAGGGCCCACAGCCTTTGTCTCTGCATTGTTCACAGGGAGCCACGTGCTTACTCACGCTCACAGTTGTGCTTTTATCTAGGCCTTTGTTGTTTAGTTCCTAACTTGTATCCAACTCTTTCACAACCCTGTGAACTGTAGCCCACTAGGCTCCTCTGTCCATGAGGTTTGCCAAGCAAGAATACTGGAGTGGGTTGCCATTTCCTTCTTCAGCGGATTTTCATGACCAGGGATCAAACCTGAGTATCCTGCACTAGCAGGTGGATTCTTTACCACTGAGCCATCTAGGACTTTAGTTTGTGCTAAAACTGTTTCTTTCTGTCCCCAACACACATGCTTTGTTTTAGGAATCTTCATATTCCCAGCATCTAGTAGAGTGCCTGATGTCTACTAGGATTTTGATAAAATACCAGTGGTACGGAAGTAAAATTGCATTATATTCTCTCTATTAAACAGTTATCAAAGTCACATGCATCTCAGGAATTACAAATATATTAATATTTTCCAGATCCTGAGAGATGATTTAATTATGAAACATTTAAAGCAATGCAAATTGTTGAGGAGAGGAAGTTTGATAAGTTGCTAATAGACAGCCAATGCTCAAGTGCTAGACAAATAAACTAAACTAAACAGACTGGCTTTTAAAAAGCTACATGTTAACCATAGGATCCAGCAATCTTATTCCTGGGCATATATCTGGAGAAAACTATAATTCAAAAAGATACAGGCACCCCAATGTTCATTGCAATGCTATTTACAATAACCAAGACATGAAATGTCCACCAGCAGAGAAATGAATAAAGAAGAATAGTACATACATACAGTGGATTACTTGGCCATATTAAAGAACAAAATAATGCCATTTGCAGGAACACAGATAGATCTAGAGATTATCAAACTGTAAGTAAAGCAAGTCAGACAGAGAAAGATAATACATCACTCACATGAGGAATCTAATTTTTTAAAAATGATACAAATGAAATTATTTACAAAACAGAAACAGACTCACAGATATCAAAAACAAACTTACCAAAGGGGAATAAAGTGGGAGGGGATAAATCAGGAGCTTGAGATTGACATATACACACTATTATATATAAAATAGATAATAAGGACCTATTGGATATGACAAGGGCCTCTGCTCAAGATTCTTTAATAACCTATATGGAAAAGAAATCCCAAAAAGAAAGAATATATGTACATGTATAACTGAATCACTCTGCTGTATACCTGAAACTAACACAACAGTGTAAATCAATTATACCCCAATAAAATTTTTTTAAATAAAAAAATAAAAAGCTACATGCTCTGGGAAGTGTAAATTTGGTTCAAGTAAAATCAGGCATTTCCACCACATTGTTCTCAGGGCAAGAAGGATTTAATGGATTTTTCAAATAAGTTTGGCTTATAACCAGAAAGCAGTTAACACTAGAAGGACTAGAGCTTCATTACATTATTAAGTGCTTCATTTTGTCATAAAGTTAGTGATACCTGGACCAGATCACAGCTCCCCAGTACAGTGAGTGCATTCACAGAGAAGTCTAGTTCCCTGACCTCGTTGTTAAATGGAATTCCACTTAATGCAAAAAAATGCCTTCCCTCTCAAAGATGCTATTTAAACCCAACAGCTCTCATTGCAGTGGAGACCAAGGCAGAGTGATGCTTGCAACTTAAATTGCTTCTAAATAAACTAACTTGAGAAGGATGCAAAGAACTGAGGAAAAGAAATGGTAACCTAATAAAGTACTCTATATTTTTTGTTGCTCTTTAATTTTACTTTCAGGAAAGAGTTGCAACATTTAAAGGTAAAGACCTCATCGTTCTTTTTAAAATCATCATGGCTCAAGGTATTTATAAGTACTATAAACAAATGTTAATCATTTCCATTCAGTAGACCCTTCAGAATCCTAGGGAAAGTAATAATAAAAAATAACAATCACTACAATGCCACTTATATTTGTTTAAGCTGACTTTTTCATTTTCTCTAATTATAGCTATATATAAACATTTTCTTATACTTGCTCTGTCGCAATTATTCTAAATGGCCTTTATGCCTAGCATAATGAGAAGTTATAATGAACTGAAAACATTAGCAATGTATTCATAAGGAATCAAAATAATTTCAGAATTCAACAACAACCTACATGTAAATTTTTGTTTATTACCATATGGTATTCATTTATAAAGTAGCGAGCTAATAACCAAAACACTAGTGTATTGGGAGTTCCTCTAATAGTGTTGCCTAGAATTACTTAAGCAATATCAACTTTAATCTTTATTTTGTTATGGTGATATTGTCTCCTCATCTGGAATGTAATCTTGAGGGGTGTGGTGGGGTTGGGGTGTGTGTGTATATATATATGAAAGTGAATGTGTTAATCACACAGTGGTGTCCAGCTCTTTGTGACTCCACAGACTATAGCCTGCCAGACTTCTCTATCCATGGAATTCTCCAGGCAAGAATACTGGAGTGAGTAGCCATTCCCTTCTCCAGGGGATCTTCCCAACCTAGGAATCGAACCCAAGTCTCCTGCATTGCTGGCAGATTTTTTCCCATCTGAGCCACCAAGGAAGCCATATATCCTTTTAAAAAGTTGATTAGGAGAGTCTTATAAGATTATAAAACAAAACAGCACAATAAACAGATTCTTTTCATCAAGTACCTAGCATACTCTTGTTCACTTTTCATCTTCCTGATTAGCCATAATCTCCATGAGGGTAGGGACTGTGTTTGATCTTGAGCAGCTAGCATAGCATCTGACACATACTGGATGACTCCGGCTGAAAGAAACAAACTGCACGCAGGTTTGCAGTCCTTCCTGCGGTTACCAGCAGACCTAAAGCTTCCTTGGTATAGTTCCAATAGCGCTCCAAGATGCTGGCTTGTGCCATTCACCTCTCTTCTCCTAACTTTTTTCAGATTCTAGTGGGAATAAGGTATTGGGGAAATGAAAGTGTTTTCTCCTGTTAGAGAGCTGGGGAACCCTATTGATTTGGTTGAATATTAACTGATTCAAGAATAAGTCCTGGTGTGGAGGAAAAGGAACACTCTAATACTGTTGGTGGGAAAGTGAATTAGAATAGACACCATGAAGAACAGTATGGAGAGGTTCCTTAAAAAACTAAAACTAGAATTACTATATGACCTAGCAATACAGCCCCTTGGGCATATACCTGGAGAAAACTATGATTCAAAAAGGTACATGCACCCTAATTTTTCTAGCAGCACTATTTATATCAGCCAGGACATGGAAGCAAACTAGCTGTCTGTTGACAGATGAGTGGATAAAGAAGATAACGGTGCACACATGCGCGCGTGCACACACACACATATAAATATATGGGATGGAATATTACTCAGTCAGAAAAAAGAATGAAATAATGCCATTTGCAGCAACATGGATGGACCCAGAGATTATCATACTAAGTGAAGTAAGCCAGAACAGACAGACAATATCATATGATATCATTTACATATGGAATCTAAAAAAACAAAAGCATGCAAACAAACTTATTCACAAAACAGAAAGCAACTCATAGACATAGCAAACACACTTTTGGTTACCAAAGGGGAAAGAGGTGGGGGAGGGACAAATTAGGAGTTTGGGATTAACATATACCCACTATTACATATATATAAAAAACAGATAAATCTACAAGGACCTACTGTATAGCACAGGGCACTGTATTCAATATTTTGTAATAGCGTCTAATAGAAGAGAATCTGAAAAAGAATATATGTGCATATGTATATATATATAAGTATAAAAGTTATATATATATATAAATAACAGAATCATTGTGCTGTACACCTGAAACTAGCACATTGTAAATCAACTGTACTTTAATTAAAAAAAAAAAAAAAGAATATGTCCTAAATGTTGGTTTCAAGCCTAATTCCTTGCTTTATGATTTACCTCCAGTTCCTAAACACGAGGGCTAAAACTTTCATCCAATTCAGGGATTGCTCAGTATGACTCTGTTAATTAAGATTTTTTTTATTAAGAATAGACAGAATGGGCCTGATGAAGCCACATAAAAGCACCGGATGAATTCTCTCATGAAATCCAAGCTGCCTGATTTGACTTTATGCCTGCTTCATTTCTCTAATATTCCTTTTATCTTAAGCATGGCCTCTAAACTTCATTAACATCAAAAAGATTTTGCTAAGCACTTTAATGGAACATGGCACTGTACAAAGAGGCTTATAAGAACCAGATTCTTGTTATTTGGCAAGTTCCAATCACAGACTTAAGACAGAAATATGTATAGGACTCACAGGCTTTATGCAAATACAGGCCTTTCCTTGATTTACTTTGCCTGATTCATAACAGCTAATACTTCCTGAGTCCTAACTATGTCCCAGGCATTGTGTGAAAAGCACTTTCCTCAATCTTCTCCATGAAGTCCCCTAACAACAATGAAGAAGGGGAGACACTGGCAAGTTACATAAACCTTCCTCAGTTATTAGCCACTCAGTCATGTCTGACTCTTTGCAACTCTATGGACTGTAGCCCCCAGGCTTCCCTGTCCATGGAGTTCTCCAGGCAAGGATCTAACCCAGGTCTCCTGCATTAGGAAGGTCCTTAGGAAGGTCATACAGCTGTGACACCAATCCAGGTCGGACTCAGTGGCCAGGCCGGTTCTTTAACCACTCTGACCTGCTCCTGCCCTTTGGCTTATAACCTCCTCTCCCACAAATCTATTGCCTACTAACAGCCAAATACAGCTCACTTGGCATTCACGGCAGCTGCTGCCTGCAGCGGGGCATGGATTGTGGCAGGCATGGTGTGGTGACCGACCTTCCTTGAAAAGTGAAATTCTTGGGTAGCCAGATAGTATTGGATTAAATGCTGTTAAAAATAGGGCAATCCTCGACTTCCCTGGCGATCCAGTGGTTAAGACTCTGTGCTTCTAATGCAGAGGACGCAGACTTGATCCTTGGTCAGGGAACTAAGATTCCACATGACTGCCACATGGTGTGCAAAAAAAAAAAAACAGGGCAGCCTTGACAACACGAATTATCAATCAGACACAATTCTACTCTAAAAATAAAATCTAGACAGTTGGGACTCCAGACTGTTTCAAAGAGCTCTTCATTTAATCTGTAAGGAAACCTTAATGAAGAGTGTTTCTGCTCTCTGGCTCCCCTGCAAGCTTCATCACTTATCCCCTATTACTCCTCATCCTCCAATTAGGAAAGACTAGATCGCTGCCTCTACTGCCTCATTAGCCATCGGGGCTCCGGCCTCTGCCATTTAACTTCTGCTTCCACCCTCCTGCTGGAAGCGCTCTTCCAAAGGTCAGCAATCATAATAGACACCATTATAATAATATCCAGTGGTTCCTGTGGATTTACTGGGCTCCAAACCCCACGCCTGGAGCTTTCTTTACACTGGAAAAAACAGGAGAACCTTAGGGTTGTACTGGACTTGCAGATGGTTTTGGCTTGGTTGGCTTGATTTTTAAAAATCAAGTCAGTATTAAAAGATCAGAATATCTTAGACAAAAGTCTGTATTTTGAGTGGTGCTGCCCAGTTTGCTATGGTCCTTACGGCGAATATACATACACTTGGATCTATCCGACCTCTCTCATTTATGTCACCTGCCTGACTCCCTATACGAGCAGTATTTACTCTCAGTGCTTTGCATGGATATTCTGGTCGGGGCTGCGTAGCTGCCAGGAAAAGAGATATTATACACCTTAAACTTACAGAATGTTGTATGCCAATCATATGCCAATAAAACTAAAGAAAAAACCCACATTTGCCAGATGGTCTATCATGACTTGTAAAAACCATCAAGTCCTAGACAATGCAGGAGCACCTTCTGTGATGTCCAATGGCTTACTCCATTTTCTGAGTTGTCTTTAAGTTTCAGCCACCTGCTATATTTGCAGACCTGCCTTGTCAGATCGGCAGTGAATCCTCTCTGTGCTATGATACCCTGGGGCTGATCTTGGACACTTAAATTATATCCCAGATTGCCTTTTACTCTCTCTGTCACTCTCTGGGTCTCAGCTCCATCCTGGCTGCTATGGTTGCTGGACTGCTGACACTTTGTCCTGCACACAAGCTCTGGAGACAACCTTCTTCACCAAGGGTATTTAAAAACACAGCAAGCTGGGACCAGAATAATCTCAATCGTATGCTTCTCTTCCTCAGAATGCTTACAGATTAAGTACAAACTTCTCAGTTAAGGCAGCTAGGGCTGTAAAAAAACAGAACCTGCTTGGGGTGACTCAGGTCAGATTTATGACATGGATACAGGAATATTACACAGGCCTCCAGAGCAAAGATGAGAAACAGGCTGAACCATAAAGAGACTGGTAAACTTTCTCTGTAAAGGACTACAGAGTAAATGTACTGGGCTTTGCAAGGTATCTGGTTTCTGGCAGTCTGCCAGAGACAATAGGAAAAGTAATGTGCTCTAATAAAACTTTATTTACAAAATAGACACCCCGCTGGATTTGACACACAGGCCAGAGTTTTAGGGTCCCTGGGTTCAAGCACTATCAGAGCTCACTGACACATCTCTGTCATCCTCCATACATCTGCTTTGTTGTTCTCTTCCTGCTGACTACCATCCATCCTTAGCATCGCTGCTGCTCATGTTGGAAAATGGCTTCTGAAAGCACTGACCTTTCAGGTCACAAGGTAAAGTTCAAATGTTCTTTCTCTTTCTTAGTCCTCATTCTAAATTCTTCGGGCAGAGATGTGGCCAGGCCTTTCTTGAGTCAGACACTTACCCTGAGACTAGTCAGCTCAGGGTAAGTATCAGGAGTTTGGGTCTTGCTTTATGAACCAAGAGGGTGTTGGGACCCCCACCCCCAAAATCTCTTAGATCAAAGCAGAAGAACAGATTCCAGAAAAGGGCAAGGAGTTGGGCAGGCAAGTTAGTGAGAGTCCTGTCTGCATTCATCCGAAGCTGTATTTTCAGCATTGTCCCCTATTAGAACCCTGATATTTCTTCTTGAAGTAAAACAAACCCCTTGCTGTTCCTATGGACCCTGCATATTCCATCCTGAATGTGTGAACTCAGTTGCCTCCCATTCTTTGTGACCCATAGACTGCAGTTGGCCAGACTCCCCAGTCATAGGATTTTCCGAGCAAGAATACTAGAGGGAGTTGCCATTTCCTTCTCCAATATTCCATCCTGTATCCCTTCCATCTGCTATCAGAAACTCTACTCATCTTTAAAGTCTCTTCTAGAAGGCCATCTTTGTCCTCTCCTTCCTCTGTATATCCACACAACTCTATTGGTACAGTGTGTCTTGTCTCATTGCTATTTCTGTATCTGACTTTTTTGTTTTGCAGTCAATAGATACTCTGCTGACTGGGGAAAGGACTTATTCAGCATTTCATGCACTCTGGTACCTGTCAGAGCACAGGCTTGGAGTTCTCATTTGTTGAGTTTAACTGTATCCTCAAAGCTGAATAATTCCAAATGGAAGAAATTTAGATTTTATAAAATTGCATAAATACAGGAAATATGGTATCTACTTTTAAGAAAATATTTTTCAAGACATAAACATTCATTTCTACATTTAGGGTAGCCAAATTAAAGTACATGTGCAGAGAGAGATTATTTACAGCCAGCAAAATGTATATTTAAAAATGTCTAATAATAAGAAGAAATAAAGTCCCATTAGGATTGTCTTTTCTGTTACCTAATAAATTTAAAAATGAAATACTACAGACATGACGTCTGATAAATAATAGGGAGGGTTATACACATGAAGTAATCAAAATCGCTCTAAGAGAAAATGCTCCAAAACCAAAATGCTCCAATGTTTATGCAAGAATTTTACCAAAGAGCCAGAGACCTCATCATCTAATCTTTCTTCCTAGAACTATTAATTAACATTGTTCCCAGAACTCTGCTACAACTCCCCTGCTGAAAGGAAGAAAGTAAATACAGTACTGCAGAGAAAACTGGTTCATTCTGCAGGAACTGTGAGAGGCTTGCGCTTTTGCGAAACAGAAAACACTTGCTGAAGAACTATTCCTAAACTATTAGAAACAGCCTAAAAGCTTTTTTATTTTAACAGCATCCTCCTGGGAGGCTGCGCTGGGATGTGCAGCGGTCTGAAAACGGCACAGATTTGGCTCAAATCTGTAAATATTAGGTGTACAGAGCCGAAGCCATTGTGTAGGGAATCGGGGTGGAGCGGGCGGGGTCTTGATTCTCGATGATTAGCAGGATTCTAATTTCGCTTGGGATTTTTTTTTTCCCCTACAACAATTATTACAGTTTCGCTAGAAAAATAAAATATCGGTTGGGTTTCTAATTTTCAGCGTCTACCGAAAGACAAACAAACAAACAAAAAACACCTCCTATTTATTCCCCAAGAATCACCCTTCTGCAATCTGCTGAGCCGCTGGGAAAACAGGAGCGCACAGCCCCACCGCGCCCCGCGCCCCGTCCCCACCGCGGCCACCTCCCAGCCGCCCAGTCCACCCCACGCGCCACCCGGAGACGATGGGTCTTCGAGGCATCACTGTTGTCTGTTGACGTCTCTGGGTGTGCGGAATGCTTCAAACCAGTAGACCACGACACACAGAATCCCAGCTCGGACACCGAACCAAGCTGTCCTCGCCTAGCTTTCTCTTCTCCCCGGCCTCGTCTCGCCAGGATCCTCGCCACCCCGGCAGAGCGTCTCCCCGCGGCCCCGGGTGGCCCTCGCGGCACCTGCGCGCGTCCGGGACGCAGGCTCGGGGACGGGGCGCGGCCCCTCCAGGAGCGGCCCGACTACAACTCCCATCAGGCCCCGCAGCCGGCCCCCTCCCGGCCCGGCCCCGCCTCCCCACCTCGGCCGGCGGTCGGGCAGCGCCGAGCTTTTATCTGCAGACCGGGCGGCCGGGCGGGCTCCGGGTCCCTGCCGACTCCCCAGACACGAGCCCTGTGCGGGCAGCAGCGGCGGCGGCGGCGGCGGCTCCCAGCGGAGTTCTGCCTCCGCGTCCCCGCCAGCCCGGCGCCCGCGGGGGGCGCAGAAGGTCCGTCCCGACCCGGCGAGAGGATGGTCATCCGCGTGTTCCTCGCCTCCTCCTCGGGCTTCGTGGCGGTAAGCACGCAGGGGACCGGCCGCGGGCCGGGGTCGGGTCCCCCGGGAAAGGGGGCGCTGGTCCCGCGGGACGCGGGCGGCGCTCGCCCCTGTGCGTCTGGGCGCGGCGGGCGGCGGGCGCCCGCGCCCGGCAGGTGATCCATCTCCCTCGGACGACAATGAACGGGGCGGGGAGCCAGGGTGTGTGTGTGTCGGGGGCGACCCCGGACTCACCCCACATGCCCAGCCTGCACGGTCCGAGACGGAGACCGGGAAATGGATTCGGCGGGAAGCCCCCGGCTCTAGTTGCGAGGCTCTGGGATTTTGGAGAGGGGTGGTCAGAGACCTTCGGGCGGGGGCGGGGGGGTCCCACTTTCCGTGATGAGCTTGACCGATTTGGGACATTCAGCCTGGTTCCGTTTGGTAGGGGAGCTTGCTAAGCTGCTTGGTTTGCTCACCTAGCTCCTGAATGGAACAAGTTTAAGTGGAACTTGCTCTCCACCCTCTGTGCCCCGCCGCCAAGCACGTTACTTCAGTTTTATACCTGCGCAGAGAGAATGGTAAACCAGGTTTGTCCTGTTGTGCCAGGGTTTTTTGTTTTTTTCTTTTTTGCCTAAGGTGCTATAAATATGCTTACATCTATATGTAAATATGGTGTGTTTGGTTCATCTTCCCCTGTGTGCTCAGTTTCATCTTGGGTTGTGTAAATTGTGGTCTCTTTAATTATTTTAAGCTATTTTGTTTGGTCCGATGTTCTCGAATTTTCTTTTTTCTTTTTTTTTTTTTAGGGAGAAGTTACATAGCTAGATGCCAGACTTTAAGGAAAAATTCAGTAATAATAGCTCACTGAGTAAGACATGTAGCAGTATGTTTTACATGCTTATTAAGATTTGGTTACCTTTAGCTGAATTAAACTGTAGATTTCAGGGGCTCTCTTAGTGAGATATAGAGTTAAATACATCAAAAACTGCAGTATTGATTGTTTCAGATTTAGTCCGGCCAGTTGGTTGCCTGCCTGCAGACTCAACTAGATTTTCCCCAAATTTAGAAGTCAGGTTCGATGGAGAATCGAAGAAAATGTCATTGCAACATAACTCTGAAGTTTTTTATTTTAAAAAGAATTAACTTGTGGTAGAAAAAAAGGCCCTCTTTTGTATCAGTAACAGGAGGTGGGAAACTCCAGCTTATGCAGGGATGTTCTGGTCTCTAGACTCCTGATAGTTTTAGTGTTGCGTGCTCTCTGGGGCTGCTTAGTCATACCTGCCTTTCATAGAGCCCTCCACCGCTACACCGAAGCTACACTTCATGTGTTTGGGAACCCATAGAGCTTGTGGGTAGATTTTTTTCACAGTCACTCCTTCATAAGTTCTACAAAGCTTTTGGTTTCACTGTCAGCTTGCATGCTTCCATAATTATTGCAGTAGTATTTCATTGACTGGGAAGGGATGCTTTATAGTATTGATATTAAGAAACCTATGTTATCTATCGGAGAAGGCAATGGCACCCCACTCCAGTACTCTTGCCTGGAAAATCCCATGGATAGAGGAGCCTGGTAGGCTGCAGTCCATGGGGTCGCTAAGAGTCGGATACGACTGAACAACTTCGCTTTCTCTTTTCACTTTCATGCATTTATTGGAGAAGGAGCAACCCACTCCAGTGTTCTTACCTGGAGAATCTCAGGGATGGGGGAGCCTGGTGGGCTGCCGTCTATGGGGTCGCACAGAGTCGGACACAACTGAAGTGACTTAGCAGCAGCAGCAGCATGTTATCTATGATGGACAAGTCAGAGTCAAAATTCTGAGGTTATTACTTGGCTTATCCTTCAGTAGGTAGTATATCAAGAGAGTTCTGGAACCCTGCATGTCTGTTTACTTATTTCCATTAACAGATATTTATTGCCTGTCTGCTATGTGCCTTTTGAACTTTTAAATGGGTGTTTAAAACGATGGGTGTTTTGCACATGAAGCTAGACTTGAGAGAACCCTCGCAGGCTCTGATGAGCGGAATGAACTTGGTTGAAGTATCTCATCTCTGCCTGAGTTTCTCATCATTAGAATGAAGAGTTGTGATGAAAAACTCAGCATTCCACTCTAGCTTTAAAGTACTTGGCTTAATTAGTTGGATAAATGCAGATAAATCCTCATAACAGCTCCTTTCACATTGACAATATACATGCTAGTATCAGAGTGAATTTTTTTTCCCCTTGGTGTTTTACTGGGATTCCCTCCCTGCCCCACCCAGTTTGTGTTCTAACAAGATAAGGTTTGAGCTGGAACACATACTCTGTTATCATGTACCATACGTACAGCCCATGAACACTAGTTATCTATTTTAATGGACCTGATCTTTTTGGGTCTCAGACAGTCCTCAGTCACCGAATCTCTCCACTTGTAATATTATCTCCTGTATCCCTGCACAGTTTTTCTGTAATTAATATATCATTGATACTTTTGGTAATGTTAAGTTTCTGCTTATATGCAAGAATAGTGATTTCTAAGAGATAATGAAATTGTTTAGGTCAGCTACTGAGCAGTAGCGGCTCCCTGGGGCTTATGGCATTATGCTGTGTTGAACTGTGAGGGCATAGCCGGGTTTTCCCTCCAGCAGTGTTGTACTGACCCTTGGCTCTGTTTTATCCAGTGGCCAACCATGACCAGCAAGTGCATGGGAGAAAGAATACTTTGATTCATAAGTCACTTTGGTTTTAGCTGAAGTTGATTAAACCACACGGAAGTAATGTGACTGGAAGTAGACTTGGCTCAGTAAGTCCCAGGAATTTCAAAAAAGATGCTCTGCCCCAATCCACAATAGATTTAAATAAACTGTTTAGGGAAAACCCTCATATCTTGTTCTGATTTCCCTGAACTCTCCAGCTTCAACACCTAACAGTGGTAATTGTAATAATTAACACCAAAAGGTGATTGCCCTTTTCTCTTCCTCAGCTCAATGTAAAATCTGCTTTTATAAGAAATAAAAGCAATACCACATTATTATGCTGTGGCTACCTGAAATCAGATTTCTTATCCAGCTGTCATTCATATCATAGTGAAGGGCATTTTATTTCAGTCCTAAGAAAATACTGTAGTCATAAAAGTGCTGTTTTAAGACGTCTTGATGTATTTAGGTTGTTACCCAGCAGGGGTGATCTTGGTAACTTTATCCAGGAAATGTATTATTAATATGACTTTTTTATTTTGTATTGGAGTATAGACAATTAACAATGCTGTGACAATTAACAGTTTCAGGTGGACGGCAAAGGGACTCAGCCATACATACACATGTGTCTTCTATTGAAAAACATTGAAATGAGCCCGTTATTTTGTATTCATTATTTTATTCATTCAGCAAGCGTTTTCTAAGTGTCTGCTGCTTGCCCAGCTCCGCAAGGCAATTCTTGTGGGAATTGGAGGAGGGCAGAGGGTGTGTCCTCTGTGTCCTCAAAGAATTCAGGTAGGGATCACTCCGGGAGATAAGATAGGAAAGGTGAAACCACCAGTAATAAAGTACAACCCAAGGACACATGCCTCTTTCGGGAACATTCTTAACAGAGATAGAAATAGGCGGCAGAGGGATGCATTGCAGGATGTCAGATAAGGAGGAGATGTGCCAGAAGTCATAAAATATGCATGTGGGAGCCTCAGGCAGATGGCGGAGAGAGGGACTGACTTGGATTTGGAACCGAGGGGAGAGTGCCCAAGCTCACCTTGTTCAGGCTGGAAAGGGGCTCCTTAGATGGGAGGGGGCAGGCTGCAGGGTTCCCTGTGGATCTCTCTTGAGGACAGGGCAGACTCTGAGTCCATGAAGTGTTAGCTGCTCAGTCGTGTCTGACTCTGTGACCCCAAGGACTGTGGCCCACCAGCCTCCTCTGTCCATGGGATTCTCCAGGCAAGAATACTGGAGTGGGTAGCCATTCCTTTCTCCAGGGGATCTTCCTACCCTGGGATTGAACCTGGGTCTCGTGCATTGCAGGCAGATTCTTTATGCCTAAGCCACCAGGGAAGCCCATGATAACAACGTCCAGAGCGTTTAGCGTTTCAGAGATGTCTTCAAAATTTGCAGCTGATGTGCTGTCTGGACCCTTTGTCCCCAGGGAGGAAGGTGTGGTCTGATGGGGAGGGACCCCCGGGATGTGATTTCAGAAGATTCTTTACTTCCTGCCTGTCCTGACTGAAATTTCTCCAAAAGGAAGGAAAGCGTTTCACTCTTCGTTACAGTCCTTGGACTCCGGTGTTGGGGCTGGCAGAATACCGAGAGAGATTTTCTCGTGAAGTCCAACCGCCTCATGTCACAGAGAAGAAAATATGGCTGAGAGAATAAGTGACCTGTTCTGAGGTCATTTATGTCAGTCAGTGCTTAGCTGAGGGTTAAATGGAGTCCCGGTCACCTGACTCCTGAATGTGTTCATTCCTGTGTTCACTCGACCCCACGTGTGTTCCTGCCTTGATGTACTCATTCATATATTAATCACTGAAAACCAACTGAGTACCAGGCTCTGTCCGACAAAGTTCTGTATAGTTTTTCCAGTAGTCATGTATGGATGTGAGAGTTGGACCATAACGAAGGCTGAGAGCTAGAGAATTGATGCTTTCCAACTGTGGTGTTGGAGAAAACTCTTGAGAGTCCCTTGGACTGCAAGGAGATCAAATCAGTCAATTTTAAAGGAAATCAACCTTGAAATATTGGAAAGACTGAAGCTGAAGTTCCAATCCTTTGGCCACCTGATGCAAAGAGCCAACTCGTTGGAAAAGACCCTGATGCTGGGAAGGATTGAAGGCAGGAGGAGGAGGGGATGACAGAGGAAGAGATGGTTGGATGGTATCACCGACTCACTGGACATGAGTTTGAGCAAACTCTGGGAGATGGTGAAGGACAGGAAAGCTTGGCGTGCTGCGGTCCATGGGGTCGCAGAGTCAGACACGACTGAGCGACTGAACAACACCCGGGCTCTGTGGGGTGCTGTTATGTGCTAGATGTATACCATGGTCAGGAGAACAGGCACAGACTGCCTTCACAGCATAACTCGGTGCTGCAGCCCCACAGCTCAGAGACTTGGACTGTAAACCATTTCACCGAAGAGAATACAGAGCTGATGCTGGCTTGCGGGATGTTTCCATGGGACAAGGTGAAATGAGCCAGACAGCAGTACTATATTGCTGGATGTTGGAGGGGACAGCACTGGGAGAAAAAGATACAGAGAAATGGGAAGCAGAGTTGGAAGACATGGACCTTTGCCCACAGCTGCAACGCTGTTTTCAAGTGAGGTTGGGAGTGGAGGGGAAACGGAACGGTGCTCAAGAGTTGTCTTGCTCTTTTAAGCTTAGAAACGCATTTTATTTTGCCTGACTTATAACTATTTGAAACATGCAGAGATCTGTTCCATCTCCACGGGATGTATCGTGAGGCTTTATTTGTGTAAGGGAACCTCTGAAAGGAGTTCCAATGTAAATCAGGATATGACCGTGTAAAACAGACTGAGCAGTAATTCTTAAGTGACTCTAATCCCAGAAAAAGCTGGTGAGAGTAAGCCTGGACCTGCTAGGATCTTTAATTCAATCCTGAGCCACCTGGCAGGGTTGATTCCCATCTTACAAGTGGAGAGACTGAAGGTAACTGACCTGATTGAGATTATTTGCACTTGATGGTGGGACCTTGAGTCACAGTCTGGCTGGCAGGTGGCTCTAAAGCTTCTGCAGCCGAGTTTCTGCACTGTGGGCACTATCATGTCCTTGATGGAATGGAAGTGCTAGGGATGCTCGACATCCTGCAGTGTCCTGGACAGTTGCCCAAAAGAGCTGCCCCATGCAAAATGCCATTGGTACTCGACAAGAAATACTGCCGAAGGGCTTTGGTGGCAGGAGGTGTGGAATGACCTTAGGGAATTGGTGGGAGCATATAAGAATATTAGAAGAAAAAAGAATAAGGCTTCCCTCGTAGCTCAGATGGTAAAGAGTCTACCTGCAGTGCAGTGAGACCCAGGTTCGATCCCTGGGTCGGGAAGATCCCCTGGAGAAGGAAATGGTAACCCACTCCAGTCTCCTTGCCTGGAAAATCCCCTGGACAGAGGAGCTTGGTGGGCTGCAATGCATGGCGTTGCAAAGAGTCGGGCGTGACTGAGCAACTAACAGACTAACAGAGGGGCGAAGTTGAAAGAGAATGTCAGGCTGGGAAGACTTGTGTGTTGTTTTTCTGTGGTTGCATTACCAAAGTACCAAGAACCGTGGGGCTAGGCAACAGACATTGTCTCAAAGTGCTTGAAGCTGAAAGTCAAGATCAGGGTGTTGGTCTGCTTGCTTCCTTCCGAGGGCTGTGAAGGAGACTGCGCCGTGGTTCTCGCCTCCCTTCTGACGGTTTGCTGGAAGCCTTGGGTGCTCCTTGGTGTGTAGAGTATCCCTTATATCTGTCTTCACGTCCGCATGGCATTCCCCTTGTGTGTATGTCTTTGTCTCCATTTCCTCTTTTTATATTGAACTTCTGCCTACCCTTTTACCTAATTTTGGCTTGATCATTTGCAGAGGTCCTATTTCCAAATAAGGTCACATCACAGGTACTATGGGCTAGGACTTCAGCATCTTTTGGGGGGACACAATCCAGTTCCCATAACAGCATGCAAGTTGAGGGCTGAACTAGAAGTACTAATTGATGGCACATCCCACCTTTAATTGGGAAGACTATGGGCAAATTTCCTGAATCCCAGAGTTAGCACCAGGGTATTAACTTTTAGTTGTTGTATACACTAAGGCCCATTACTAGCGAGGGAGACTCTTCATCATCCCAAGTGAAGACTTGACCTCAGTATTTCTAGCTCATTCTAATATTTCTCAAATTTGACATCTTTTTTCCGTTCTGTGATATTTTAAATTTGTAAATATAATCAAGGGCATGGACTCCTTTACGAAATTAGGGACTTTTAAAAATCTGTTTGCATTAAGACACTTTAAATAAATATTCCATTCTATTTGAGGAAACTGAATTTTGACAGCTGTTTATAAAAGTATGAGGTGGTTTCCATGTCGCAGGAATGCAAGTCTAGTTGTTTTGCTTTTTTCTGTGTTTTTCAATTTTTTGATCAAAACCAGAGAATAATGGAGAAGGCAATGGCAACCCACTCCAGTACTCTTGACTGGAAAGTCCCATGGACGGAGGAGCCTGGTAGGCTGTAGTCTATGGGGTCGCGAAGAGTTGGACACGACTAAGTAACTTCACTTTAACTTTTCACTTCATGCTTTGGAGAAGGAAATGGCAACCCACTCCAGTGTTCTTGCCTGGAGACTCCCAGGGATGGGGGAGCCTGGTGGGCTGCCGTCTATGGGGTCGCACAGAGTTGGACACGACTGAAGCGACTTAGCAGCAGCAGAGAATAACTGTTGTGAGACAAACTCCAACAGTTCTGCAGGAAGCAGTGAGATAGTACCACTAAAGAACGTTTTTTCCTCAGACTTTTTTTCATGTTTAAAAAGTTCTGAAATGAATTGCATGCTTTTTTTTTTTTGTCGTTAAAGTTAGAAATGGGTAACAGAGTAGAAAAAATCTAGATTAACTATGACAAACCTAGACAGCATATTAAAAAGCACAGATGTCACTTTGCCAACAAAGGTCCGTATAGTCAAAGCTATGGTCTTTCCAGCAGTCTTATACAGATGTGAGTTGGACCATAAAGAAGGCTGAGTACCGAAGAATTACTGCATTTGAACTGTGGTGCTGGAGAAGGGTCTTGAGAGTCCTTTGAACACCAAGGAGCTGAAACCACTCAATCCTAAAGGAAATCAACCCTGAATATGTTCATTGGGAGGAGTGATGCTGAAGTAGAAGTTCCAGTATTTTGGCCACTTTGATGCAAAAAGCCGACTCACTGGAAAAGACCCTGATTCTGGGAAAGACTGAGGGCAGAAAGAGAAGGGTTTGACAGAGGATGAGACGGTTGGATGGCATCATCAAGTCAATGGACATGAGTTTGAGCTGGGAGATAGTGAAGGACAGGGAAGCCTGGCATACTGCAATCCATAGGGTCGCAAAGAGCCAGACATAACTGAGTGACTGAACAACAAGATTCTTAGTGAAAGTGTCATTTAAAAAAAAAAAATTCTTTTTTGCTGCACTGGGTCTTTGTTGCTTTTGCACAGCTCTCTTTAGTTGCAGTAAGTGGGAGCTACTCTTCATTGAGATGTGTGGGCTTCTAATTCCTATCCACTGTGCCACTTTTAACATAAAAATTTATTATGATTTAATGATTATATGTGAGGTTTGAAACACTTTTTTGAAATGTGGATTTGGAAAAAAATGAGATCAAGAAATTATTAGCTTAGTTGCCAAACGTTAATTTTTTAAAAATGTGTCCCCCAAACTCTAAACTCAGAGGGAGACCCTTTTAGGTTTCATCTGTTTTTCAGTACAGACTGCTTTAATAGGTGTTAGTTTAGCTGCAGGGTTAGTTAGAAACTTATCATTTAAATCACATTCCTGTATTCGTTATTTTCCTGTGGTCAACTTTATATTATTTTGTTTATCCATTTTGCAGGGAAGGAGCTTAGCTTTCCAAATTAGACATTTATTGAAAATTTATTCTTTCTGTAAAATGATGAATGCTTGTTAACCTGTGAGGGAAATCCTCCACTTCTGATGATGTACACTTGGCTTTTGGGGTCCTCTTGTGATAACAAGTCATCAAACTCTTCTGTTTGGTGTTTTTAAACCAATAGGGATCAGTACTTACCATTGCCAAGTTTCTGATTGGTGGTTGGGATGGGGGCAAAGGTGGGGAGAGTCAGAGATTGGAAATTGATACCTGCTGCAGCTAAGCGTCTAGTTTAAAGCAGTGGTTTCCTTTCTGTCCTCTTTAGAGGCTTATCTGGGTTTTTCTGCCAGTACAGGCTAGTCCCTCAGGACCAGGCCTGTGGCAAATATTTTCTTTTTTTGGCCATGCAGCATGTGGGATATTAGTTCTCCAACTGGGGGGCCAAACCCACTCCCCCTACAGTGGAAACACGAATTCTTAATCACCGGACCCTCAGAGAAGTCCCAAGACTATAGCAATTTAAAGTTAGTGCTGTTATTTCTCTTACGTTTGATTGTGTGTTTTTTTTTTTCCCCTCAAATGCTAAAAGAGAAATCAACCTAGGAAAAGTACTTCATTCAATGTTTCCCTTCCAGACTTGTGACAGCTTTGCTGTAAACGGACAGCTGAACTGGGTGCTGGCAGATGGGGCCCCCCACCTATAACCCCAGGGCCCTTTAGGCTGGTATGGCCCCTGGGAGGCGCTGGAGAGTTTGATTGATCTCCAACATCTGATTCCTTGTGTTAGCCTTGACAGCTTATTTATTCCTGAGAGGACCTGACTCCTTTGTAACTGGCAAAACCCCAAAGGGAGTTTCCTGGAATTGACCCCTGACAGTGGAAGGATAGGAGTGGTGTGCGTCGGGGTGTGTCTGCCTTGTTGTGGGACCTTTGTGGGCTCCATGCCAGCATTACAGCCAGGCTCTTGAAGCCGGAAATGGAGCTTGGCTCTGACTATGCGCAGAGAGTTCTACTACTTCAGGATGCATTTTCCACTTCCTCGTGGTGATGAGTAGCCCGTATCTGGAAATGGCTTGTTATCACCTTTGCTCTAGTGCCTTTGGCAGTGGAAGGCTAAGAGTGAGAGGTGACTTGCCTGACAGGTCAGTTCAGTGGTGTTTCGTAAATGCAAATACATGGAGTTAAAGTCAGTAGCTGTTGCTACATACCAATCTAGTATTAAAAACAAAGCAACCCAGAAGGTTGTTTGTATAGCACCGTGTATAGCTTGTATAGTTCCCTGTATAGCACAGGGAACTGTATCAGTGTTGTGATAACCTAAAAGGGAAGAGAATCTGAAAAAGAATAGAGATATATGTATATGTGTGTAACTGAATCACTTTGCTTTACATCTGAAACTAACGCAGCATTGTAAATCAACTATACTTCAATTAAAAGAGAAAAAAAGTAAATAAAAAAAATACACCACCTGTTGTGCATGTTAAGTTGGGAAACAATTTGTGACTATATCTTATTTAAATCGGTTTATGAATACCTCTGATTTCAAATAGAACACGTTCAAATGAAAAACAAGACAACAAAGCAAAAGAAAAACCCTCAAAGCAACACAACCAACGTAACTTTTGAGTCAGTTTGTTTTCCTTCTGTGGGTTGTACGAGGAATGGGAGTATGTCTCCATTCATGACATTCCCACGGAGATTGACGCTTCCAGCTTCTCTACTTTGGTAATCATGTTCCTTAGGACAGATCCTTTGCCTAAGAATTGGCCATTCCATAAGCCTGGATTCCCTTCTTGACAGGAGGTTTGGGTTGCACTATCCTTATCCCTTTATGACAAAACAACATATTTGCCCAAGTAGGTCTTTGCATTGAATGTCTGCTGATTTGTTTTTTTTCTGGAGTCAGTTTACATTCAACGCAAGAGCCTACTTCTGCCTCCTTTGGATCATCTGCCCTTGGGTGGATATCACCAGTGCAAGCACATTGGTTGCATTAGTGTAGTCTCATGGTCAAGGCGGGGCTTGGTCCAAATCCTGGTCTACCGATGGTGAGGGATGTGGCATTAGGCAAGGAGTCTCGGCCCCTTCATTTGTAAAAATGGGACTGGAGTGCTACCTTCTGTATAGGATTGATGTGCGCATCAAAGATTTCTTCAATGAAGTATTCCATATAGAGTGCCAGGTACACAGAAAGTATTCAGTGCCTGTTATCTGTTATTTTCATTATATCATCATTAACAGCTGCTGCTGCTGCTGCTAAGTCACCTCAGTTGTGTCTAACTCTGTGTGACCCCATAGACTGTAGCCCACCAGGCTCCCGTCCATGGGACTCTCCAGGCAAGAGTACTGGAGTGGGGTGCCATTAACAGCAGCAATAATAAAAACATGAAAAATTATAACCCTGGATCATACAAGACCTTTAATCATAAAAATATTGTGTTCAGTACATAATACTGTACCAAACCAAGGGTGCACACATAATTTTTAGAGAGCTTTTAGTAAATTTAAGTCCAGTTTTTGACTGAAATTTAAATTAAGAGCACTATTCTTTGAGGTCATTCCCCAAGCAAATCACTTAATTAGAGTTCTTCTATAGTGTGTGAGCACCATGTAGGGACATCGCATGCTGTGCGCAAGTCATTAAGCCATGTTTATTCACAGCCTGCGAAGTGCTTACTGTGATCCAAATGGGCACTGTCCTTTGCTGTACATGGTATGGGATTTTAGAGTCCTCACCTGATTTAAGGCTTCCTAAACTTGGCAAGTAGATTTCATCCCAAATGGCAGCCCTGTTGATGGATGGTGGCTGCCTGGAGAGCTGGGAGAGGGGTTTGGGAGCCTTGTCTGGGGTGAGCTGGGAACCACACAGTGTGATTGATGGTTGATGTCTGCGCTGGCACCAGAGAAGACGGCCCAGGTCTCGCCCACGTTCCTGGCAGCCCTGTCTCTGACTGTGCACATTTCAGATTCATGTAACTGAATGTGGAATGTTTCCAGGCTGTGAGTAAGAGGGAATAGAAATATTGGACAGTGGATTGAATTGATGGATTGTATCCTTTGCAAACATCTACCCTTAAAGAGGGAGTGGAAGCAGAAAAAGGTCAGGGTCTCCGTGTTTTTATTGAAGATGAGTGATACTTTCCAGAAAAGACCATCACGATTATTCTGACTGTGAAACTGAACACTGAACCTTGATGTGGTGAAAGGTAGGCAGGGTTCTTTCACATCTGGCAGATGGGCAGAGGGATGGTGGTCAAAGAGAGCAGGAACTCTGTGGAACGAGGTGGTGGAGACAGGAGAGGGAGAAAAGCACTGGAATAGACAAGGATCAGCCTGCGCACCCTGCTGAGTCTTGAACATTGAAAGATCGGGTGAATGATGAGTGTTTACCCATGCCCAGCAGTCTTGGACAATTTTTTTCTGCAGGTAATTCAGTCCTTATAGTCACCCTACAGACTGCAGGCTATTATACCCATTTTGCAGATGAGAATATTGGGGGCACAAGAGTGGTTAAATCACATGCCCAGCAGCATTTAGCTCAGTGAAACCCATGTCTTCTGGTTTTGCATCTAGTCCATTTTTTGTTACCCACGTTGCCCACCAGAAAAGCCCCTGATTGGAAACCAGTGAGAACCTGGCCATGCTGACCCAGAAAACCTGCTAGGATAATAGTGTGTGAGCCCAAGCTAACAAAGCGGGAGGGGCAAGACTCCACAGAGCCATTCCAGGGGCCTCCACTCAGCTGTGGAGCAGGTCATTTTAGGCACAGTGTCCTCAGGGCTTGTTTAAACAATGGCTTTGCTGCTTTAGAGACTATAAAAGCTATCAGGAATGCTGTAGATTGAGGGACCTCCTTGATGGTCTGGTGTTAAAGAATCTGCCTTCTAATTTAGGAGCCGTGGGTTTGATCCCTGGTCAGGGGACTAAGATCCCACATGCCACAGGGCAACTCAGTCCTTGCACCACAATGAAGGCCCAGCACAGCCAAAATACAAATAAGTAAGTTTTTAAAATTAAAAAAAAATTTTTAAGTATGGTTGACATGGAAAGCTAATCTTTCATAATAATAACTGTCATTCACAGCATGTGCAGGAAGTACTCAGGGCTTTGTGTTTGTTATTTGTATTCCTTAAAGTAACTTGGCCTGGTAGCCATTGGAAGTGGAGAGAATGTATTTTCAGCACAGAAAGACCTGGGTTCAGATTATGCTTCTGGTTTCCCAACTGGCAGTAGAGTTCAGCAGGATAGTTTAGCAAGTCTTTTTATTCCTCTGGACCTCAGCGTTCCCATTTGTAAAGTTGTTGGGAGTTTCAAGAAATGGCAGCTGTCAATAATATTATGAGTTCATTTAAATTTAAGTTAACAGTAATTCTCCGGTCTTTGGTAAATTTTCAACTTCAAGTGAAACTATTAAGATTTAACTAAAAAAAGGAGTTGTTCTTATAACCAAACAGTAAGTCCTGTGTTCGATGGAACACATTCCTAGGAAGACCTGAATTTGACATTGCTTATTGGGGTTAACATGTGCTACCTCATGGCCTGTTTGCAGAGGCTGGAACCCCCTTTTAAGAAAATTTTTTTTAATTGGAGGATAATTGCTTTACAATATTGTGTTGGTTTCTGTCACACATCAACATGAATCAGCCATAAGTATACACGTCCCCTCCCTCCTAAGCCTTCCTCCCACGTACCACACCTCTGGGTTGTCGCAGAGTACCAGATTCGAGCTCCTTGCATCAAAAAGCAAATTGCCACTGGCTAATCTATTTTAAATAGGGTAATTAATAGATTGCTGTGCTATGGTCTCGATTTATCCCGCTCTCTGCTTCCCCAGCGTTCCCCAAGTCTGTCCTCTGTCCACATGTCTGTGTCTTCATTGCTGCCCTGCAGTAGGTCCATCAGTACCATCTTTCTAGATTCCAAGTATATATGCGTTAATATACAATATTTGTTTTTCATTTTCTGTCTTACTTCACTCTATATCAGGCTCTAAAAACTAGGAATAGAACTACCACATTGTTGCTGTTGCTCAGTCGCTCAGTCATGTCTGACTCTTTGTTGACTTCATTGAATGCAGTACACCAGGCTTCCCCATCCTTCACCATCCCGGAGGTCACTCAAACTCATATCCATTGAGTCGGTGATGCCATCCAACCATATTGTCCTTTGTCGTCCCTTTCTCCTCCCGCCTTTAATCTTTCTCAGCATCAGGATCTTTTCCAGTGAGACAGCTCTTCGCATCAGGTGGCCAAAGGATTGGAGCCTCAGCTTCACCATCAGTCCTTCTAATGAATATTCAGGATTAATTTCCTTTAGGATTGACTGGTGTAATCTCCTTGCAGTCCACTGGGCTCTCAAGAGTCTTCTCCAACACCACAGTTCAAAAGCATCAGTTCTTCGGCCTTTAGCCTTCCTTATGGTCCAACTCTCACTTCCGTATGTGACTACTGAAAAAACCATAGCTGTGACTATATGGACCTTTGTTGGGAAAGTAATGTCTCTGCTTTTTAATATGCTGCTTAGGTTTGTCCTAACTTTTTTTCCAAGGAGCAAGCGTCTTTTAATTTCATGACGGCAGTCACCATCTGCAGTGGATTTTGGAGCCCAAGAAAATAAAGTCTGTCACTGTTTCCATTGTTCCCCCATCTGGGAAGTGATGGGACTGGATGCCATGATCTTAGTTTTCTGCATGTTGAGTTTTAAGCCAACTTTTTCACTCTCCTCTTTCACCTTCAGTTCTTCAGTCTTTCACCTTTATCAAGAGGCTTTTTAGTTCCTCTTCACTTTTTGCCATAAGAGTGGTGTCATCTACATATCTGAGGCTCTTGATATTTCTCCCGGCAATCTTGATTCCAACTTTGCTTATCCAACTGGGCATTTCTCTGATGTACTTTACATATAGGTTAAATAAGCAGGGTGACAATATACAGCCTTGATGTACTCCTTTCCCAATTTTGAAGTAGTCCTTTGTTCCATGTCCAGTTCTAATTGTTGCTTCTCGACCTGCATACAGGTTTCTCAGGAGGCAGGTCAGGTGGTCTGGTATTCCCATCTCTTTCAGAATTTTTCATAGTTTGTTGTGATGCACCCAGTCAAAAGGCTTTGGCGTAGTCAATAAAGCAGAAGTAGGTGTTTTTCTGGAACTCACTTGCTTTTTCTCTGATCCATTGGATCTTGGCAATTTGATCTCTGGTTCCTCTGCCTTTTCTACATCCAGCTTGAACATCTGGAAGTTCTTTGTTCACATACTGTTGAAGCCTGGCTTGGAGAGTTTTGAGCATTACTTTGCTAGCGTTTGAAATGAGTGCAATTGTGCGGTAGTCTGAACATTCTTTGGCATTGCCTTTCTTTGGGATTGGAGTGAAAACTGACCTTTTCCAGTCCTGTGGCCACTGTGGAGTTTTCCAAATTTGCTGGCATATTGAGTGCAGCACTTTCATAGCATCATCATTTAGGATTTGAGATAGCTCAGATGGCATTCCATCACCTCTACTAGAAGTGAACTACCATATGACTCAACAATCCCACTACTGGACATGTACCCTGAGAAAACCATAATTGAAAGAGATACATGTACCCCAGTATTCATTGCAACTCTGTTTACAATAGCTAGGACATGGAAGCAACCTAGATGTCCATCAACAGATGAATGGATAAAAAGTTGTGGTGTGTATATACAGTAATATTACTCAGCCATAAAAAGAACCCCTTTGTTTTTAACTTAACAGTGTTTAAATTTTTTTGAGCAAAGATTTTAAATTCTGGGAGATGTCTTTCTCACCCCGACACATGATCTGGATTTCCCATTCTTCTTGAGACATCGGAAGATTTTTTGGCAAAGAACCACTGAAGATGGCTAGTGGTGGCCCCTTCTTCATCAGGCATATACCCCTGGGGTCTCCCAAGCTCCCCATCATTCCTGCCGTCTTTCCAGCTCTGAGCCTTTTGTTCTTGAGCTCATGCTGTTCTTTTCATATTTATTGTTGTTCAGTCCCCAAGTCATGTCCAACTCTCTGCAACCCCAAGGACTGCAGCACACCAGGACACTCTCTCCCTCACCATCTCCTGGATTTTGCCCAAGTTCATGTTCATTGAATTGGTGATGCCATCCAACCATCTCTTTTTCTTACACTAGAACATGTTTCTTGGCATCCATGACTATCAAAGTAGGTAAAGCTGAGAGTCTGATGAGAAGGTTAGATGTGTTTCATGAAGAATGGAGCTAGTGAAAGTCTTTTTTGTGGAAAGAAGGACATAATAGTCCTAAATGGTTATTAGGTGTTTGCGGGCAGTGGGTATGTGGTGGAATCTCACCACATGGTTTTGATTTGCATGTCCCTTGTGACCAATACTGTTGCTATTATTTGTTAAGAACTGGTTTAGATCTTTTTTGTCCCAGAGCTAACTAACTTTTTAATTCAGATGTTAAAGAATCTGCCTGCAATGCAGGAGACTCGGGATCAATCCCTGGATTGAAAAGATCCCCTGGGGAGGGCAATGGCTACCTACTCCAGTATTGTTGCCTAGAGAATTCTGTGGACAGAGGAGCCTGACTAGTCTGCTCTCTGTCCATGGGGTTGCAGAGAATCGAACGTGACTAAGCGAGTAACACTTTCACTTTTTTTTCTTTTATTCCACACTTAGACCAATATGACAGAATTGAGTCATTACGGGATCTCTCTCTCTCTCTCTCTCCCTCCTTATATATATTAGGCTTCCTGGTGACGCTAGTGATAAAGAACCCACCTGCCAATGTAGGAGACACCAGAGATGTGCTTTTGATCCTTGGGTAAGGAAAGTATAGATTTAAATTTAATTGAGTTAATCCTTTCCCATATGTTCATGAGTACTTTCTGTTGCCCGGTGTTCACCTGTGTTCAGGACACAACATGAATACATGGCAGATCCTTTCCTCCAGATAGCTAGTCATCTGAGCAGAAAAGATGAGCACAGAAAACAAAGTCCTGAATATAATGCTAGAATGATGTGTCCTGTCAGTATGCCTCCAGGGCAGGTAGATTTATCTGGATGAGGGCAAAGAAAGCCATACTCTGAACTAGCCAGAAAGATGGCGTCTCTTCATCTGGGAAGATGACTATTTTTAAGATTCTAGAAAGTGTTACTTAAATAAAAGACTTTAGTGGAAAATTGAGAGACTTTTCTTTTTCAACATATTTTGTACGAGCTTGTGAACTGGAACAGATATCACCTTTCCTCTTCTCTTTTTGTCAAAGAGATGAATTAGAGTGTGTACTGTGCTGCCTGGTGTCTTAGCCTAGATGATTCCTTTCCACTGGCATGCATTTCGCACTTGTAGAGTGAGAGCATGGCACACACACACACGCTGCTGTGGATTCCACAGTAATATTTAAATGGTGAGCTTGGTTCTAAGCGATGATTAACAGAGATGAGATTAGTACTTCACCTTTTTAAATTCCTTTTCCATTAAAAATGGGAAACTAAGCATCTTCCTTCTAACAAGACAAAGTCTGTGTTCAGTTCAGAGAGTGTAGGAAAACCTCATTGTCTGCTGACACCTACTCCCTTCAGGGCCTCACTTCTTGGCCTGGCACCTTGGGTCCTCTGATCCAATCCTGACCTACCTTTGCAGCATTTTCTCTACTGTATATATCAGTTCAGTTCAGTTCAGTCGCTAGTCCTATCTGACTCTTTGCAACCTCATGGACTGTAGCACGCCAGGCTTACCTGTCCATCACCAACTCTTGGGGTTTGCTCAAGCTCATGTCTAGCCAGTCATTGATACCATCCAACCATCTCATCCTTTGTCATCTCCTTCTCCTCCCACCTTCAATCTTTCCCAACATCAGGGTCTTTTCAAATGAGTCAGTTCTTTGCATCAGGTGGCCAAAGTATTGGAGTTTCAGCTTCAGCATCAGTCATTCCAATGAATATTCAGGACTAATTCTTTTAAGGTGGACTAGTTGGATTTTGCTGTCCAAGGGACTCTGAAGAGTCTTCTCCAACACCACAGTTCAAAAGCATCAATTCTTTGGCACTCAGCTTTCTTTCGGAGAAGGCAATGGCAGCCCACTCCAGTACTCTTGCCTGGAGGATCCCATGGATGGAGGAGCCTGGTGGGCTGCAGTCCATGGGGTCGCTAAGAGTCAGACATGACTGAGCAACTTCCTTTTCACTTTTCACTTTCATGCATTGGAGAAGGAAATGGCAACCGACTCCAGTGTTCTTGCCTGGAGAATCCCAGGGACGGGGGAGCCTGGTGGGCTGCCGTCTATGGGGTCGCACAGAGTTGGACACGACTGAAATGACTTAGCAGCAGCAGCAGCAGCAGCTTTCTTTATAGTCCAACTCTCACATTCATACATGACTACTGGAAAAACCATAACTTTTGACTAGATGGACCTTTGTTGGCATGCGTATGTGCTAAGTAGCTTCAGTCATGTCTGACTCTTTGCAACCTTGTAAACTGTAGCCCGACAGGCTCATCTGTCCAAGGGATCCTCCAGGCAAGAATACTGGAGTGGATTGCTATATCCTTCTCCAACTATATACGCATACCAGGCTTTTCTCTTTGTTAGAGGCTGCACGGGCTCTTAGTTGTGGCCTGTGAGATCTAGTTCCCTGGCGAGGGATCAAACCCAGGCCCCCTGCATTGGGAACAGGAATCATAGCCACTGGACCACCAGGAGAGTCCCCACACCGGGCTTTTTTAATCCTTTCCCGCTGGGCCTTTTCTCACACCGCTTTCTTTCCCTTGATTGTGCTGACCTTGCGCTGGGACTAGCCCTCTTCCTTCTTTGAAGCCCGTCCCAGTAACATTTCCCAGTACATCCGCCTCACGACCCAACCTGTCTCCCTCTTTCACCTTCTAAATCGGGAGGACTCTGTTTCCCTAGTCCCCCAAAGTCCAACCTAGGGAACTGTTCTCCTGTGGCCTCAACACGTGTAAGCCTTGTGCGTATGTGCAGGTCGTGGCCAACTCTCTGTGACCCCACGGACTGTGGCCCGCCAGGCTCCTCTGTCCACGGGACTTTCTAGGCAAGAATACTAGAGCCAATGCTATTAGCCATTTCCTACTCCAGGGGGTCTTCCCAACCCAGGGATCGAACCTGAGACTCTTGCATCTCCTGTATTGGCAGGCAGATTCTTTACCGCTTGCGCTACCCGGGAAGCCCATTTCACACTTGGTTACAGTGATTTTGTACCCAAGTGATTTGAACTCTCAAGTTCTAAATTTGCTGAGGTCAGGTTCTATTCATTTTTTTTTTAAGGAAAATATTTATGTTTTACAAGTGCTTTATAGTGTTATTTTCTTAAGAGCAATTTTAGATTTGCAGCAAAAGTGAAATGAAAGGAGAGATTTCCCATATATCTCCTTCCTTCTCATATGCAGTTTTCTAGTCATCTTTTTATTTCCCCCATGCTTCCTGTCATAGCTTCCCAGGTAGCGCTAGTGGTAAAGAACTCACCTGCCAATGCAGGAGACTTAAGAGACTTGGGTTCAGTCCCTGGATCAGGAAGATTCCCTGGAGGAGGGCATGGCTACCCACTCCAGCATTCTTGTCTTACAGTCCATGGGATTGTAGTGTTGGACATGACTGAGTGTGCACGCACACGTTTCCTGTCAGAGAACTTGGCATGTTGTATTTATTGAACAACATGGAAAAGAAATATTGTTTCTGTAGCTTCCACATAAGAAAGGAAAGCTAATAAGAATTGGTGACCTTGCCGGGGGGCGGGGCCTGGCGTGGAGTAGGTAGATGAAAGTCTGGTTGGAAAACAGAAAGGCTGCGAGGGGCATGATTCATTTCACTGCTTCTTAAATAGATGGCGTGAAGAATCCACGTCATTGGGGGTAATTTTATTACAGTATTACTTCTCTTACCCTGATACCAAGATTCTAGAATCTTCATTTGGAAGGAAGCAGGGAGACCTCTGAGAGGCAGTTGGCTGGTCTCCATTCAGCCAGTCGGGGGGCTGCCCTCTTCCAACGACTGGGAATAAAGTGGGGTCCTGCAGTCCTGGCCCCACGAGCTGGGGATCGGGGTCACCAGGGGAAGCTCTGAGAAGGGGAGTCGCCTTCTGAAGGCAGACATGGAGCATTCCAGAAGCACAGCTTTGGTCTGTTTGGTATAAAATAAGCCAACAGGCTCTGACACGTAAGTGGGCTCTGAGAATTTCAGCATACCACATCAAAGGACAAAAATGGGTCAGCAAGATAACACTCAGTCCAGGAGAGACCAAATCGGAGTTGGCATATTTCCGCTTGATGTACCCCGCTGAACAAGGCAGGAACACGTGTGGTGCATTTCAGAAAGAGATCTAAAATAAAAGTGGCTTAAAATAAGATAGTAATAAATTTGTGCTTAAAGAGCTGAGTTTCAGTTATACAGAAACCCTCAGGCTCCAATCCCAGGAGAAAGTAACTTTGGTTGGTGTTCAGTCGCTAAGTCGTGTCTGACTCTCTGCGACCCAGTGGACTGTATAGCCTGGCAGGCTTCTCTCTCTGAGCTTATTACCAGGTGAGAATCCTGGAGTGGGTTGCTATTTCCTTTTCCAGGGGATCTTCCTGCCCAGGGATTGAACTTGCATTTCCTGCATCGCAGGTGGATTCTTTATTGGCTTCCCTTGTGGCTTAGATGGTAAAGAATCCGCCTGCAGTGCAGGAGACCCCGGTTCGATCCCTGGGTCAAGAAGATCCCCTGAAGCAGGAAATGGCTACCCACTCCAGTATTCTTGCCTGGAGAATCCCATGGACAGAGGAACCTGGCGGGCGATAGTCCATGAAGTCTCAAAGAGTCGGACACTACTGAAGCAACTTAGCACTTGCACACTTGGAAAAAGTAATAAATTTGTGCTTAAGGGGCTGAGTTTCACTTATACAGAAAACCTCACTCTCCAATCCCAAGAGAAAGTAACTTGCTTACTCTTAACTCTGCACCCATATGGTACCTGCTCTTCGCTTCCCACTTTTCTTTCTGTCTTTCAGTATTATAGGTGTTGGCTCTTTTTCTTAGCATCCTCGGCGCCATTCGTTTTATGTTCCTTCTGTAGTCCTCATGCTGGGCTTTTGCTCCCGTCCACACGTTAGCGGTAGTGATATTTCCTCCCGAGTACCTTCCCCACAGGACACCTGCCTTTGAGCTGTCCCGACCCTGTGGGCACTCCTCTGTCCCTGCCAGTTTCATAAGGGCGTTGCCTGTTGACAAGCCCTGACTCTGTCCTCTCACCCCAGTGACTATGCACCGCCTCAAACTGGAGGCCTTGTTTTCTCACCTGTGCTCTCCTAGTTCCCATGGCAACGTTTACACCTTTCAAGGTCCAAACAAGGTCTTATAAAGCCTGTCGAGTGAACCATGGCTCCTTGACCTTTTAAGGAATTTGGTTTTCCTTTGTGCTACCACCCCCTCACTAAATTTTTTTTCTTTTTCAGTTTTAATATTTTTTTTTTCACTTGAGCTTCCTTGATGGCTCAGATGGAAAGAATCTGCCCATCATGCAGGAGATCTGGATTCGATCCCTGAGTCAGGAAGATCCCCTGGAGAAAGGAATGGCAACCCACCCCAGTGTTCTTACCTGGGAAATTCCATGGACAGGGGAGACTGGCGGGGTACAGTCCGTGGGGTTGTAAAGAGTCGGACATCACTAAGCGACCGACACTTTGACTTTTCACTTTCCTAGTTGATTTACAGGGTTGTATTAATTTCTAGTTCTTTGTTGATTTCTTGCACTGACTCTTTGGAGTCAAGACGGAATTCAGAAATGACATGGTTGAAGATAGAAATTTGAGGACATTCTTCAAGAATTTGGAGACATTCTTCCAGACAGACTTTATCTCATCTGGGCTGCAGGAGTTAGGGTCATCTGTGGGAAGGGTGAGTGCCTCTGGAGATACAAGCAGACTATGAAAGCTCCTCATGGTGGTTTTCTGGCTCCATCACTTCATGGGAAATAGATGGGGAAACAGTAGAAACAGTGTCAGACTTTATTTTTTGGGGCTCCAAAATCACTGCAGATGGTGACTGCAGCCATGAATTAAAAGATGCTTACTCCTTGGAAGAAACGTTATGACCAACCTAGATAGGGTATTCAAAAGCAGAGACATTACTTTGCCGACTAAGGTCTGTCTAGTCAAGGCTATGTTTTTTCCAGTGGCCATGTATGGATGTGAGAGTTGGACTGTGAAGAAGGCTGAGCACCGAAGAATTGATGCTTTTGAACTGTGGTGTTGGAGAAGACACTTGAGAGTCCCTTGGACTGCAAGGAGATCCAAGCAGTCCATTCTGAAGGAGATCAGCCCTGGGATTTCTTTGGAAGGAATGATGCTGAAGCTGAAGCTCCAGTCCTTTGGCCACGTCATGTGAAGAGTTGACTCATTGGAAAAGACCCTGATGCTGGGAGGGATTGGGGGCAGGAGGAGAAGGGGACAACAGAGGATGAGATGGCTGGATGACATCACCGACTCGATGGACTTGAGTCTGAGTGAACTCCAGGAGTTGGTGATGGACAGGGAGGCCTGGCGTGCTGCGATTCATGGGGTCGCAAAGGTCGGACACGACTGAGCAACTGAACTGAACTGAACGGAAACAGAACAGAGTGTCCAACTGAATGAAGTTGGTGATCCATTCTGAAGGAGATCAGCCCTGGGATTTCTTTGGAAGGAATGATGCTGAAGCTGAAGCTCCAGTCCTTTGGCCACGTCATGTGAAGAGTTGACTCATTGGAAAAGACCCTGATGCTGGGAGGGATTGGGGGCAGGAGGAGAAGGGGACAACAGAGGATGAGATGGCTGGATGACATCACCGACTCGATGGACTTGAGTCTGAGTGAACTCCAGGAGTTGGTGATGGACAGGGAGGCCTGGCGTGCTGCGATTCATGGGGTCGCAAAGGTCGGACACGACTGAGCAACTGAACTGAACTGAACGGAAACAGAACAGAGTGTCCAACTGAATGAAGTTGGTGATGGTTTAATCGCTAAATCATGTCCAACTCTTTGGACCCTGTGGACTGTAGCCTGCCAGGCTCCACTGTCCATGGGATTCTCCAGGCAAGAATACTGGAGTGGGTTGCCATTTCCTTCTCCAGGGGATCTTCCCGACCCAGGGATTGAACCCAGGTCTCCCACATTGCAAGCCAGTTGTTTACTGATTGAGCCACCCACTCAGGAAACCTGTGAATGAAGTTTGATATTTGGAATTTTCAGCAGAGAAGGTGCCCTGGCCTGGCTTTGTAGCCCACTGAGGGAGGAGAGAGCTGATGGGACCTGGCCCATGGGATGTGGGTGAGCATGCCCAGAATGTCTCTGGGGCATCAGTGTGTGCTCACTATGGAAATGTGAACTCATTGTGTGATGTCGCATGAAATGTAATTGTGAGAACAGTCTACTGTCCCTGTGCTCTTTTGTCAAATGTGAATAGTTATCATTTCTAGATTACCTCTTAGGATCTCTTTATGCACATCTGAGGATGGACTGGCACAGAAATGGGAAGAGCGTGTTGCAAAAACACTGTTGCACTGTAGCACCCTGGCCATTGATAAAGGCTTGGCTTTTGGCTGTAGTCCTGTCATATTTGGTGGAAAATACCATCATCAGCAGGATTTCCTCCTTACTGCAGAGGATTTGGACTATTATAGTGAGTTCTGCTGGAGCAGCTTTTTCTACAAAGTATCCTCTAATTAGCAGGAAACATGTGTGAGAACAGTAGTATATAATTTTCATAGATAGTCTTGCAAAATAGTGGCATTCTAAGTTGGTATTTTATACTTGGCTGACTTTTTCCTTTGAGGAAATAAACATGCAGTCTTGACAGGGAATGTAAAAACAATAGCATCAAACCACCCACATCTTTCATTCCAGGTTTTTGCTAATGTTTTTTTATGACCACATTGCTAAGTAACACAAATTTGGTTGTGTTTTTTTTTTGGCTAAAGTGCAGAGTAAAAGTGGTTTAAGCATAAGTTGATAGAGAAATTAGTTAGACCCATATATATTGCCTCAAGCAGGTGGGAAAGGAGACAGATCAGCTAACGGGTGTGTGACGAGCAGTCCTCAGAGTAACCCTCCCAAGTCCTATGGGGGACTCAGATGTGATACCCACATGGTCTTCATCCTCCAGAGGAATACAGTTAAGTTGGGGAAAGACACACACACACACACACACACACACACACACACACACACACCTGTTATAAACAGTGCCAGGCTGTATATCATTAAATTCTAGGTTGCTGCTGACCGTTGGTATAATGGGAGTTTGGTTAGGAGACGATCTGGGAGGGCAGTGGTTGGCATAAGTCAGGATTCCTCAGTGTCATCACTGTTAATATTCTGAGGGGCTGTCCTGTACATCAGAGGATGTTTAGTAGCACCCCTGGCCTTTGCCTCCCAAATGCTAATTGTATCCCTTAATCGTGACAGTCAAAAACGTCTGCGGATACTGACCACTGTTTCCTGGGGGAACAAAGTTGCCCCAGCTTCGAACGACTGGGTAGGCATAGTTGACTGCAGAGTGAGTTTAGGGCTGAATCTTGAAGAATAAGTAGAACTTGGATAGAAAGTGTGGACTATTTGGAGATGATTTAGTTACCAGGCGCCATTATGTAAAGACCCAGTCAATTTTTTGTTTTGATTTATTTATTTGAGTATAGTGAATTTACTTATAGTGAATATTGTGTTAGTTTCAAGTGTACAGCAAAATGATTCGGTTTTATATATATATATATATATATATATTCTTTTTTTCAGGTTCTTTTCCATTATAGATTATTACAAGATATTGAGGATAGTTTCTCATGCTGTACAGTATGTCCTTGTTCTTTATCTATTTTGTATGTAACACTGTGTATATGTTAATCCCAAACTCCTCCTAATTTATTCCTCCCCTAACCCCATCCCCCTACCCCCAGACCCAGTCATTCTTGGAGCAGCCTGCTCAGAGTAGCATCTGTGGCCTGGACCTTGTTGCTGATACAAGATGGCAATCGAGGGTAAACATTTAGCAACTTCTGTGGCAGGTTTACAGAATTAACTTTATGGTTTTCTGACTCTAATCATGAAAACTTTAGGCTTCTGCTTTGTATGTTTTTAATCATTTCATTTTTCTAGAAATGCATTTTCTGACAGTCTCTCAGAACATTAAAGACCATTGGGAGGTTGAAGTATCAGAACAGTGAAACAGTAAGAACAGTAGCAGAGTGGTCCTTTACCTCTGACGCTCTGGAGGCGTCGCGACTCTGACCAGATGGGACTCAGGACGCACAGTGTGGAATAAGGGGCTAGGTTTAGTCCATGTGGGCCGTGGAGTTGGACTGGATTCTGAGCCCTCACAGGGTGCCTGCCGAATCTTAGACCTAATGACTCAGTATTTTCAGGATGACTGGATGAACGAATGCCTGGGAAGCCTCCTCCCCAAGTGCAGTGGATCTCGGCGGGGGGACCCAGTGGGTATTTTTGAGACAGGAGCGATGTTTAGGAGGGTGTTTGTTGTTTGGCCCGTCTCTGAGTTTAGTCTTCAGTCATCTGATTATTCCCACTTAGAAACCTTTTCTAGTTGCTTGCCCTGGGACCATGATTTTGAAACTTTCATTGATATGTTTTAGACTTGGTGTTCACCTTTTGTGTGTCTTTCCCTCTTGGGATTTGTAAACAATTTAGTATCTTTCAGTTCAGTTCAGTTGCTCAGTCGTGTCCGACTCTTTGCGACCCCATGAATCCCAGCACGCCGGGCCTCCTTGTCCATCACCAACTCCCAGAGTTCACCCAGACCCACGCCCATGGAGTCAGTGACGCCATCCAGCCATCTCATCCTCTGTCGTCCCCTTCTCCTCCTGCTCCCAATCCCTCCCAGCATCAGAGTCTTTTCCAATGAGTCAACTCTTCGCATGAAGTGGCCAAAATTTTTGTGATTATTTACCAGTGCTTAAGGCCATTTCTTAAGGAAAGAAAGGAGAATGTGTTTTGGCAAATTTGCATTTTTTGTGAGTAGAGAAAGATCTGGCCCTTGGCACTGTTTTTATAGTGGCGTTGGTGAGTATGTGCCTCTTTACTTATAATTTGGATTCCTGTTTGGATGTGTGGATGGTGTGGGTGTGGGGTTGTGATGATTGTTTAGCCTAAGGCTGTGGTCCTTTGCTTATGTCTACCCAAGAAGCTTTGAAGAACTTTGAAAGCTTGCTTTGAAATTCCACCTGCTGCTTGAACTTTTTTCTTCTTACGTTTTATTGAAGTATAGTTGATTTACAATGTGTTAATTACTGCTGTACAGCAAAGTGATTCAGTTATATATATATATATAAATTCTTTTTCATATTCTTTTCTATTATCATTAATCTAGGATATTCAATATGGTTTGCTGTGCTATACAGTAGTACCTTGTTGTTTATCCAGAGTCTATATATAATAGTTTGCATTTGCTAATCCCAGACTCCCAATTCTTCCTTCCCGCAACCCACCCCCTTCTGCCACTTACTTTTAAATTACCCCTCTTTTCTTTCTTTGAACATATTGCACTTACTTATATTCCGTATCTGATCATTTTAAGATCTAAAGTGTTCATGGGTTTTTTTTTTCTTCCCTTCTTTATTTTGCGTCCCTGACTCGTGGTACATTGTGTGTTTTTAGAACGGTTCAATTTTGAATATTAACTGCTTCCTTGCTTGAAACTAGTTGCTTGAAATAATGCATAGAGCTCAAGGCTTTGTATTTTCATTTGGGATAAGAGTCTGGGACAAGAATTCTTAGTTTCCCAATTCTTGAATGTAAATTACTTGGCAGGACTTCCCTGGTGGCTCAGCGGTGAAGAATCCACCTGCGGTGTGGGAGACGGGGGTTTGATCTGTGGGTTGGGTAGATCCCCTGGAGAAGAAAATGGCAACTCACTCCAGTATTCTTGCCTGGAGCATTCCATGGACAGAGGAGTCCAGCAGGCTACAGTCCGTGGAGCCTCAAAAGAGTCAGACGCAACTTGGCAACTACACAACAAAAATCACTTGGCAAAGTGGGGAGGCGGATGTGGGGCTCTTATTAGGATATATGGATTCCAGCTCTGTCTACTGGGTAAGTTACTTAGCTGACCTGTGTTTCTGTTTTATTATTTTTTCAGAAGCGTAGGTTGACAGGTCATTGAATAGATGTAGAATAAATGACTCATTTCAGCATCACAGTCATCTGCTACTGCTGAGTCGCTTCAGTTCTGTCCGACTCTGTGCGACCCCGTAGAGGGCAGCCCACCAGGCTCTGCTGTCCCTGGGATTCTCCAGGCAAGAACACTGGAGTGGGTTGCCGTTTCACAGTCGTCTAGGTGTTGGCAGTTTCACGTCCATTGTTGCTGCAACCTCATCATTTGCCGAGGCAGCGTGCAAGGTACTTTAAAGTCAAAGAGACATAGCATCAGTTCCCTGCCCTCCAGGATCGAAAGTTCCTTGACTCGACAGGACCCAGTAACTCTTAGACATACAGTGAATGTGGGTCATGTTCTCTGGAAGTTCATGGGAAGTGAGTGGAGAATATTCTGGACTGGGACGGTCCTGTGTGAGAGAGGTAGGCTTGAAGTAGAGCTTTGTAGGGGGTAGGAATTCACTGTTGAGAAGGCAAGAGGGCATTCCAGGTATGGAAAGCAAGGGTAATCAGTGTGGTGAGGATGTAAGTGTAGGAAAGAAGAGGTGGTCGACTGCATGGAGAAGTTGGGACCACGAATGCCAGTCCCACACCCCTTACCCACACCTGCCATCCTCTTCACTCCAGCCCTGCAGAGCCACTCATCTGCTTTCTGTCCGTAGATTCGTCTATTCTCTGGACATTTTATTTAAATGGAATTATACAATAGATGATCCTTTCTGACTAGCTTTTTTTCCCTTTAGCGTAATGTTTTCAAGGTTCTTCCATATTGCGGTGAGTATCCATACTTTGTTCACTGATGGATATGAATTACAAATTCTTTTTTTAAAAATTTTTATTTCTTTGGCTCTGTGAAGTGAAGTGAAGTCGCTCAGTCGTGCCCGACTCTTTGAGACCCCATGGATAGTAGCCTGCACCAAGCTCTCCGTCCATGGGATTTTCAAGGCAAGAGTACTGGAGTGGGTTGCCATTTCCTTCTCCAGGGAATCTTCCCAACCGAGGGATTGAACCCGGGTCTCTCACATTGTAGACAGACACCTTACTGTCTGAGCCCGTGGGTCTTAATTGCAGTATGCGGATCTTAGTTGCTGCATGTGGAACCAAATTCCCTGACCAGGATTTGGAACTCTGGGCTTCCTGCATTGGGAGTACAGAATCTTAGCCACTGGATCAACAGGGAGGGCTCTGAAATGCAAATTACTGAGCCCCACCCAAGTCTTCAGTTCAGTTCAGTTCAGTTGCTCAGTCGTGTCCGACCTTTGTGACCCCATGAATCGCAGCACGCCAGGCCTCCCTGTCCATCACCAACTCCCGGAGTTCACTCAGACTCACGTCCATTGAGTCTGTGATGCCATCCAGCCATCTTATCCTCGGTCGTCCCTTTCTCCTCCTGCCCCCAATCCCTCCCAGCATCAGGGTCTTTTCCAATGAGTCAACTCTTCGCATAAGGTGCCCAAAGTACTGGAGCTTCAGTTTTAGCATCATTCCTTCCAAAGAAATCCCAGGGTTGATCTCCTTCAGAATGGACTGGTTGGATCTCCTTGCAGTCCAAGGGACTCTCAAGAGTCTTCTCCAACACCACAGTTCAAAAGCATCAATTCTTCGGCACTCAGCCTTCTTCACAGTCCAACTCTCACATCCATACATGACCACAGGAAAAACCATAGCCTTGACTAGACGGACCTTAGTCGGCAAAGTAATGTCTCTGCTTTTGAATATACTATCTAGGTTGGTCATAACTTTTCTTCCAAGGAGTAAGCGCCTTTTAATTTCATGGCTGCAGTCACCATCTGCAGTGATTTTGGAGCCCAAAAAAACAAAGTCTGACACTGTTTCTACTGTTTCCCCATCTATTTCCCATGAAGTGATGGGGCCAGATGCCATGATCTTCGTTTTCTGAATGTTGAGCTTTAAGCCAACTTTTCCACTCTCCTCTTTCACTTTCAACAAGAGGCTTTTTAGCTCCTCCTCACTTTCTGCCATAAGGGTGGTGTCATCTGCATATCTGAGATTATTGATATTTCTCCCAGCAATCTTGATTCCAGCTTGTGTTTCTTCCAGTCCAGCATTTCTCATGATGTACTCTGCATATAAGTTAAATAAGCAGGGTGACAATATACAGCCTTGACGTACTCCTTTTCCTATTTGGAACCAGTCTGTTGTTCCATGTCCAGTTCTAACTGTTGCTTCCTGACCTGCATACAGATTTCTCAAGAGGCAGGTCAGGTGGTCTGGTATTCCCATCTCTTTCAGAATTTTCCACAGTTTACTGTGATCCACACAGTCAAAGGCTTTGGCATAGTCAATAAAGCAGAAATAGATGTTTTTCTGGAACTCTCTTGCTTTTTCCATGATCCAGCGGATGTTGGCAATTTGATCTCTGGTTCCTCTGCCTTTTCTAAAACCAGCTTGAACATCAGGGAGTTCACGGTTCACATATTGCTGAAGTCTGGCTTGGAGAATTTTGAGCATTACTTTACTAGCATGTGAGATGAGTGCAATTGTGCGGTAGTTGGAGCATTCTTTGGCATTGCCTTTCTTTGGAATTGGGATGAAAACTGACCTTTTCCAGTCCTGTGGCCACTGCTGAGTTTTCCAGATTTGCTGGCAAATTGAGTGCAGCACTTTCACAGCATCATCTTTCAGGATTTGAAACAGCTCAACGGGAATTCCATCACCTCCACTAGCTTTGTTCGTAGTGATGCTTTCTAAGGCCCACTTGACTTCACATTCCAAGATGTCTGGCTCTAGATTAGTCATCACATCATCATGATTATCTGGGTCGTGAAGATCTTTTTTGTACAGTTCTTCCGTGTATTCTTGCCACCTCTTCTTAATATCTTCTGCTTCTGTTAGGTCCAGACCATTTCTGTCCTTTATCGAGCCCATCTTTGCATGAAACGTTCCCTTGGTATCTCTAATTTTCTTGAAGAGATCTCTAGTCTTTCCCCTTCTGTTCTTTTCCTCTATTTCTTTGCATTGATCGCTGAAGAAGGCTTTCTTATCTCTTCTTGCTATTCTTTGGAACTCTGCATTCAGATGCTTATATCTTTCCTTTTCTCCTTGGTTTTTGCCTCTCTTCTTTTCACAGCTATTCGTAAGGCCTCCTCAGACAGCCATTTTGCTTTTTTGCATTTCTTTTCCATGGGGATGGTCTTGATCCCTGTCTCCTGTACAATGTCATGAACCTCATTCCATAGTTCATCAGGCACTCTATCAGATCTAGAAGCCCTGGTGGCTCAGAGGTTAAAGCGTCTGCCTCCAGTGTGGGTTCGATCCCTGGGTCGGGAAGATCTTCTGGAGAAGGGAATGGCAATCCACCCAAGTCTTACCAAATCAGAAACTTTGCAGTCCTCCAGGATGAGCCCTCCAGGCGACTCAGGTGTACTTAGGGGTGGAGAGCCAGGGCTCCTGAGGGATGGGGGAGCTGGAGAGGTGGGCCTGGGCAGGGATTTCTACCTTCATCTCAAGGATAATGGGAGGTTTCTGGGAGGTTCTTAAAGGTATAAAACCATTAAGTTTATGCTTTTTAAAAAATTTCATTTTAAAAAGGATGTTTGGCAACATTCTTGCCTGGAGAATTCTTGCATGGACAGAGGAGCCTGGCATGTTGTAGTCCGTGGAGTTGCAGAGTCAGACACAACTAAGTAACTAACTCTATATACTATTTGTACAAAGTGGGCAATATAGCCAATATTTTGTAATAACTGTAAATGGAAAGTAACCTTTTAAATTATATAAAAATAAAAAATTTTTTTAATAAATAAAAAAATTTAAAGTCTCATCTTAGCTCCTGTGTAAAAAGTAGCTTTGGGGGAAATCTAGCTAGAAGAAGTATAGGAAGACCAGAGATGATAGCTTGGCATGGACAAGTCGGGGTGAAAATGGAGACACATGGGTGGATTCAAGAAAAAATTGGAAAGCAGAAACTTGATGATTAATTGTATCATTGGGATAGAGTTAAAGACAGAATCCAGGTTTCTGGGTTGGGCAGATGTGTGGCTGTTGGTACCATCACTAGATGTTCTGAATTTTCTAGTTTTCTAATATGTGGGTAAATCTTAGTCTCCTTTCTTCCCCCTGGAATCTACTCTTTCAAGCAACCCTTGGGGACACTGTATCAGATGACATCTGAGTACATACTATGCGGAAAATACTCTCAGGAGACACGCCTACACATCTAGAACCATAATATTAATACTATTTTGTATATGTAAAAATAATATCTGAGAAGCTAGAAAATAAAGGTGTAACCAAGGTGTTTGGACTTAGGTGTGTGTCTTTGCAAGCACATGAGGTGAACTTCCATAGTTTAGAGAGAAGAGATGGGAATGTTTGATGGGTGGAGAGAAGAGATCTGAGGTTCTGGTCAATTCTGGAAGGACCTCTGGGGTGAGGTGAGGTGCTTGGCTGTTAGGGATGTGATCCAGGATTCTGAAGGTGAGATGGAAACAGGGCATGGCTGCTGAGAGGCCTGGGAGTCTAGGGGCAGGAGACAGTAGAACTGTCTGAAAATTTTTTTTAAAGTCAAGAGCCAGTGAGGAATTGTGAAAGTCTGGAAAGGTAGTAATATGTGCTTGAGAAGAACATTCTCATGGGCTTTGGAGGGGCATGGGTAAGATAGTAAAACCCCTGGGGGTAAGGCTGAGAGCAGCATAAACACTGTAGAAATGGGGGGAAATCAACAAGATGAAGGGAGCGGTAGAATTTTCAGCAGCTGCAGGAAAAAAAAAAGAAAGATAAGGAGGTGACTTCATGGTTTCTAGGAAGCTGAAAGATCTTATGCCCATCATAACTTGTGATGGAGGACTTACAGAGGAAGGCTGAGACAGACAGTGATTGTCTTTTAACAGGAGTAGTGCTCACATGGAATTAAATAAATTTAAGTGTGGTTTTGAAAAATAAAATCTTTAAAAGTTGAGGTAGCAGATTTTATTGACTCCTTTATCTTTGCCATTATAATTAGGTTTTTATATGGTCCTATTAGCCTGTCTTTTAAAATTATACCAAGAATTAGAAGCAAATGTTGTTTCAGTAGCCTGTGATGTAGAATGTGAAAGGACTTGCTCAAGCTATTCTGAAATGCCAACCCATTCCAGGATTCTTGCCTGGGAAATCCCATGGACAGAGGAGCCTGGCAGGCTACAGTCCATGGGGTCACAAAGAGTTGGACACAGCTTAGCAACTAAACAACAACAAAGCTATTCTGAGAATACCAGTTTCCAATCAGAAAATACATAAATTTTCATTAGTGACGGATTAGATTCAAGTTCATGGGAACAGTTATTTTGCTAGCCTCAGGGCAGCAGGAACCTCTCTTTGAAATATTTCTTTAAACTCAAGAACTGTAGACTATAAACTCCAACACCCGCCAGAGTTTCAGTCAGGGAACTAAATGAAGTGATTGGATTTAATTCCATCTTCACTTCTTGATCTTAATCTTCTTTTCTAAAACTGATTCTGACTCCAGATAAGCAGGTGTTTCAATTGATGTTGGTTATCACTTTAAAAATATGCCAGGATGGACTTTTAGTCTTAGAGGACAGCTCTGGAGACATTTGTTAATTACTCTTTGGTGGCTTAGTTGCTAAGTCGTGTCCAACTCTTGCAACCCCATGGACTGTAGTCTTCCAGGCTCCTCTGTCTATGAGATTCTCCAAGCAAGAATACTGGAGTGGGTTGCCATTTCCTTCTCCAGGGAATCTTCCCAACCCAGGGATTGAACCCTGGTCTCCTGCCTTGCAGGCAGATTCTTTACTAACTGAGCTACAAGTTCAGTTCACTTCAGTCGCTCAGTCGTGTCCGACTCTTTGCGACCCCATGAATCGCAGCACACCAGGCCTCTCTGTCCATCACCATCTCCCGGAGTTCACTCAAACCACATCCATTGCGTCTATGATGCCATCCAGCCATCTCATCCTCGGTCGTCCCCCCTTCTCCTCCTGCCCCCAATCCCTCCCAGCATGAGTCTTTTCCAATGAGTCAACTCTTCGCATGAGGTGGCCAAAGTATTGAAGCTTCAGCTTTATCATCAGTCCTTCCAAAGAAATCCCAGGGCTGATCTCCTTCAGAATGGATTCGTTGGATCTCCTTGCAGTCCAAGGGACTCTCAAGAGTCTTCTCCAACACCACACTTCAAAAGCATCAATTCTTCTGCGCTCAGCCTTCTTCACAGTCCAACTCTCACATCCATACATGACCACAGGAAAAACCATAGCCTTGACTAGATGGACCTTAGTCGGCAAAGTAATATCTCTGCTTTTGAATATACTGTCTAGGTTGGTCATAACTTTTCTTCCAAGGGAAGCCCTTAATAATTCTTTACTTGTCTGATATTTATGGAAAATTCTGAAAGAGATGGGAATAGCAGACCACCTGACCTGCCTCTTGAGAAATCTGTGTGCAGGTCAGGAAGCAACAGTTAGAACTGGGCATGGAACAACAAATTGGTTCCAAATAGGAAAAGGAGTAGGTCAAGGCTGTATATTGTCACCCTGCTTATTTAACTAATATGTAGAGTACATCATGAAAAACGCTGGGCTGGAAGAAACACAAGCTGGAATCAAAATTGCCAGGAGAAATATCAGCCACCTCAGATATGCAGATGACACCACCCTTATGGCAGAAAGTGAAGAGGAACTAAAAAGCCTCTTGATGAAAGTGAAAGAGGAGAGTGAGAAAGTTGGCTTAAAGCTCAACATTCAGAAAACGAAGATCATGGCATCTGGTCCTGTCACCTCATGGGAAATAGATGGGGAAAGAGTGGAAACAGTGTCAGACTTTATGTTTTTGGGCTCCAAAATCACTGCAGATGATGATTTCAGCCATGAAATTAAAAGACGCTTACTCCTTGGAAGAAAAGTTATGACCAACCTAGATAGTATATTCAAAAGCAGAGACATACTTTGCTGACTAAGGTCCGTCTAGTCAAGGCTATAGTTTTTCCTGTGGTCATGTATGGATGTGAGAGTTGGACTGTGAAGAAAGCTGAGCGCCGAAGAATTGATGCATAGAGTCTTTTCCAATGAGTCAACTCTTCGCATGAGGTGGCCAAAGTATTGAAGCTTCAGCTTTATCATCAGTCCTTCCAAAGAAATCCCAGGGCTGATCTCCTTCAGAATGGATTCGTTGGATCTCCTTGCAGTCCAAGGGACTCTCAAGAGTCTTCTCCAACACCACACTTCAAAAGCATCAATTCTTCTGCGCTCAGCCTTCTTCACAGTCCAACTCTCACATCCATACATGACCACAGGAAAAACCATAGCCTTGACTAGATGGACCTTAGTCGGCAAAGTAATATCTCTGCTTTTGAATATACTGTCTAGGTTGGTCATAACTTTTCTTCCAAGGGAAGCCCTTAATAATTCTTTACTTGTCTGATATTTATGGAAAATTCTGAAAGAGATGGGAATAGCAGACCACCTGACCTGCCTCTTGAGAAATCTGTGTGCAGGTCAGGAAGCAACAGTTAGAACTGGGCATGGAACAACAAATTGGTTCCAAATAGGAAAAGGAGTAGGTCAAGGCTGTATATTGTCACCCTGCTTATTTAACTAATATGTAGAGTACATCATGAAAAACGCTGGGCTGGAAGAAACACAAGCTGGAATCAAAATTGCCAGGAGAAATATCAGCCACCTCAGATATGCAGATGACACCACCCTTATGGCAGAAAGTGAAGAGGAACTAAAAAGCCTCTTGATGAAAGTGAAAGAGGAGAGTGAGAAAGTTGGCTTAAAGCTCAACATTCAGAAAACGAAGATCATGGCATCTGGTCCTGTCACCTCATGGGAAATAGATGGGGAAAGAGTGGAAACAGTGTCAGACTTTATGTTTTTGGGCTCCAAAATCACTGCAGATGATGATTTCAGCCATGAAATTAAAAGACGCTTACTCCTTGGAAGAAAAGTTATGACCAACCTAGATAGTATATTCAAAAGCAGAGACATTACTTTGCTGACTAAGGTCCGTCTAGTCAAGGCTATAGTTTTTCCTGTGGTCATGTATGGATGTGAGAGTTGGACTGTGAAGAAACTGAGCGCCGAAGAATTGATGCATTTGAACTGTGGTGTTGGAGAAGACTCTTGAGAGTCCCTTGGACTGCAAGGAGATCGGCCCTGGGATTTCTTTGGAAGGAGTGATGATAAAGCTGAAGCTTCAGTCCTTTGGCCACCTCATGCGAAGAGTTCACTCATTGGACAAGACTCTGATGCTGGGTGGGATTGGGGGCAGGAGGAGAAGGGGATGACAGAGGATGAGATGCCTGGATGGCATCACCGACTTGATGGACATGAGTCTGAGTGAACTCTGGGAGATGGTGATGGACAGGGCGGCGTGGCGTGCTGCGATTCATGGGGTCGCAAAGAGTCGGACACGACTGAGCAACTGAACTGAACTGTTTGATATTTCTGGTTCTCTCTGTTCCATTTTCCAGTTTAGTGTTTGTTTTTTTTTTTTTTTTTTGAAGTCTAGTTAATTTACAGTGTTGTGGTAATTTCTGCTATACAGCCAGTTGATTCAGTTATACTACTTAAACATTCTTCTTTATATTCTTTTCCATTCTGCTTTATCACAGGATATTGAATATAGTTCCTGGTGCTACGTAGTAGGACCTTGTTGTTAATCCACTCTCTATATAATAGTTTGCATCTCCTGACCCCAAATTCCCAATCCTTCCCTCCCCTCCTGCCCCCACTTTCTAGTTTTAACTCTAGCATTCTTTTTTTCTCAGTCCCTGTATGCAGCAGAGGTAGGGAAGTTCAAAAGGTTATTCCTGTGAACAGACAAAGAGGGACAGCACCTGCCTGTTCCCGGGTTTGGTGAGTCTGGCTAGGGCAGTTGAGCCGCATTCTGCTGTGAGGAGTTCTGTGCAGGGATGCCCAAAGGAGACCCGTTCCCGCCCTCATCACCTTCACGCTGCCCTAGCCTGCTTCCCGGGATGGGAACATGGCAATGTTAGCATGAGAATACAGCCTCACAGAATCTATGCTAGTGTGACAGCAATCACGCTTGAATCTAAAGAGAAACCCATTTTTACCAATGGGTATATTCAATGCGGAGACCCGGGTTCAATCCCTGGGTGGGAAGATCCCCTGGAGAAGGCAATGGCAACCCACGCCAGTACTCTTGCCTGGAAAATCCCATGGACAGAGGAGCCTTGTAGGCTGCAGTCCATGGGGTTGCAAAGAGTTGAACACAACTGAGCGACTTCTTCATATTCTCAGGAATGGATCCTGTTGACGGAAATAATGAATATAACAGTCAACTATAAGAAAGCAGCTTTATTTTAGCCAAACTGAGGACTAGCCCAGAATTGCTTCCCAGGCAATTCTGATAAACTGCTCCGGAGAAGCAAGGTTTTTAGTGCAGTTTTATTTCCTGTTAGAACAAAGAACATTAAACAAGTCAGGGATACATTTCTTCAAGGCTTCAAAAAAGGAACAGTCCAACAAGCTCACAGCAAGTCAGCATGGCCTTGGTCCCTGGGAAGGGAGTCTTATCCTCAAAGGAGGACCAGCATTGGTGTCCCAGGAAGAGAGGCATTTAATCTTTATTTTTAACATGGGCAGTCTTTACTTTTGGTCACTGTGTCCTTTTCTCTAGTAATTAGAGCAGATGTACAATGTATACTTGATAGACCGTAAACAGGCTGTTTCAGTTAGCATGAAATTCAAGTTAACTCATGGATAAGCCACAGTGCCTTTCCTGTCTCTCAGACATGAACATTCCCGTCATCAGTCCTTTCTGCATTATCTGGTTTTATAGCTCAGGCACTGCTGGTGCTCTGACTGGTGACTCCCTGTGGCTCCCAGCTTTCTTGGGGGGTGAGCTGAAGGAAGGCAGGTGCATCCCCCCTAAGCCTGGTACAGTGCCTCGCACCTGCTCAACCCTCAGAATGCCCTTCTGGAAAGAACAGATGGGAGACTCACTGAACGAATGGTGCTGTGTCCTCAGTGACTAGTGAGAGCGCACACTTCCCGAAGAACAGAACAGCTAATGAGGTTTGTGGCTTTGGCCCTAGCAGTTCAATGATTGAGACTGCGCTGCCCGTGCAGGGAGCACGGGTTTGATCCCTGGTAGGGAGCTAAGATCGCACCTGCCACAGGGCACGGCTGAAAAAAACAGATACAGCAAAATAGCCTTGAAGAAAGAGTAGCAGTAATAGTAACTAACTGTGCTGAGCATTTTCAGTGGGTGCTTGCTAGGGCTTAACTGTGAGTGTTGATTGTGTCATTTAAATTTTCATTGCCACTGTCTGCCCTAAATTTTGATCTGCATTTTACCAATAAGGAAACTGAGGCTTTGAGAGAAGTAATTTGCTCGAGGTGACACAGATCTATCCCTTCTGGTTATCCAGAACTAGAACATAAATCAAAGTTAAGTGGCCCAAGTGAGGATCAGGCCACTGCCCTTGACATCATCATCAAATGTTCTAACCATCGAGGAAAAAGTCACAGATGAACCAGGACCCCTCGAGGCGCTCTTCCAGTACTTTTTCCACACAATTCCTATTCTATTACTGCCACACTGAGCTTCGAGACACTCTTCCTAGACAGAGAAAAACAAATATTATGTCACATCATTTGTATGTGGAATCTAGAAAAATAGTACATATGAACCTACTTGCAAAACAGAAATGGAGACATAGATGTTGAGAACAGACTTATGGATACCAAGAGGAGAGGGGGATGATGGGGTGAATTGGGAGGCTGGGTTTGACGTACACATACTGCTGTGTATTAATGTAAGTGTTGAGAGCCAGCTGTGCAGCACAGAGGACTACCAGTGCTCGACGGTGACCTAAATGGGAGGAAATCCAAAAAAGAGGGGCTATAGTGTACATACAACAGATTCACTTTGCTGCGCAGCAGAAGATAACACGATGTTGTAAAGCAACTGTATTTCAATAAAAGTAAAAAAAGAGAGAGTGTGAGTAAGCGAAGGCTGTCATTTAGGTACATTGTTAACCTTCAGTGTTGGACTGATAGGCAGGTCTGTGGTCGTGCTGAGTCATCAGCAAAGTGACCTATCCTAAACAGAAAGAGAGAAGTTAGGAGGAGGTAGATTGGTAGGTAAATCTTGTGACCACACGGTTTTATCTTTTTGTTGTTTTGTTTTAGCAGTCAAGTTTGAGATGATGGTGGGACATGTGAGCATACAATTTGAGAAAGGCTTCAGAACTGTGGGTTGGCCATTGTGAAAGAGGCCGATTTTGAAATGAAGATTTTAGATGTGGTTTCCGTAGAGGGGCTAGTTGAAGTTGTGGAAGTGTTTGATGTCTTCAAAATAGTAGTATGAAGAGCAAGCAGATTATAAAGGACATTGTAAGATGCTGTGATGATTCAAGCATGTATTGCCTGATTCAGCTATATTAGTATGTGCTTATATTCCTGTCTTTCCTGCCTCTAGATTTATTACCATGTCTCAGTTATGTTAACTCAACAGAAAATATATTAGCAGGATAGTAGATTTATATATTTACAGTGAAACTCTGGTTAGTTTTCTGAACTTTTAGAGAATATGGTGGGATTCACCTCCCTCCACTTTTGCTGGTTTTGCAAGATAGGAATTTATAAGCTGACCTTCAAACATAGTCTAAGAAATAAGACACTAAAAATTTAGAATAATAGAATTTAATGTTTATCAAATATCTGAAAAAGAGATTTGCCTTCTGACTTGGAAGCTGTTTAGACATGTTATTTTATATTATAAAAGAAAATAATGTAAAATCCTCTGATTTGCACGCTCACGTTTCTCGTGGTCCCATGGTTCTCTAGTACAGTGGTCTGCGAAGTTTTCGATCACATATCCCAATGATAAAAAATTCTTTGAGCATATTTCCCCAATATGTATGTATTTTAAATGAATTTAATGTATACATTACTATACTAATAAAGGACATGCATTTTTAAATGTCAGTTAAAGCAATTATAGAATAATGGGATACAGTTAAAATTGCATTCTTAATTTTATTTTTAATGATAAAAATCTTTCATCAAAAATTTTTTTCTTAATGAGAACAGCGAGAGCTAAAGATCAATACTACAGTTTGAAAGTCTGCTTCTAACAGTTGTCTTTTTTTTTTAATTGACTAATTTACTTTTGGCTGAGTCTTCATTCCCTGCAAGGGCTTTGTGGGTTGTGGTGCATGGGCTTTTCATTTCAGTGGCTTCTCTTGCTGCAAAACACAAGCTCTAGAGCGCCAGCTCAGTATTGTGGTACGTGGACTTAGTTGTCCCGAGACATGTGGAATCTCCCCGAACCAGGGATCAAACTCATGTTCCCTGCATTGGCAAGTGAATTCTTAACACTGGACCACCAGGGAAGTCCAGCAGTTGTAACTCCTAAAAATATGTCAATGCAAACGGAGGATAAGCATCATTAGAATTAGACGGTGATAATCATTTTTCTGATCCCATTCATCAGTAGTGCAGAAGTGGTAAACATTTGTCATTAAAATCATACTGTCTTCCCTGATATCTTTTAGTTGTTCCTGAAAACTAATCGAAAGATGTTGTTAGATTTCTACACTTAAAAAAAGGCACTAAAATTTTTCATTTAAAAGACTTAGTAGATTAGAAAATTATGTTTCTAGGTTTTCATAGTGACAGTTTTTATAGATGACAAGCTCTGTTTACAGTAACAAAATAAAAATATCAAACATTTCCTAAAAATCCATTTTGTGAAACAGTTACTTGACAAAAGTATCATCTTTACTTTGAAGGAACAAATAAAGAAAGAAAGAATAGGGTCTGTGTGTACGTGTGAGTGACTCTTGTGTTTTAATATCTGTTAGGTAGCTTGAAGGCAATGGCACCCCACTCCAGTACTCTTGCCTGGAAAATCCCATGGACGGAGGAGCCTGGTGGGCTGCAGTCCATGGGGTTGCTGAGAGTTGGACACGACTCAGTGACTTCACTTTTACTTTTCACTTTCATGCATTGGAGAAGGAAATGGCAACCCACTCCAGTGTTCTTGCCTGGAGAACCCGGGGACGGGGGAGCCTGGTGGGCTGCTGACTATGGGGTTGCACAGAGTCGGACACGACTGAAGCAACTTAGCAGCAGCAGCAGGTAGCTTACTGTTGATATCATTTGTCACTATGAAAAATGTCAGCCCATTTAGAACTTTTTTTTATATAAAAAAAAATATCTCTAGTATATACTTAAATTTCCAATGGTAGGATAATGTTCTAAATATTAGAGTAAATAACAGAATCATCGTACAGTAAGATAACTGTGAAGATTATCAAAGCAGAAAATTTTTGTAATATGTCTGAAACATTCTACCCCACGTATATATGTTATTGTGGCAGCCATATAAAATCTATTTATGAATGTTGAATCCTTGGAAAGTAACATGAAAAATAATTACTTCAGGATGATACTATGGTTTTTTTTTTTTTTTAATTAAAAAGATGACAACATTATAAACATGGGGGAAAGAAGCCAATGCAAGGAAACAGGATCCAAAATATTTACTGGTTAAAAAGAAAGTTTGTTAATAGTATTTATTCAAGCTCAGTAATGTGTATTTGTTTAATGCAAACATATGGAGTGCCTCATAAGTACCAGGGAGTTTGCTAATGACACACAGATGAAAAAGCATGATCTTTTCCATCATTGAAAATGTGTTGCTTTAATTTACAACATATAATAGTGATTCTTTCAAAAATTGCCCTGTGGTTCACAGTTCCCCTTTCTGACACTCTGATTCCCTGAAACTCAAGTTTCAGTCTCTTGCAGGACAGCCTCTCTCGTTATCTCTGGCATGGTGACCTGGTGTTTGCTTTCTAGTAAGACAGACTGAAATAGACACCAGAGACACAGCCATTCGTGTGTAATCGCATGTGGAGTTAAACAGCGTTTGAATGTTGCCAGTGAGTTGATGGCTTGTTGGGGTGTAGTCTGTACCCCTGCCCTGCTCTCCAGAAAGGAAACATACCAATGGCTGTTTCAGGAAGGAGTATGTCTATCTGAAGGTAAAACCTGAGTAACCCGAGCTTAAATGAGCAGGTGTTTTGATCTCTGTTGGTAAATCAGGAAACTGATTTGTTCAGACCTGTGATTCTGGGATTCTCTTGGCATTTTCCTGACGCCTGTTGCCTGACAGTGGAAAGGTGGCCCCTGCAGTTCCAGCCCTCATGCCGTGGTTTTGAGCAAGAAGGGAAGGAAGGGCAGCTACAGCAGGAAAGCAGAGCCTTGTTCAGAAGCCCTGCCCCGTGGACTTCGGCCCCTGCTCAGCTATGGCCTCTGGGTCCTATGGCTGCCCAGCTGCAAGGATGGCTGGGAGCTCGGGGCTTTCACTTTCCAGGCTGCATGGGAGAAGTAGAGAATAGCTTTGGGGTAACTAGCATCTGCCATTTGCATCCTCTTTATGAGAATATAATGCCTAGTGAGTCCCACCAGTGTGGTATTAGTTAAAGAATTTGCCACTAAATGATTGATCTTTGAGGCACCCTGCTTAATCCCGGGAAAGTTCCTGGGTCTCTGACCAGGGAAGGATCATGAGCCCATTCCTACCTTTTTGGTTGGAAGGAGTTGTCTTCAAGCCCCCTCCACTTCTAGTTTAGTCCAGCTCCTTCTCTGTAGGTCTCATCAGGTTATAAGAAAATATGTCTTCTCTGTCCTTCCTCTGCCTGCCTTTGACTTTTTCCTCATGAGAGACATAAAAAGCCCTAACCAGCCTTACATCTGCCTCACGTCAAAAGAAAGAAATCTGTATATTTGAAGTGCAGAAGGAGGTGAAATGAAGAACTACTGCATCTAATTCCTAAAGCCTTTGAAAGTTCTCAGAAGTTACTTTGTATTTTTTGCCAAAGGCTGTGTCTAGGGTAAAGGAAGAAAAGTTAATATGCTTGAATGAATGAAATAATTGAGCAGTGCCTGTTACTGTTTGCATGCATGCTGAGTTGCTACAGCCCTGTCCCACTCTTTGCCACCCTGCTCTGTGGACCATCACCCACCAGGCTCCCCTGTCCATGGGATGTCTCAGGCAAAAATACTGTTTAGCTCCTTTCTTACTTAATCCTCCCAATAAACCTATGAAAAAAGATACTGAGTCTATTTCACAGATATGAAAAGTAGGGCTGAAAGAGAAGCTTAATAGTATCAGCAAGGCTCCTCAACTGACAGGGGCAGGATTAAAACCAGGACAGTCTAACTCTAAAATACTTATTTTTCCTCTAGTTTTCCTTGTCTTCCGTCTGTGCTTTGTCTTTTGTCTTTTTTAATTTCTTCATTGAGTAGATTTGATTTACAGTGTTGTGTTAGTTTCAAGGTACTGCGGAGTGTTTCAGATGTGTATAAACACATATGTTCTTTTTCGGATTCCTTTCCCGTATGTGTATATGTATGTTAGTTGCTCAGTTGTGTCCAACTCTTTGCGAGCCCATGGACTGTAGCCCTTAGACTCCTCTGTCCATGGAATTCTCCAGGCAAGGGTGCTGGAATGGGTTGACATTCCTTTCTCCGGGGGATCTTCCCAACCCAGGGCTCAAACCCAGGTCTCCTGCATTGCAGGCAGATTCTTTGCTGTCTGAGCCTCCAGAGAAGCTCCCTTTCCCATATAGATTATTACAAAATATTGAGTATTCCCTGTGCTGTAAATTAGGTATTTGTTGTTTATGTATTTTATGTATAGTAGTGTGTCTGTGTTCCTTCCAAATTCCTAGTTTATCTCCTTCCCTCTTCCCCTTTGGTAACCATGTTTGTTTTCTCTGTCTGTGACTCTTTCTGTTTTATAAGTGAGCTCATTTGTATCTTTTTTTTTTTTTTTTAGATTCTGCATGTAAGTGTTATCATAAGATATTTGTTTCTGTCTGACTTACTTCGCTTAGTATGACAGTCTCTAGACCCATCCATGTTGCTGCAGATGGCATTATTTCATTCTTCTTGTGTTTCTCTGCTTTTTCTGTAAACTTGCTTTCCCACAATTGCTCACATTAAATCTTAGTTAACAAGCAAAAGCAAAAAAAAAAAAAAAAAAGCCCTCTCTTGTTCTAATTGATAATATTTTTATTTACTAGTAGACTCCCAAGATCCCAGGATATAGCCTTGGCTGTGTTCAGCCTGGAATTCAAACATGACTCGACACGTCTGAAAGGAATCTGGCAGGGGCTGCTTAATTATGTAAGTTAACTGGCAGCCTTCTGGGAGAGAACTAATCCTATACAAAGAGAGAGTGGAGGAGTGCAAGTTTACTTATAACCAGTGCCTCAGAATAGGGGTGAGTTGTAAGTCAAGTGCGGTGTCATTATTTAGCCTGGCCTCTGAGCCAAACCCTAGGGGTTCCTGGAGTCAGGAGGTTGCCAGTGGAAGCTACCAGCATCTTCACTAGGGTGTCCGCGAGTCATTGAGGGCTCACGCCTCGTCAGCAGATTCAGCAGCCCCAGCCCAGACATCTTATCACCAGGGGTGGGTCATCAGGACTTGAGAGCTTGAGATCTGGGTCCTGGGGGCTCCCCGGAGTTGAAAGGGTAACAGGTTTCTTGTCTTAGTCCATCCAGGCTGCTATAAGAAATGCCACAGACTGGGTGGCTCCTCAGCGACAGAAGTTTCTCACTGTTCCAGAGGCTGGAAGTCTAAGAACAGGGTGTCAGCATGGTTGGGTGCTGGGGAAATCCCAGTTCTGGGGAGCAGAGTGTCGTCCTGGCTGTGTTCTCAGATTTGGCCAGGGGCAGGAGAGCTCCGGGCCTCCTTGATAAGAGCACTCCGTCCTCATCACTTGATTACCTCCCGTTAACCTCATCTTCCGATGCTGTCATCTTAGGGGTGAGGTTTCAGCATAGGAGTTCGGGGGTGACACCTTCAGGGCGCAGCACTTACAATGCAGTGGCCAAGAAGGCTGCTTTGAAACACGTGTGAGGAGCTCGCTTCGGAGTTCTGGGAGACATGCGGGGGAAAGGGATTGGGGCGGTTAGAGATGGTGTTGATAGAATTCTACGGCAGCAGTTGGAAGCAGGATCAGGGAAATGCCAACATATTTGCTTAGTTTTCGGTTGCCATCAGTTAACAGATGTATCAACAAACCTTTTAAAAAATGTTCTCCTGAGCTCCAGATATGTTTCTAATGAGCAGTCATGTTTGAAAACAATTGGACTCTATGATGATGTTTTACTTTCATCTAGTTTGTTTCACTTTTTCTGTTTCATGTTCAGGGCTCCCATTTCATTTGGTTTATGTTTTCCAATTTCTCCATCTCTTCATTTTTTTTTTAGTGTTCTTTCTCAACCTTTATCAACTGTAGTAGAAAAGCTTTTGTATACACATATATAAATAATATGTATGCTAAGTCGCTTCAGTCGTGTCTGACTGTGTGACCCCATAGACGGCAGCCCACCAGGCTCCCCCGTCCCTGGGATTCTCCAAGCAAGAACACTGGAGTGGGTTGCCATTTCCTTTTCCAATGCATGAAAGTGAAAAGTGAACGTGAAGCCGCTCAGTCGTGTCCGACCCTCAGTGACCCCATGGACTGCAGCCTTCCAGGCTCCTCTGTCCATAGGATTTTCCAGGCAAGAGTACTGGATTGGGGTGCCATTGCCTTCTCTGAATAATATGTATAGTATATATATATATATAATATGTATAGTATATATATTTTTAAAAACTTAATGAATTTTTGCCTAACTAAAAAATTTATGACATTTTGATTCACTTGTTTGACTTAATGTGAATAGAATGCTGAATTTTTAGTTAAAAAACAGATATGCAACAAGCAACAAAGGTTTATTGTATAGCACAGGGAACTAGAGTCAATGTCTTGTAATAACTGATGATGGAAAATAGTTTCAAAAATAATATATGTGTATTTGTATAACTGAATCACCCAGCTGTGTACCTGAAACATTGTAAGTCAACTATACTTCAATAAAATACATATATATATATGCATATATTAAGAAAAATATACTTATTTATTTTTGGCTGCACTGGGTCTTCGTTGCTGGGTGTGGACTTTCTCTAGTTGTGTCAAGCGGGAGCTGCTCTCCTGCTTCAGCGTGCAGGCTTCCCATTGTAGTGACTTCCTCTGCTGTGGGGTGGAGGCTCTAGGCATGCAGGCCTCAGTAGCTGCAGCAAGCGGGCTCAGTGGCCCGCCTGGTGGTGGGCCTGGACTTAGCTGCTCAGCAGCATATGCAGTCTTTCCGGCCCAGGGATCGAACCTGTATCGCCAGCACTGGCAGGTGTATTCTTAACCACTGGACCAGCAGGGAAGAATCTATCAGCATTCGTATTAAAAAAAAACAAAACCCAAAAACCATTTGGGCGAAACACTATGATACATAATGCACTTGCAGGTTTTAAAATTAACTGACCGTAGCATTTATTTAAACACAGAATCACATCCAGTTTCCTTCTTCAAGGTCAGTGGCAACGTTAGAAGGGATGCCTTTTTCAGGGTCCAGGGAGTCTTCTGAATTATTTAGGCTGTTTCCAGTTCCAAGTAGCATGGTAGACCTTTTTAAAGTCATTCAGCTTTAGCATTCATTGAAAAATATTGGTATTTGATCTACATTCCTATTTGGCTAAACTTCAATTCCATTTGTTCCTAAATTAAATTATCAATTCAGTGTGATCTCTTGAATGTCACCTGGAAAGCTTTGATGTTCAGCACTGGAGCGGTAACTCTTTAATCATCCACTCAGTTAATATTTTCCGAGCACCTCCTGTGCACCAGGCCCTGTGCTTAAAGAGAGCTGACACTGTGGAGGGAGACGTGAGCATAAAAACAAATAAACAGATAAATAAAACTGTAATAAATGTAACTAATAAAACTTCAGCTGAGGAAGCTAGAGAGGGCTCTCCAAGAAGGGTGGTACCTGAGGTATCTCGTCCTCATGATGATTGAATCAGTGAAAGTCCTGGCTGTCCATTAAGCACTTACTGAGTGTCTCCTCTGTGCCAGATAACATTCTAGACCCAGGGATACAGCAGTGAACACAGAGCAGACAAAACACCCTGCCCTAGTGGAATTTGTATTCTGATAGAAAAGGTGGACAAACACACGTGTAAAACGGACCTATATGTCAGATGCTACGCGCTATGGTGAAAAATAAAGCATTGCAGGAAGAGTAGGGTTTGTGGGGTTGGTGGGGGCAAGGTGGTGGCTGGGGAAAATACAAAATCACGTGGTCAGGGAAGGCCTCCCCAGGAAAGTGAGCTTTGAGCCGAAAATGAGGATCTGTGACCTAGTGCAGAGCTGGCAAACTTTTTCTGCAAAGGGCAGCTGGGAAATACCTTAGGCTTTGGGAATTATGCAGTGCGCCTGCGTGCTTAGCATGTCTGACTCTTTATGACCCTAGTGGACTGTAGCTCACTAGGCGCTTCTGTCCATGGAATTTTCCAGGCAAGAATACTGGAGAGCATTGCCATTTCCTTCTCCACAGGGCATATTTCCAACCCAGGGATCGAACTCGAATTTCCTGCATTGGCAGCGGTTTCTTTACCACCTAGCCACCTGGGAACCATACAACCTCTGTTTTAATGGCTCAACGATGCTAATTTTTCTAGGGTGGAAGCAGCCGTGGAGAGTATGTAAATGAATGGATGTAGTTGTCTTCCGATACATTTTTTTTTTTTAACGTCACACTGCAGGGCATGTACGATCTTAGCTCCCAGCCAGGGATCAAACCTGAGGCCTCTGATGTGGAAATGTGGAGTTTTAACTACCGGACCCCCAGGAAGTTGCCTACAACTCTATTTATAGACACTGAAATTGATATCTCATAGAATTTTCACATGTCATGAAATACTATTATTATTCTGGTTTTTTTTTTTTCACCCACTTAAAAGATAAAGACTGTTTTTGTGGGCTAGAATTGGTCTGAGCCCCTCCCTGTGTTAGATCCTGAGAGATTTAACAGTGTGCTTTGCCCACCTGATAAGAAGAGCCAACTCATTAGAAAAGACCTTGATTCTGGGAAAGATTGAGGCAGGAGGAGAAGGGGACGACAGAGGATGAGATGGTTGGATGGCATCACCGACTAAATGAACATGCGTTTGAGCAGGCTCCAGGAGTTGGTGATGGACAGGGAAGCCTGGTGTACTGCAGTCCATGGGGTCGCAAAGTGTCGGACACGACTGAATGGCTGAACAAGAACAACAACTTCCCTTTAGTTGCTTTGGATGACATGTAATGGTGTTTGGTTAATGATAAGGTGAAATGCAACTTTCATGCTTTGTAGATATCTTGCTATTTTAGGTCCAACATCTTTGTTGTTGCTTTACGAAGAAAAGGAAAATTCATCCGTTCATCTAGTGACAGATACTCATTTCACTTATGTGAAATTTATACCTTACACTGTTATTTCTAGACTCAGCTGTGCAATAGTAACTTTTATTTTCAACCCATCATACCACAGTATTGCCGAAGACATTTTATGTAGCAATTAAGAGTTTTACTAAATAGCATTGCATTGGGATGCAAGCTGTAGAAAAGTTGTTATAGAGTGGCTTAACTAATTATGGATTTATTTGTTTAATAGCAAAAAGTTAGCTTGGGCTGCATAAGACTAGTGTGGCAGCTGTAACATACCAAGGACTGAGGTTTCTGTTCTTCTACTTGACCACCACCATCTTTGCATAAGGCATTGGTTTTCACATTTGCCAAATAGTTTTTGTACCTCCAGGCACCACAGGTGTGTTTCTGCAAGAGAGAAAGAATTTGTTGTTGTTCAGTCACCAAATCGTCCAACTCTTTGCGACCCTATGGACAGTAGCTCTACAGCCTCCTCTGTCCTCCAGGATCTCCCGGGGCTCGCTCATATTCATGTCCAGAGTCAGTCATGCTGTGTAACCGTCTCATCCTCTGCTACCCCCCTCTCCTTTTGCCTTCAGTCTTTGCCAGCATCAGGGTCTTTTCCAGTGAGTTGGTTTGCATCAGGTGGCCAAAGTATTGGAGCTTCTGCTTCAGCAGCAGTCCTTCCAATGCACAGGTGCAAAACGGGCTTCGTCTTTTCATTCATTAAGTGGAGCCTTTCCAAGGAACGGCCGCCTCGCATCTCCCTGGACAGCACTGTGTTCTGTGATCACCCCTAGCTACGGAGGAGTTTGAGTCAGCAAGTTTTTGTAGCTGAGCACATTGCTTTCTTAAATAAAATCAGCCTTTGGTTATTAAGAAAGAATGGGAGGTTAGCTACTGGGTAAATAACTAGCATTATCTGCCATGGCTTGTAAATGTTTTTGTTAAAAAAAAAAAAAGCAACAACAACAAAACAGCTACAAGCTTAAATTGACACTGGGTTGAAGGAAGCGACAGACGACCCACAGTTTACTTGTTCTCTTTCACAAGTTTCTCTCCCCGATTTCCTTTAGTATTAATTGAAGGTGTGTTTTGTTCCAGGACAGTTGAAATAAAGAATAAAGCTCTTTGTCAAGGAAGTGATGGAGTGTGTGATTGTTATCTGAACCCTGGGTTTATGCCAGTATATGCAGTGCCCTTGGTGGCTTCCTCTTGCCTTGTGGGAACAGCCTTTCCATTACCTGGTACCCCAGCCTCTCCTGGGTCCTGCCCGTTCCTGCCGCTCATCCCTGGCCTCCCACGGTTCCAACCACATTCACCTGATAAATCTCAAAATCCGCCCTAGTGCCGTGACTCATCTTCCTTCCTGAGGCTAATGTTGTAAGCAAACATCCCCTTGAAACTTCCTTCTCTGGGGTAAACCTCTCCCTTTTGTTTATTTGGTTGATTTGCTGTTGTATCAATTTTCTGTGACCTTAGTTCTTTTTTTTAAAAAATTCTGCTCTCTCTAAATTTCAACAAGAGTAAAGCAAAATAGATTTCGATTCACCTTGTCTCAAAAAAGTGAACTTTTTAAAAACTGATGCTGCATTTGAAAAGATTTTTTTTAATGTGCTGTCAAATAGCAAACTCAACAATAATAATTGGAAACATTAGACATTATGTGCCAGGCAGTATTGTAAGTGAGACATAATTTAAATGTAACCCTTACAGTGATCCAATGAGGTAAGTAATACTGTTGTTCCCATTTTAAAGATGGAAAAACCGAGGCATAGCAAGGTAACTTGGCTTAAACTCACCCAGTAAATAAATGAAGAAACCAGGATTTAGAGCTCTCTCTCTCTCTTTTTTTTTTTTCCTTTTTCTTATATGTATAAAGAGTCAAGGAGGCCAGCGAGCAGCAAAATGCCCAGAGTCCAGCTTCACACCGTGTTAGGAAGCATGATTTATATAAAATGCCCCAGTTCTCTATGGATGTGGACTACCATCCCCCTCCAGGTTGTCTTCTATGGGACGTTCTTTCTCTTTCAAATTAATTCTTGTATTTAATCTTGTGAATATAGACACATTCACATTTTTCAAAAAAGTGTGCATCCATAGAGCGTAACTCTCGCTCTCTCTGTGTTCCCCTCCTCCATGCCCTGCCCCCTGGGCCAACACTTGTTAGTTTTTTATATAACCTTCAGCCATTTTTCTAAAAAATGAAAATACAAGTAAATATAGATATGTTCCTATTTTTTTTCTATTTTTTTTAAAAGTGCTTAGTGTAGACACAAATTTTTTTTCACTTATAAACATTAGGAACCTCTTCATAGCTGTTAACAGAACATACAGAATTTCTCCTTTTTTATTTTTTTATTGATTAAAAAAATTGTTTAGAAAGTATCCAGGTATTTTATTTTATTTTTTGGTGGCACCATACGGCATGCAGGATCTTAGTTCCCTAACCAGGGATAGAACGCATGCCCCCTGCATTGGGAGCATGGAATCTTAACCACTAGACTGCCAGGGAAGTCCCTCCTTATTTCTTTCTAAGATGCATAGTATTAAAGTGGTCTCTTTGCACATAAACCTGGTCATGCGTCTTCTGATTTTCTCTTAAAATACAGATAGATTTGCATTTAGCTCCTGATGCTATCATCAGCCATTGCCAGTGTGAGTGATGACCTGTCCTTTGCTTCCTGAAAGTTGATAGGGTATAATGATGCATCTGAATTTTCTTCTTAATGACCAGTTTCCCACCAGTTTTATTAAGGTATAATTGACATACAATACTGTATAAGCTTAAGGTGTATAGCATAATGGTTTGATGTATGTATACACTATAATTTGTTCACCACAATAAGTTTAGTTAACATCCATCACCCCATGCCATCTGAATTTTAATATTCTACAATACAGCTTGCAGATCCTGGTTTTAAGGAAGAGGGATGTTGAGACATGGCCACTCCTAGGCATTGCTAATGTAAATTGAGGAATGTAATTTGAGGAATGTAAATTGGGAATGTAAATTGAGGTGGGTGTGTTGAAAGACATTTTTAGCTTGAGTCCTTCAGGAGTCTGAAAAATGTCTTTGCCCTTCCATCTGGCTTTCATTCATGGGGCTTTGTCCTAAAATAGTATTGAGTGGTCGTGGTAGCTTAGTTGCTAAGTCATGTCTGACTCTTGTGATCCCCTGGACTATAGCCCACGAGGCTCCTCTGTCCATGGGATTCTCCAGGTGAGAATACTGGAATGGGTTGCCATTTCCTTCTCCAGAGGATTTTCCCAACCCAGGAATGGAACCTGGGTCTCCTGCATTGCTGGTAGATTCTTTACCAACTGAACTATGAGGGAAGCAAAATAGTATTGACCATCAAAGATTTGCAGGGACTTCTCTGGTTGTTCAGTGGCTAAGAATCCTTCCAGTCCAAGGGATACAGGTTCCAGCCCTGGTCGGGGAGCTAAATCCCACATGCTGCAGAGCAGCCAGGCTGATGAGCCGCAGCTAGAGAGCTGCAGCTAAGTCCCAACACAGCCAAAAATAAATAGACAAAACACTTCTAAAAGACATAAAGATGTTCACGTGACATGGTTTCTCATGGTGAAACTTAGAAGGGTGCTGAGTATTAAACAACAGAGTAATAGTTTTATACATCTACATGATGAAATTGCCAGGAAGATATTAAAATTAGTGCTTTTGAAAAAAGTTTTAAATGACAAGGGGCAGTGCTCATGACATATTTTTGAATGAAATGGGTGGGTGCAGCTATTTTTACTGACACTGCTCCTGTGAACTAAATGATCAGGTGCGCTCTAGGGGATTATAGTCCAGCAGTAAATACTGTGTGTGTGTCTATGTGCCTCTATGTTCAGGGTCAGGAGGCTGGGGAGTAAAAAAGTTGTGTATATGTCTTGATATATCCTCATACTGAAAATGTTTGACCCTTTGCCCACATTTTGGGGTAGTGGTGGATGTTATTATATGTCTATGTCTTACACGTGACAAGTGAAAGTGTTAGTCGCTCAGTTGTGTCCGACTCTTTCTGTCCACGGAATTCTCCAGGCAAGAATAGTGGAGTGAGTAGTCATCCCCTTCTCCAGGGGGACCTTCCCAATCCAGGTATCAAACCCAGGTCTCCTGCATTTCTTTACCATCTGAGCCAGCAGGAAGCCCGTACCTTGTATATGGAAAACCAAGATAAGTTTCATTTTTGATCACACTCATGAGTGATTGAAATGTGCTGGGTATGTAGAGCTCCCAACAGGGACATTAAATCCAGATGCTTTTCCCTGTTTAGATTTTGGCAGTGGCTATTGGATAGTAAAATTGTAGGTAACCTTTTGTTTGTTCTACAAAGATCAGTGGGGGTCCACTGAGCAAGGATTTTAGGACAATGACATGATTGTTTTGAGAGGAACACCCACTAGGACTTTGATCAAAATAGGTGAACACTTTCAACCTCAGGGATGATGAACTCTACCTGGTAGAGTTGTAAGGGAAAATTAAGTAGGATGGCGGATAACGTTTTGCACATTAGAGTTACAAAATAACATATATTCTGAAATAGTATGAGTGAAGAGAAAAAGTTAACTTTTTCGGACATGAGAAATGGCTTAATTCAAGAGATTAAGATAATGGCATTTTCAACTTGGATTTACAACCACACGGCAATTCTCTTTTTGTACTATTGAGCTTAAAAATGCCATATTTTGCCAGCCTTTTATTTCTGTCTGTACTAATTATGCCATCTCCTTCTTTGTTCATAGACTTGAACCCAGTGATCTGGGTTTCTGTATATAAGGTATGGGCTTCCCAATGCCTCTGTCCTCCTGGCATTTAACGGACTTCCACGTCAGAGAAACATGTCACTGAAGCTTTGTGGGAGGAGTTGGATTGGGGGGTGGGGCTGGGAGGGATTGGTTGGGGCTATCCATATGTGAAGGTTGGTTCTTCAGCATTTTGTTTTCTTGGGGCTATCAGTATGTGAAGGTTGGTTCTTCAGCATTTTGTTTTCTGTGTCGGGAGGTCTTTCTAGCTGCTTCATTTCTCAAAATGATTCTTTCCTTTGGCCATTATAACATTTACTTCACCTCTTAATTTTTTTTTTTTTTTTTAAATGGCTGCATGTCGGCTTTGCAGGATCTTCCCTGGTGGTTCAGACGGTATAGCGTCTACCTACAACCTGGGTGGGAAGATCTCCTGGAGAAGGAAATGGCAACCCACTCCAGGACTCTTGTCTGGAAAATTCCATGGATGGAGGAGCCTGGTAGGCTACAGTCCGTGGGGTCGCAAAGAGTCGGATAGGACTGAGCGACTTCAGTGTCATGTTCAATGTCAAGGTCATTAGTTACCCAACCAGAGATCAAACCTGCATTGTCAGCAGTGAGAACATGGAGTCCTAACCACTGGACCATGAGGGAATTCCCTTGTTTAGCTTTTATTCGTATTTCCCAGAATCATTTAGAAAAAGCACACCTGTTTACTCATATATGCTGTGTTGAAGATACTGAATATTGTCACCCCATCTTGGTTTGTTAATACATACCTTAAAAGACAAAGATTTGTAACAGCTGGAAAACCTGCACAGGTGTTTGCAGCTCTTTAAGAGCACACCTGACCCCTAGTGACTGGAAGGAAGCATAAAGATCAGAGAAACAAAAAGGGTTAAGAAAGGGAGTTCAGAGTAAGGTGGTGCTTGTTGTTCGCTCTCATCTTAGAAGTGGAGAACATTTTCCTCTTGTGAGTTGATGAAAGGACGCTTTGATGACAGTGGCTACAGCTATGGAATATCTGAAAGAGGCTGCTGAGGGGAATAAAAATGTGGCCACTCCCAGGCATCAATGAAGTGTCAACATCTCAGATGGGCTATATGTGGTTTTCAAATGGTTGGGGGCACAGGGGGTCTTTGTGACTGTACCTGTCAACTTCGAGGGGTGGGAGGGGGAGTGGTTCTGGCTCCCAGAAAGCTAAGTGAATCTCCCACCTCAGACCTGTGTGTCCCTCCCAGACCATCTGAGATGTGCCCCAGAATTCTGTGCAGAAATCACTGTGTCAGGGCTTGCTTAGCCATCGCTTGATCACCAGGGAGTGGGTGCTGTGTGGGGTCTGCAAAAATCATCTCTTTTTGCGGGGAGGGGTGGCTCAGGGGCCTTTGACAATGAGCAATCAAATCTAGTTCACATGGGAAGCTTGTACGTATGGTTTCAGAGAGCATTTCTCCTTATGTATTTGTCTTCTCTCTGCAGATAAAGAAGAAACAGCAGGATGTGGTTAGGTTTCTGGAAGCCAACAAGATAGAGTTTGAGGAGGTGGACATCACAATGTCAGAAGAGCAGAGGCAGTGGATGTATAAGAACATCCCCCCGGAGAAGAAGCCTGCTCAGGGCAACCCTCTGCCACCCCAGATATTTAACGATGACCAATACTGTGGAGTAAGTAGCTAGATTGTTACCACATCAGTTTTTTGCCTGGGGTGCAGTTGGGGTTTTTCAGTGCAGGCTGTGACCTCCTCACCTAGTACCTATCCGGGTCCACAAATCTAACAGAGAGTGAAGTTATGTGGGCGTGTGAGTCCAAGGTCACAGACTGTGTCTTCCTGTTTGCTTTGAGACAAGGGGATGGGAAGAGAAGCTGTGCATAAGCGTGCTTATTATGTTCTACATTTTAAAGCATGTTTTTTGATTCATACATTTTGGGGGACAGAATGGAAAGGATGTGTTCTTAAATATTTATTTCTCTAAAACTGCTAATACCTGATTATAAGTCAGCATTTTGTTTTTTGATGATCATAAACCAGACGGATCATTAGTGGTGGTGGTTTAATTGCTAAGTCATGTCCGACTCCTGCACCCCAAGAGCCTGCCAGGCTCTTCTGGGTCATTATGATCAGCTAAAATATATCCGATGCCTTCTTGCTGTTGGTGGCATTGAGAAAATGAAGGCATTTTTGACTAATTATCTATTTTCCTTCTTATTCTTTAGGTTAAAAATTTTTTTTGAGAAATTTCTGTAATGAGCAGTTAGGATTTGCGTAAGTCAGTGTTTCTTTTGAGACCTGCATTGCAGTTCTCTAAGGATGGCCTGGAAAGAGGGAGGGGCTACAGTGTGGAGGTACTTAAGGTGGAATCAAGAACTGGGTTGCCGCTAGAATGGAGAAACGGGGTAACAGTGCTTTAGGTGGCTCAAAAGGAAACAGGTCTCCATGAACATGAGAGAGAATGAGATGTTGAAAATAAAGCCGTAAAGATTGTGCCCAGCATCTTTGCATGTCATGAGGAGAAAACTGAACCTGGTGCTGGACACTGATTTGAGTTGAGTACCGCTTTGTGTTGACTTGACACCTTTGGAAAGTCACTTATCTCTTTATACCTCAGTTTTCTCATTTTTACACAAAGGTTAATAGTATCTATCTTACTTCCCAGGATATTTGTGACTGTTTCTAAAGTACTCCTAAAATTCTATACCCAGCCAAATTACCACTCAATTACAAGACCAAAATAAAGGCTTTTTCACAGCTGCAGAATCTGAGGAACAGAATCCAGCAAAGCCACTGGATTTTTGAGTTTTCTTGCACTGTTTCACTAATAGCTTTCTTTTATTTTTCAATGTTTACATGTTCATTTGGCTGTGCTGGGTCCTAGTTGCCACATGCAGGATCTTCCATCTCCGTTGGTATGTTTGGCATCTGGAAACTCTTAGTTGTGGCATGTATGTGGGATCTGGTTCCCTGACCAAGGATCAAACCTGGGCCCCCTGCGTCAGAGTATGAGTCTTAGCCACCGCACTACCAGGGAAGTCCCTAGCAGCTTTATTTTGGATTGTATAGTTTACACAAATTTTCAACTATTATCTCATTTTGGCCTGCAGGCATGAAAGTATTGATACATTTTCTAGACTCTGTAATCATGAGTGGGATATACCCTTGGTTACTATATACTTTCCCAATAAAATAAGTGATCATGACTCAAAAAAGTCCACAAAAATAGTAACCTTTATTCTTATATAATGATGCAGCTTATTTCTTGTTGATGCTGCCTCTTCAGACACTGAAGTATGACCATCCTTTGCTCTCCACTTGTCTTTCCATTTCTCTACCCACTTGCTGCTTATGTGGTTCAGGACTATCGGCATCTCCTAGTTTTATTTTAAAAGTGGAGTTGTTTTTAATCCTTGTTGTTTCATAGCCCTATTAAGAGGAGGCAGGTAGAGACATCTTTGCTTTGTCACCATAAAAGCCAAAGTCTTCAGGGCCCTTTGAGTAGAGGAATGTATTTAAAGAATAAAAAGGAGTGTGATGTGGAATAAAGTTAGTTCCTTTTCTTTATTTTTGCTTCTTTATGACTTTCTAAATCTCCGTATATCTTTGCCCTATGGCGTCTCTGGATTTTTTTCAGGGAGACTGGCAGCTGGCTAGAGGCTTCCATATTTATCAGCTGTGCCCGGTAAGTGGCATCTTCTCTGCTAGAGCAGAGTCGGTCCTGCAGTGGTGGTGGCAGGCAGGGTTGTGTGCGCATCTGTCTTTATAGTCTGTTCTGGCAGCAGTTTTGAAGACAGTGTCTGCTTTTATCAAGGTCCAATAAATTCGACTTTGAGAAAAACAAAAGAATTAGAGGGCAGTGAACCCTGGCTTCATTCAAACCACCTGCTCCTGTGCACCTTTCTTTGCCCAGTGACAGTTTATGAGTGGTCTTACCTGGTTGGATAACCTGTGGAAACCTGCAGTATTGCAAATGACAGGCTCCAGTAAGCACGAAGATTCTCCTGTTTCCTAAATTGGCTGGAAATTTTACTACTTTGTTTTAAATTGGATGAGCTAGGCATGTGAGACATTCATAGCTGCTAAGCTGTTTACTCACCAGTGTGGACAATTGCCCTCTCTCTCCTTTAACACTTGAAAATCCTGCCTTTAGCATTTGAAATTTTCCACCAAATGAAAGCATCCTGGCATGGCTTCTTCCCACCCTAGGTCTGGACATCGAGGAAATGATGCGGAAATAGCATCAGTTGGAGGTGGCTCAGTGAGTATCAGGGAGTGATGGGGCCAGGTGTGACCTGGTGGCTGGACACCATATGTTTGGCGCCTTAAGGAAGCTGGTCCTGGGGTTTGGCCTGGATGTTCTTGGCTTCCCAGACGTGGAAATTCCTCTTGTCTTCTAAACTGGATCTCCAGCCCTAATGTGGAGTCTGTGAGTTCCCCCCATACCTTTATATATTTCTTTCAAGTTTCCAGTGTCTATTTCAGCTTGTGGGCAAGAACACTTATTAAAACAGACTGGGGTTCTTCCTATTTCCCTGAAATGTCCTACCATGAGCAAGATTCTTCTCTGGAAATGAAGTCCTGAAGGTCAGCATCCCAACATGTAGGGTTTCCTCATTTTAGAAAGCTCAGATCCTCATGTTCAAGGTTTAAACTCTGTTCTCTGTCTGTGGAACTGGCATGTGTGGAATGCACCAGAAATGAAAATGCACACATCTGCACAAAATGAAAACATTTCCTGCCATTTTTTTTCTCCCTCTCTATTTACAAGGAAGAAAAAAAATAAAAGATTTGGATTTCTTTATTTTTTTTTCCTTAAAAATATTTATCATTAAATTTACTTTTTTGTTGTTGTAGTTGCACCACTCGGCATATGGGATTTTAGTTCCCCAACCAGGAGCTAAACCTTTGCCTCCTGCAGTGGGTGCACAGTCTTCCCCACTGGACCGTCAGGAAGGCCCCCAAATTTACTGTCTTAACCACCTATAAGTGTACAGTTGAGTAATGTTATGTATATTCACAATGCTGTAAAACAGGTCCCCAGGATTTTTCATCTGGCAGAACTGAGATTCTTATACTCATTAAGTATACCTGTTTGTCCTCTATCATGGTAGAATGATAACCGTCATTCTACTTTCTATATGTATTGAATTTGACTAGCTTAGAGACCTCCTAGGAGTGAAATGATACAGTCTTTGTCCTTTGTGCTATGTGGAAGGTCATGGCACAGTGCCCCTCTTCATCCATCAAGTGTGTCTTCATCCATTAAGACTGCTGTAACACATACAACAGACGGGGTAGCTTACAGACGATGGAAATTCATTTCTCAGAGTTTTGGAGGTTGGAAGATCAGGGTTACACTAGGGCTGGGTTCTGGTGAAGGCCCTCTTCTGGGTTGCAGATTGCCAACTTACCGTAGTATCCTCTTGTAGTGAAGGGGTTGCTGCTGCTGCTGCTGCTGCTAAGTCGCTTCAGTGGAGCTGTAATCTCATCCAAGAGGGCTCTGCAGACCTAATTGCCTCCTTTGTGCATTGGCGTTGCATGTATGAGTTTTGAGGGGCTTCTATTGTATGTGTATGTCCCATTTTGTTTTTAACTCATCCATGGTGAACATCGGGTTGCTTCTACCTCTTGGCTGTTGTGAATAGTGCTGCTGTGAACATGGGTTTGCAGTATCTCTTCAAGGTACTGTTTTCAGTTCTTTGGGATACATACATAAAAGTGGAATTGCTACATATCATATGCCAATTCTGTTTTTAGTTTTTTGAGGAACTGCCAAACTGTTTTTCACGGTGGTTGATCCATTTTATAATCCCATCAATAGTGCACAAATGTTCTAACTTCTCCATATCCTCACCAATACTTGCTATTTTGTGTTCTTTGGGGTTTTTGTTGTTGTTTTTGAGAGTAGCCATCCTAATGGGTATAAGGTGATATCTTGTTGTGATTTTGATTTGCATTTCTTTGATGATTAGTGATGTTGAACATCTCCTATGCTTTGTTTTCTGTTTGTATATTGTCTTTGGAGAAATGTCTATTCAAGTCCTTTGCCCAATTTTTAATTGGGTTATTTGACTTTTTGTCACTGTGTAAAAATTCTTTATATATTCTGAATATTAACCTCCTATCAGATATGTAATCTGCAAATATTTTCTCCCATTCTTAGGTTGCCTTTCACTTTTCTTGATTGTATCTTTTGATGAACAAACTTTGTAAGTTTGATATTGACTCATTTGGCTGTTTTTGTTTTTGTTGCCTGGGCTTTTAGAGTCATACTCAGGAAATCATTACTTGCCAAATGCAGTGTTATGAAGATTTTTCCCTATGTTGTCTTCTAGAAATTTTGTAGTTTGGGGGTCTTATGTTTAGGTCTGTAATTAATTTTTTTTTGCTGATTTTTTAATATGGTATAAGATAAGGGTCCAGCTTCATTCCTTTGCATGTCATTATCTAGTTTTCCTATTAGCATTTGTTGATGACACTGTGCTTTTCCCATGGAGTGATCTTGACGCTTCTGTTCAAGATCATTCGACTGTATATGTGAGGGCTTATTTATTTATTTAATTTTGGACTCTATTCTGTTTCACTGGTCTATACGCCTGTCTTTATGCAAGTACCACACTGGTTTGATTACTGTAACTTTGTAATATGTCTTGAAATTAGGAAGAGTGATTTCTTTAACTTGGTGTTTCTTCAAACTTTTTTGGCTTGAGATTCTGTATGAATTTTAGAATTTTTCCTTATTTCTGCAAAAACATGCCATTAGAATTTTGATATGGAAATGTTGAATCTTTAGATTGCTTTGGGCAGCACTGACATCTTGACAATATTAAGTCTTTAAATCTATGCACATGGGATTCTTTTCATTTTACATGTCTCTGTTCATTTCTTTAAGCATGGTTTTGTAGTTTTTAGTGTTCAAGTCTCTTACCTCTTGGTTAGGTTAATTCCTAAGTGATTTTTTTTTTAGTGTTATTATAAATAGAATTATTTTCTTAACATCCTTTTCCAATTGTTGATTATTAGTGTGTAGAGACACAAGTGAAGTTTATATATTGTTTTCTTTTTGTCCTGCAACTTTGCTAAATAAGTTTATTAATTCTTTCATTTTTATTAAAAAGTTGGGAGTTTGAAATGGGAATGCAGCCAAATTTTATTTGACTTGGGGTCATGTTAACCAGTTTGTGGATTGGCCATCTAGGGGAGAAAGACACAATGACCATTCGTGTAATTGAGATGAGCAGGTATGTGTTTGGCTAAGGATGCCAATACTTAGAATTAGGTTATGGGTGAAGAGGGGGAGGGAGATGAAGTAACGTGGAATCTGTGGCTAGAACTACTCATGTAGCATCCTGTCTAATGAAGAGAGGGCAGTTCAGCTAGGAGACAGATGGCAGGCTTTTGATTAGTTTCCATGAGGCAACCTATAAAATTATCTATTATTTTAAAACTATTGAATTACTTTTTTTGCACTTTTAGATCTTACTTGCAAAATGTTAAATTTGTACCTAAGCATTGGGTGTATTGCTCACCAAATAAGATTACATTAATGCTATTGACGAGTGTTGTTTCAGTAATGATTTGAGGACAGCTATGACTGCCTTTCCCCATATTACCTTGCTTACTTGGAGTCTGAAAGTAGATGACAGATAGGGTAGATTTCAGGAGGCACAGAAATGCTAAATGAACAGCAGTGGTTCTTTGTGGAGTCTCCTCCCCTTTTCTTTGTTAGGTATGAAAGGAAATGAGATATGTCAGCATTTTCTAACTATGGATAGAGGCTCAGAAGCACACTAGAATACCTAAATGTATGCAGTTGTATTGTTCCCAAGTACAGTGTTTATGTAACTTTTGAAACGATTGTCTCTGTGTGATATATTTTAAGTGTATTTTAGAATCTTTTCTGAAACTGAAGAACCAACTCCTTTAATTATTAGTTTTACAAATCCCTACCTCATACATGTAATTTTATTTTAAAAAAGATTATACACACACATACGTATATATAGTCATCCCTGACCAACCTAGACAGCATATTAAAAAGCAGAGACATTTCTTTGCCAACAAAGCTAGACAGCATATTAAAAAGCAGAGAATTGACTTTATCAACAAAGGTCCATCTAGTCAAACCTATGATTTTTCCAGTAGTCATGTATGGATGTGAGAGTTGGACTCTGAAGAAAGCTGAGTGCAGAAGAATTGATGCTTTTGAACTGTGGTATTGGAGAAGACTCTTGAGAGTCCCTTGGACTGCAAGGAGATCCAACCAGTCCATCCTAAAGGAGATCAGTCCTGAGTGTTCATTGGGAGGACTGATGTTGAAGCTGAAACTGCAATACTTTGGCCACCTGATGCGAAGAACTGGCTCATTTGAAAAGACCCTGATGCTGGGAAAGATTGAAGGCAGGAGGAGAAGGGGATGACAGAGGATGAGATGGTTGGGTGGCATCACCTACTCAATGGACATGAGTTTGGGTAAACTCCAGGAGTTGGTGATGGACAGAAAGGCCTGGTGTGCTGCAGTCCAAGGGGTGGCAAAGAGTCAGACACGACTGAGCGACTGAACTGAGCTGAACTGGCATCTGCAGGGGTGGTGTTCCAGGACCGGAATGAGCATACTGTATCTACCATTTTGGTCCTGCTTTGTTTCTCCAACAAAAATAGCTTCCATGTCATTGCAAACTTAATTTTTTAGACGTTGCATATTATTTCCTTGGATGGATTATTAGAGGGCTTCACTGGTGGCTCAGATGATAAACAATCTGCCTATAATGCAAGAGACCCAGGTTCGATCCCTGGGTTGGGAAGATTATTAGAAGAGTTATTAGAACTTAGTTAATCATCACCTGTCCTTTGCCACAGGCTATCTGGTTTGTTTTCAGCCATTTGAAACAGTCGTCTGTAACTGGCAAACCATTCTAGTCTCCTAGCTCTTGGGCCCCTTCATGACCCACTCACATCCCCTGTGCTTCCTGGAGTGCAGTCGCAGTCTCATTGGAGAAACATAGAATTAGCTTTTCAAGTCTCCTTCAGGAAAATTAAGCATATTGTTTGGCAGAATGGCTTAGAACATAATGATGGAGAACAACCTGGCCCCTGTTGAAGTCCAGTTGTCTGCAGTAATTATGAGTTAATAGGATTTTTGTTGGAGGCAGTAAGAAAAATAAAAAGGAAAGCTAAAATCCAGTTTTCGTCATCCACAAGAGATGTGGTGTGTCTGTAAAGTACGGATGTTGCTTATATAGGTTCAGGGCTACAGCATCCAAGGATGTTATTTACCTGGGTCCTAGGCAAAGCCCTGAAAGTCACCCCACACCCATTTTTCTCATCTGCATACTCCCTTGATTAACAAGTCCTATGATTTTTACCTCCTACAAAATTCTGTCCTGTTTCTCTTTCAAAGCTCTGTTCAGATGGGCCTTGTTGACTCTCTCTAATTAACTAGGACGCTGGGTAGTCCCTATCCCCCGAATCGTGCCCAAAACCTGTGTCTCATTACTCTCAACGTGACCTTTAGCTCTTAGAATTTTTTTTCGTGACTTTGCCTTCAACCAGTCTCTGAGTTTCTTGTGCTCACCCTCAGCAGACTCCGTGGCATATTTGTCTGAGTACCTGGTACCTACGAGAACCTAGGGACATAAAACATATTAACAAAAATTGGTTCTAGGAATGGGTGAATAGCTCCACAGATGTTTTCCCTCAAAGCAGGTAGCTAACCCATTCTGTTGGATCTTGCCCTGTTAAGGTCCTGAGCATTTTGCATTCCTGTTTATTAATAAAACTCAAAGCCAAATACCTCGAAAGCAAGCATATTGAACTATCTTCTAAATTTTACAATGAAATCTATTGGGGAAATCACCTCTGTTAGAAGCTCACCTGCACCGCAGGTAGAATTTTCTTAGGAACCTTTCGATCTGAATTTGAAAATCTGTATTCCAAGGTTTTCTGTCTAAAAGATCAGAGATCTAATCAAGGGGAATCTTTTTCTTCAAACGTTCTACTGTAAATGATCTGATGCAGCATCCTCACAGAGACTAGAGGGTGGTGGGAAAGGGTGGTATCAGTCCCTCTGTATTACCAGATGTCCAGAAGCATAGCATTTTAATTAGATATTCTTTGCAGTTTTCTCTCTTCTATATAACCCTGTGTTTTTATTCTTCTCTCTGTAAATGTTTAATCTCCCATTTTCACCTCGCTGAGATGTTTGTCTGAATATTCTACAGCGACACATCCCTGGGACGTGTCTTTCATGAAAACGATGGCTTGTGCTCTGAATGTTGAACATCTCCATCCGTTCAGGGCACCCCAGTTGTATGCTTAGCAATGTATCTTAATAGATATCCAAACTGGCGGTTTTCCTTTTATTAAACTTTTTCCTCTTTTCTGAGCCTACGCAGTTAAGGAAAAGAAAACAAAGCTGTAAAGCACTAACACCATGTTGATATCAGTGTTAGGATAATAAAGTCTATCGACAGGAGGGTCCATAGTGAAAGGTCAGTCTCCCCCAGATTCCCAAGATACAGCCTCTTTCATGAGATATGCTGTTTTGTGATTTGAAGTTATCACCTCTGAAAACATAGAGATATAGAGGCATAGAGGACCACGAAGATATGTTTCTCTCATCTGTTTCTCTCTATGTTCTAGATACTAGGATACTAGTATCTCTATTCCTTGATTTTAAATTGGACAGTATTTCCTTTTTTCTTTAGAGGACAAGGAATTGGAATTCATATAGCTTCTCTCATTTCTCCCCCATTTTGATTTACTAACGCGTGCACACACATCCTGTGGGTACACACACATGGCATTGCTAAAGGTTAGAACAGTGACTTGTCTTCTGTCCCTGTAATAACTATTCTATACTATGGAAATGTGTCACATTTGTATTGTTTTAGACATATTATTCTCTACAGAACTGTTTAGCTGTGTGAGCAGTTGTAGCGGAGGGTATATAATCCTATTTTATTAAATTCCTGTGGCTTAAAGAATGACTTTATTAATTAGAGATTCTCGTAACTGACTTTAGCCTTTGCACTCACTCCTCTGGGTATTTATTAAACTTTTATTGCTGGTTGCCTTTGCTATGTTTAACACAAAGTTTTTTCCCCACCCAGTTTCAATGGGCACTTGGGTAGATGTATTTGCTTGCTCTGCCCTCTTGTATCAGAGCGGTCAGAAATGTTAAACATAAGTTAGGAATCTTAAATCTTCAGCTTTGGGCTTATTCATATTTTTGGTATTGGCCTAAAAGTTGTTGAATAAAGCTATTTTAGACAATTGCATCTTGCCTGTCCTAACGGGATTGGAGCCGTCAACTATTTTTTCCTTCTATATCAAGATTTCGCAAAATAGACTATAGCATTAATGGTCCTTAACCACTGAACGAAGACATTCTGCTCAGAGGCTACTCTCAGACTTGAAAGAAGTTTCAGGAAGGAGTCTGTGTGCATTTGCAGCAGCAGTAACTCTTGTAGTCTTAGCAAGACTGTTTTAAAAGAATTTCTTCTTTGGGGTAAACCACATTCTCTCTGGCTCATTTAGAGGTGGTTGCTCCCCCTGTTTCTTTATGGGCCACGTGTTGTTTGTGCTCCCTGTGATCTTCTGTTTGGAAAGGCCCTTGGCGTGTAGAAATAATATGGGTTTGTCACATAATTGTCATTGGCTTAGCGTGGGAGCGATACCGCTTTTCAGAGTGGCTGCTGTGGGTTTTCCTGGCCATTCTCTTAGGGAACATTTAAAGGGCAAAGAACTTTAAGGCCTTTGTCTCAAATGCTTGTCCAGTCCATAATAGTCTAACCATGGTGAACGGGTAATGTTCTTAAGTAAGCTCTGTGGATGAATGAAACGATTGTGAGCTCTACCTGTTGTAGATTTTATCATGAGCTTATAAATGTCTCTAACATTGGTTTTCACTTGAAAAGCAAACCCAAGTATAGGTAATGGAAGCTTCCCCCCCCCCTCCATTTTCTTAACAGCTGTTTAAGCTCTATTCTTCTTAAAATTGCAGAATTTAGATAAATGTTCCATTTGTAACAGTGCTCAGTTATGCTGATATCTTTATAGCCCAGAATTTTTTCTTTTCCTGAGTAGTTGGCACTAGAAGCAGAGTGAATTTTTCAGCCTTTGTTTTAAATGTACCAGCTTCTGAAACTAATGGTTTTTTTTTCTTGTATATGCTTTATGTACTTGTAGTTTTCTCCCAAGGTGATATTGACTATTATATTCTGTAGTCACAGGAATTGTCTCACAGTGTGCAGTTTGCAGATGTGTATTTACAAACACTTTTTATAAAGAGAGTGTTTTTGAGTATAAGAAAAAAGCCCATTTAGAAACTTTATGGTGAGTTTTAAAAATGCGACGCTTTTAACTTTTGCAGTATATGCCCTAGTGTGTTTTCCTTTAAATAGAAAGGAATTTTGTTAAGAAAGCCAGTCTTTCTCTTTTATTGGTGAATGCCTAAGGCCATAACATAAAAACTTCTATCTTAATAGGTGATTTTAAAATTTCTAATACTGTTTTGCTCAAATTAGATCATACTGTTTAGTTTATTATCTCTAAAAGAAGGTATTAAGAAGGTCTCAATTTTAAATTATCAATCGCTTACTCTTTGTCTCAACATGACAAAGAAAATAACTTCTTACAATTCGAGATTCATCAGAGCACTCAAAAGCTTTTATATGTCAGAAGGTACATTTTTACATAGTGATCTAAATCTATAAGTAACTTAGAGTAGAAATAGAACTTACTCAAATTACATTACTAGCATGAGATTACCTAAAACATGGTCTGTTGGTCGTTTATTAACAGACGCAGCTCATCACCCTCTTTGCCTGGTGTGTGTCAGGTACTGTTCTCACATTGACTTTTAAAAATAGTTTCCTTTGAATTATTTTGCTTTTAAAGTTAATTGCCAAATTTTGTATTCATCACTCCAGAAGAAATTAATTACCTTACGTGACAATTTCTGAACTGCTGGCAGCATTCGATTTAATAATATTCAGGTCAGAAGCCCTCTGGCCAGAGTGTGATATGTTAAAGGTTCATAAGCTAAAAGTAATGGTTATAACTTTTATAACAGAAATACAGTTTAAGAGAATTTTTTTATATAAATACATACTGTTGCCGTTCTGAGATGTCTAAATGACATTTCTAAATAACTTTGGTTGATGACTATTCTTTTTTGATGACTGATCTAATTTTTAAGAGTAAAATAGTATTAGAAATTTTAAAATCACCTCCTATTAAGAATAGTTTTGGTTCAGTGTGGTTAAATAGATCGTTTATAATGTTACATATTTTTCTCTATGTGTCCATAGTCTGTCTTGTTTTATATGTATGAAACTCGCTGTGAGAGGTGACTTTGCTTCTAGTTTTGTGATGTGGAGAACTGTAATCATTTTAAGATTAAGGTTTTTAATATAAACACTGAAACCGGAATTAAACCTATGAAGTCTTGTTGTAACTTGCCTTTTAATCTTGCATGCACTATATTTTCATGTTAGCACTTTGGTCTTGAAAGAAAATTCACACTACATCTGTAGAGATTGAGTCAGGCACTGTTTCTCATGTTTAATTTTTTATATTATTAGTTTTTTTCTTATTCCTCTGTTTTCACACTGACATCAGAGATTATTCATTAGGTAGAAACAGGTAAAGGGGTCTTTCTGAATTCAAGAGCAGGGATAACATTTTGATAACAAAGTCACTAGTCCTCAATTTTTTTTCCTCTCACTTTTGGCTCTTCCCTTCCCTGTTCTATTAAATCTGTTTCCTGTTCAGAGAGGGGTAAACTCTTCAAACAGTTATCTCTAGGAACTGGAATACATGGACTAGACTTTACATCCAGACAACAGCTAACAGCCCTTTTAAGAGCAACTTCACTGAATGTGCCATAATTTTATTGAGTTCTGGAGCTTCAAGGGGCTTTGGTCGAGTCTGATACAGAAGTAAGAAGCCGTCTGAGGAGGTTAAATGAGTTGGTCACGGTCATGACTTAGATAGTAGGTTGTCTGATGGTATGTACCACTCAATTTCCCAGAAACGAAGGCTCGACAGACGTTGGTTTGGTGCAGGTAGAACCAGAGCCATTGTAACGAAGGACTGGAGATATATTTTGGAGGAAGAGTTGATCATACTCAATTGTGGAACTGATGTAGAAGGGTAGGGAGAGTTAAGAATTAAAACAGCTGTCACACAACTCATACAATCCCCTCTTCTCCCCAAGGAGCAGTAAGTCTTGAAGGAGAGGACTTAAGTGGAGGGTGATATGATCAAATTTGCATTTGCTTGTTTGTTTGGGGTTTTGTCCTTTTACTTGGGGGTCAAGTTGCTTTACAATACTGTGTTGGTTTCTGTTGTACAGTGCAGTGAATCAGCTCTGTGTCTGCATATGTGCCCTCCCTCATGCACCTCCCTCCCACCCCATCGCAACCCACTAGGTTACCACAGGGCACTAAGCTGAGCTCCGATTTACAACCTTAAAGGATAAATACATCCTCACTTGAGAATGACTAGGGGGATAGGTTAGACTGGAAGACGGTTGGTGTGTTGAGGTGCTATTGCAGATGTCTAGCTGGACTTAGGGCAATGAGACTGATGTAGAAAAATAGGGAGGTTGGAAGGATATGTAAGATAGTTATTGCTTGAGGGAAGAGTAGAGCTCTCTGATGCCTTGGTTTCTGACTGGTAGAGCCTGTTAGATGGTGATGCCACTCTTCTGAGAGATCCGGCTTGGAGGATGAAGGAAGAGCATGAATTGCCATTTAGAACCGTTATGTTTAAGAGTCTATGAACAGGGCTTCCCTGCTGGTCCAGTGGTTAAGAATCTGCCTTGCAATGCAGGGGACACCAGTTTGATCCATGGTTTGGGAAGACAACACACGCCACAGTGTGGCTAAGCCCACGAGCCACAACTGTTCAGCCCTGCGCTTTGGAGTCCATGCTCTGTAACAGGAGAAGCCACAGCAATGAGAAGCTTACACGCTGCAACTAGAGCCCACACAACAACAAAGACCCCAAAATAAATACATACTTTTTATTTATTAAAAATAACTGATTTTTATTTAGTTATTAAAATAACTAATTTTTATTTAT